>CM022394.1:50957579-51488037 GCA_011833715.1 Carcinoscorpius rotundicauda | reverse complement strand
TAGGAATCAATACAGTAAAATGAACCTCTTGTTGTAACCTCTACAGACTTGTAGACAAATATTTTTTGTGTGTACGTGTGTTATTGAAAAGCTCCGAATCTTTGAAGAACTTTGGAATTTCTGTCTGCCTATCCTCAAACATAAATAAAAATTGTTGATATATTTAAGTTTGAAAATCAGGTTATGAAAATAAAATATTATCTTTTAGTTATAAACAATATCTCCAACATTTCAAGAAATGGATAGAACCAGAGTGAAAACTATTGATTAAATACGTACTCGTAGTGTAAAAAAGTCATAGGAAACGTAAAATTTCGATACATAACAAAGTGTAAAGCTATAAAAACACTTTTGTGTACTTTATATTAACCGTTACTTCTTATCGAAACGTTTCAAAATAAACTATTATCATGTGATCTACTTGGATAAACTGAATAACAAAAATAATTCACGACGAAAATACAAACTTTAAAGCAATATAATTGTAGTTTTCCACTTCACAGCTTTCAATATGGCAAATAATCTTGAAATCTAGAAAACAAACTTGAGGTTTGTTAGAATTATGTTATTTAGTCACAATGTCTTTTTTGACAAATTAAAAGTACCTTATAAACACACCTGAATATCTTATTTAATGACACACCAATAAAAAATTTCAATTTTTCTCAGTAAGGCAAAAGATGCTTTGTCAGTAAAATGATTACTTATTCAGAGAAGAGATGACATATTAGCTAAAAAAATTGTCAGTATATGAATAGTCCCAGCGTTTGAGATGTCTTGATCACACCTATTTCTTTCATTTTTTTTTGACCCGGCATGGCCAGGTGGTTAAGGTAATTGACTCGTAATCTGAGGGTTGCGGGTTCGAATTCCCATCACACCAAACATGCTCGCCCTTTTAGACGTGGGGACGTTATATTGTGGCGGTCAATGACACTATTTGTTGATAAAATAGTAACCCAAGGTGGGTGATGATGACTAACTAGTCTTACACTTCTAAATGAGTGACGTTAGCGCAGATGGCCCTCGTGTAGCTTTGTGCGAAATTCAAAACAAATCACACTCTTTTTTTGTATAAAATAACAGTATCAGTGATTTATCGAAATTCACTTTCAAAATTTCATATACTTTATTTACGTAAGTGGCGTTGACATTATAAAAATTTAATGTAAGTCGTTATAATTTGACTATCGACGAAGATAGGAATTTTTAGTACGTTTTAAATTTTCTTTTTAAATTTTGCAATAACCACTAAACTAAACAATACTGTTTTTTTAATTTCGCGCAAAGCTACACGAGGGCTATCTGCGCTAGCCATCCGTACTTTAGTTGTGTAAGACTGGAGGAAAGGCAGCTAGTCATCACTACCCACAACCAATTCTTGTGCTGCTCTTTTATCAACGAATAGTGCGAATAACCGTCACATTATATCGCCCCATGGCTGAAAGGGCGAGCATGTTTAGTGCGACAGAGATTCGAACCAGCAACCCTCAGATTAAATACTGCTTCAACTGTATAAGGGTTTACAATTATGAATATTCTTCCAGTAGCACAGCAGTATGTCTGCAGACTCACACAGCCAAAAACCGCGTTTCGATACTCGTAATGGGCAAAACACAGGTAGCTCATTGTAAAGTTTTATGCTTAATTCTAAACAAACAAAGAACAATAAAGGAGTTATAAAATCAATGTTAGTTTACTTTAGAGCCATAAATATATAGATTGAGTTATTGTTATTTAAAATTAAAGTATGAACTAATTTCATATAGCTGCTTTATAAACAACTCCTCAAGTCTAAAACACAAAATAATGTTTGATGTTATGGCCCACGTTCTGTCTAGCAACACTGACTAAAGTCAAACTAATTTATCTACGTTTTCAATGGTTAATCATCTACTCATCTGTGAGACACGTGTACGCAAAATTTTTTAGCCCTAAGTCACAGAATAATCTTAAACATGAATGCATTTATAATATATTATTAACAGTAGTAGATTGTTTCATATAGGTACTCGTGAAAACTTTGAATTGGAGGTCTATGGAGATGAAAAGTGATCACCGTGGGAGACAGGAAATCTGGCGAGGTATTATTATTCGGTAGAATTGTTGTTATCATGGTTGATTAAGTTAGTTCTCACCAGAGGTCAGGCGTAACGCTGTGATCAATGAGTATGTTTATATACACTGCTGGCCAAAATCTTAAGGCCAATGAACATAAAGAAAAAATATGAATTTTGCGTTGTTCGACTCAACCACTTATTTAAGTAGAGCTTCAAAAGATGAAAATAAAAAAGGGAAAAAACTTTTTTAGCATTTAATTGGGAAACTTTGAGCACTATGACATTAGCCTAAATACTAGCTGGTCAAAAGCTTAAAACCGTACTGAAACGAAGTGTTAATTGGTAAACACGTAGCGAAATTTAGTCATTTGTGTTCAAGCATTAGCGTTGTCAACATCTTCCATTGACATCTTCTCTGGGTAAAAACATGGCAAAGGCGAAAAAGTTGACAGAGTTTGAACGTGACAAAATTGTCCAGCTGCAAAAGCAAGGTATCTCTCAACGTGCCAGCGCTGGTGAGATTGGACGTAGTAAAACTACTGTTGCAAATATTTTAAAAGACCCTGAGGGATACGGAATGAGAATTTCAAGTGGTTGGCCCCAAAGAAAATTTTGCTGGCGTTGAGTAGGAGGATTCGACGGGTTGCAGCTCAAGAACAATAAGACGACATCTACGAGAGAAAGTCTTTAAAAACAGTAAACGTCTTGAAAGGCCACGCGTCCTTCCACACCACGAAACAGCTTTGTTAAACTTTGCTGAAAAGCACCAAACATGAGAAGTTGAAAAGTGAACAAAAGTTTTGTTCTCTGATGAGAAAAAAATTAACCGGGTCCATATGGCTTCCAACGTTACTGGAAAAATAAGAATATCCCACCGGAGACATTTTCTACACGACACAGTGGAGGAGGTTCCATCACGATCTGGGGTGCTTTATCCTTCTCTGGAACACTCGAGCTTCAGGTTATACAGGGGCGCCAATCAGCAGTTGGTGGCATTGGCATGTTGGAGAGAGCATACTTATTGATTGAAAATCCTCGCTTGTGTGGAAATGACTGGATCTTTCAGCAGGACAACGTTGCAATCCTTAATACCTGCAGGACAAAGGACTTTTTCATGGCAAATAACGTGATTTTTTAACCATCCAGAGTGTTCGCCCGAACCGAACCCCATTTAAAATTTGGGGAGAGATGGTAAAGGAAGTCTATGGAAATGGACGTCAATTCCAAACAGTGATTGATCTTCGTGAAGCCATCTTCACCACTTGTTTAGCATTCCGGCCAGCCTTCTGCAAACGCTTATATCGACCATGCCAAAGCGAATGTTTGAAGTTATTCGCAATGAAAGCCGTGCAACTCACTACTAGGACTTCTTTTTGGTATGGTCTTAAACTTTTGGCTAGCAAGTATTTATACTAATTAGATAGTGTTCACACTTTCTCTCTTAAATGTTAAAAAGGATTTTTATTTTTTTTTTCCTTTTCTTATTTTTATATTTCGAAGTTCTACATAATAAATGGTTGAGTCTAGCAACGTAAAATGCATATGTTTTCTTTATGTTCATTGACTTTGAGATTTTGGCAAGCAGTGTATGTTTATGGAATAGGAAATGTATAATATAATCGAAAAAGCTAAATTGTGTGGAAGGAATTTTAAAATTATTCAGTTAATAATGATATCAGAACACAAACTTACACTTTGATTGAATATAAAGTAAATTATTATTAAAATTATTGGTAATTTAATATAATCAGCTATTTTTACTTTTATGCAATCTTGTCCAAAATTTTTGCTTATTTTGTAACAAATAAGATTATTATTATGATGATGGAATAAAAATATACTTAGTACTGTCAGTGTGAGAAATGCATGTTATTTTAAACATCTATATGCGTAATTCGTTTGATAAGACAGGTTTAATGAGCATCGTTAACGATATGTTGGAACAGCAAACAATTTTATCAGACACTTGTAGAATGATGTGTAACTCAGCATTTCATTATCACGATAACATACACGCACGCACACACATACATATAATTACAAAATGTAACATCAATTTATTATAAACAACGTCTGTAACCTTATATCAGTTTATATTTAACATTCAGTACTTGCTTTGATCTCCTCGTTTTATAGTAACCTTTGCAAAGCCACTTGGCATGCTGTACATGAGGTCATTGATGTAATACTGTGATTTCATCCAAATATGTTACAAAAAAAGTTCTGCAATTTTCGGCAATCTTCGTGCTCAATTCTGCCCAACAACTCCCAATGGGATTACAATCTGGAGATGTTCCTGGCTGTTACAATCTTGTAACGTACTTCTGGTCAAATAATCTTGTATAATACGTAAATTGTGAGCAGTAGCATTGTCATCCTGGAACGCAAAGTTATTATCAAACTTTGCCCTCGCATATGACAGAAGTATCGTGTCTAACGTATTATGCCTCAAGGATGTGCTATTTGTGCTTTTCTGGAGGACAGTAAGAGCAGTTTTTGTTTCTTCTCTAATAAAGAGCTGACCAAAGATGTATTGCAACTCTTATTGTGGGTTCCTGTGGGAAAAACAGACTTCCCTCATTTGTTCTCCAGGCAAGCAACGAACTTGAATTTCACCACTAACTTAAACAAGCTGGAAAAATGACTTCTGTGTACTGACTAAGTTGGTATGCTGTCTTACCTAAGTAACTCGATGACAACAGTGAATTCTGGTTAATATAGGTTTGCAATATCTTTTCCCTTTTTATAAAATAGCCTTATCTGGTCAATGCCATATTCAGTGTTCTTTTTACTACCATGGAATAAATCTGTTTATGCCATTCTTATCCTAAAGTGTTTTAAGACATTTTTGACGTTGACGTTTAACTTAATAAAAACACGGTCATCTCGGGCAGTAGATTTTCGGCTTCCACCAGTAAAGTTTTCTAAAATAAAAGAGACCATAATAAGGTCTCTTTACATTTGATAACATGTTTATTCGAGTATGAGGTACCTCCTCTGTCATAACTTAGGCATTTACTTAATAACTATTTCATGCAGACGATAACACCAATATAAAAGAGAATGCAAATATTTTGGAGAATACTGCACATATTACTGTTTATCAAACTATTTCAGGAAATTGTAAGTTAATTACACATAGACTACTAAAAAAATAGGTTTTAACACAAACGGCAAATTAACCAATAAAAATGTTTTTGAGGCCTCTTTTGAGAACAAGTAACAACGTGAATCAAAATTACTTAAAACGAGAAAAATATACTAAATTGAACCTCTTATGAAGAGTTTTTTCATTGGCAGGAAAACTCAGAATTTTGTTTTACATGTTTGAAAACTTTTATTAGAGCGCAAAAGTAGCACCTTAAACTTGAACAATAAAATGAAATAATCCTGTACAATAAAGCAATAATACCAGAAAATTCGTAAGCTAGGCTTTACATTATCAAACTATTTGAGTGATGTGATCATTAATGAAGACGTTATTAGGCTATAGTCTCTAGCACGAAAGAGTATTTCTTTTGATATATGTGACAGAAAGTGAACGTCATACGTCAGCTATCTTCAGGTGAACATTAAAAGTCTATTCTTTATTCTCCTTAGCTCTGCTGCGTGAGTGATGTGAGTTCCAAGCATTAGGTCGTGAAAGAGCATGATGACATTTCGCTCCGTAATTCCATTATATGTGTATATGTGTTTAGTGCATGCGATGGAATGTCTGTGTTAGTATACCTCAAAGAGAGAAAATAGGTGTGGTTTATAGTTATTAAAAGTGATAAAATGGCAAAAGTTTTCTCTTACCATGCAGACACAAATACACACGTATATACGCATGAATACCCGTAATGCGAAATAGATCGACTTTCACACACAGTTTTTGATCTTTTACCAGAATAATGTTCTTTTCTTCACGAAACCGGTTGTTAAAAACTTGAAAATACATACAATAAGATCAATCTACCAGTAAAAAATGTTCAAAATAAGGAATAATGTCTTATTTATTCTGAATAAAGAATGGTAATTCCTTTTCTGAAATAGAAACAATCAAACTAAATATATGAAAATTAGTGGTTATCGTTTAAAGATCAAAATATTAGTTTAATAAGACTAGATATTTAGGACTCAATCAGTCTTCAAGAAAAATTATTCTTATTTAATTTTAAATGTTTATATAGAGGCATTGTTCATATTACAAAATCGTGATTAGTGTATGTGTTCTTATAAGAACTATGTTTTTATAAGTTCATACATAACTGTTTAATTCTCATATACCAGCTGTTTCTGTTATGACAAATAAATTACTCTCACAATAATCGAGGACTAAACTCTTTACCCGCTTATGAAGACGATGTTGCAGATTCAAAATCTAATTAACTATTTCAGTCATTATTACAAATGCTTTTATGCAAATCATAGATTTGTTTTGTTTTGAATTTTGCGCAAAGCCACACGAGGGTCATCTGTGCTAGCCGTCCATAACTTAGCAGTGCAAGACTAGAGGGAAAGCAGCTAGTCATCACCACACGCCGCCAACTCTTGGGCTACCCTTTTGCCAATGAATAGGGGAATTGACCGTAACATTATGATGCCTTCACGGCTGAAAGAGCAAGCATATACGGTGTGACGGGACTTCGAACCCGCGACTCTTAGATTACGAATCGAGTGCTTTGCCATTGGTTATGTTTTAATTCCACAGTGAATACCAAATTTTGTCCTCACATCCATTTGTCTAACTTCTAGGTATTTTTATAGTTGCACTCTGTTTCACAGAATTAAATTTTCACATTTCTGTCCTTGATTTGATTTTCTGCCTTTATTATCAATCCTAGGCCTGGCATGGCCGAGCGCGTAAGGCGTGCGACTCGTAATTCAAGGATCGCGGGTTCGCGCCCGCGTCGCGCTAAACATGCTCGCCCTCCCAGCCGTGGGGGTGTATAATGTGACGGTAAATCCCACTATTCGTTGGTTAAAGAGTAGCCCAAGAGTTGGCGGTAGGTGGTGATGATTAGCTGCCTTCCCTCTAGTTTTACACTGCTAAATTAGGGACGGCTAGCACAGATAGCCCTCGAGTAGCTTTGTGCGAAATTCCAAAACAAACAAACAATTATCAATCCTTTGTGATAATCTACAGTTTTACTGAAATAAATCTGTAACACACAAATTATTAAAGACCAAATTGTAATGTGAGACTATAAATTGACATTTAAAGTACTTAACCCTGAGACATTTGCTCTTAATTGTTCCTTCGATTAAGATTTCGGCAACGTTACTTAGATATAATTTAAACTACGTGTTCAAGAGATATAATATATGTGATAAATAATAATATACTTTTGTAATACAAGCCAATGAACCATTTTGGAACAATGTAATTTTTTGCACTTTTGAACAACAAAAAATTATATATTTGTATATCTGAGTTTTAAAGTCGTAATGTATAACATTTCCTTCAAAACTTATATTTTGTATGTTTCTTTTGGAACGTTCAGACTGAAACTGTAATCTATGAGTCAAAATATGGTTATTTCTTCTAGTACAAGTTTCATTTTGTCAATATTTTTTGAACTTTATATTTTAAAGGATTCGGTTTCCATGAAGGAAGACTGTGTTTTTATCCCAAGATAAATATAGTAAATTTAAATAAAATCTTATTTTCTACCCAAACCTCTCAGTGTGAATAAAATTTATATGTGCTTTTAACTAAAATTTTAATGTTGTATTAGTTTTCTTTGAAGGATGTTTAATTAATATTCAAAATGTTTCGTCGAATGTGTGTCAATCTTCTTTGCATTCAATGTAGTTGTTGGAGCTTCCTTTTGCAATTAAAAATACACACGATAGATCTTGCCAGTCTTACGGTCCAAGGAAAAACAAATATAGTTAGCTCTCTAATGGATCACTGGTTTTATCTTGATGTATTCCTGGACTTTAAGACTACAACAAAAGTGACAAATAATGATAGGAATGATGACCTACCGTGAATTAAGACAGTATTTGAATTATAAGGATATAGACACGTAGAAGTAAATATCAGATAACGAAACAAATATGTTTTATGAGAGGGTTTTTTAAAGAATAATAATTATGTAACATTTTTAAATGTTAGTTATGCTGAATTTATACTTATGAGCTCAAGATATATATGTCTTAGCGTTACTAATAATTTACAGTTGAAATTGAAACATGGTTAGGAAAGGAATACGAATTATTTCTTAAAATCCATGACAGTTAAAGCTCTTATAAAATGCATTTTTTCACCGTGGTTAATATCTAAGTCTCAGTTTTCTCGATGTAGAACGTTCAAAGAAGTAAAACATACAACTGTAATTCATCAAGATTTTTATTTAAACTTTTTTGATGAACAAACATCGGAAGTTTCAGATAAATTATAACTAACCCAAGAAACAAATTGAAGTGAACTACTTTTTAAGTTGTGAAGAGAAAATAGTTTGAGATTTTCGTAATAATGTTATAACTAAAATATCTCTTGAGTTAAAATAAACTTGATTCCTTTTAAGAAGGGTACTTCAGAAAGGCATGCGAAGGTGTAAATTACAAGTCAATAAAATCTTTAACATTTTACCGTATAATCTGACTCAACCATCACTAAATTATTTATGAAGAATAATAAAGGAAACGTTACTATTGAAATGATTATTGTTCCCACTTATTCAGGTATTTCTTTCAGAGTAAACAACATTACAGCCTCTGTTTACTTAATCTTTGAGAGACTCGCGACAATTTCCACCTCTTGACATATGAAACTTACGACCGGTATGAATACATTGTGGGAGTTCTTAGAATTTGAATGTCATATCACTCTATGTGATTGTCTAGCCAGCATGTATTTACCGTCGTGTCAAAGTTACTGCAATTATTCATATTAAATTTGATCGCTGTTCCCTTTAATCAGCCCATAATTAATTTTGACAAAGTTAAAAGCGAATCTCGTCATATTACCTTCATCAGTAATTACAATCTGAAGTGAATATAAAACTTACAATACTGTCCAAAAACAATCAGCGTATTCTCTAAACAAACATAAAAATAACAAATAAAAGTACTGTTTATTGATCTTTACAAATTTAATTATTATCATTTGTTATACGGAAGGAACACAATTTATTCTTTGAATTCCTCATGTTTACTTGTTTCTTAAATGAACCTAATTTATTATATTGATGTTTGTTTGTTTGTTTTTTTAATTTCGCACAAAGCTCCTCGAGAGCTATCTGTGCTAGCTGTCCCTAATTTAGCAGTGTAAGACTAGAGGGAAGGCAGCTAGTCATCACCACCCACCGCTAACTCTTGGGCTGCTCTTTTACCAACGAATAGTGGGATTGACCGTAACATTATAACGCCTCTATTGGTGAAAGGACGACCATGTTTGGCGCGACGGGGATACGAATCCACGATCCTCAGATTAGGAGTCGCATGCCTTAAAACGCTTGATCATGCCGGGCCTTATATTGATGGAACTAAAAGTCATTACAAAGTTGCAATGAAGCTATTAATTTATCACATTCTCAAAGAATTGTTAAAACAATTTGAAAACGTATCTTAAAATGAAATTTATATTATAACATTCTAAATAATACATGTATGCATTAAATTTGTATTAACATTGGTTTCCGTAACCCATATTATTTACACAATGTAATAAAGTATCGGATACGGTATTTACAGTTTTAACAATTCACAGCCAAGGTATCAACAAGCAATATGGACATTGCCATAAAACTGATAATTCACTCTTTAATTATATGATATATGCCATTCTCGGAATACCATCAATACATTTTTATCTGAACCAAAGCTGGATTGAAAATAGACAAATAGCATATTAATTTTGCAAGTGTGTTATATTACCAAAGATCTTCTGCAAAGTACTCTCTTCTATATAGCGTTTTTCCAGAATAAATTTTGTTTATATATTTTTTCTTTTTTCACTTGGAGCCACAAATTAGCTAAGAAGTAAAATAGTTTCCATTGTTATTTTTAATGGTGTAAGTGGTACTTGGTTAAGCTGTAGAAGCAAGAAATAACATTTTAATATTAAAATTAAATGATTTAAATAGCTTTGATAAATAAGTTACAAATAAACTTGCTAAACTGTAAATAAAACTTTAATATATTGAATATTTAAACTTAAGTTATTTACCTATTTGTAAATTTATATTTTTAACAACGTAAGCATTTTATAAATTGAACCTTTTATTGGCAAAATAAATTGTAAGACTAGCAATGTGGAAGATGGATTTCGTAGCATACTTTTTTGGCGGGATCACAGGTTAAATCACCAGATGTTGGGTTAAAGGATTTCTTTTACACCGCTGTTGCCAACTGTTGACCACAAAAGTGGGCGACTAATGGAAAGCTTGAAAGAAGGAAAAGAGAAACACTCGGCCACGATCATTTCAGAAAAACCGTTTTTCAGACGAAACTAAGTTATTGGACCATTGTGCGGTTTAAACGGAAGCTGACGAGGGCTTAACCGCCCATTAACACCAAAGACTGTCACATGGTCGTGGCAAAAGTTTCCATAAATTCAAAGCAAATATCTCTATGTTTAGAAAACTAATTTAAGTCTTTGAACGTAAATTATTCAAACTAGCTATTTTTCTCTAATAATCAGAAAACTGTATTGGAATAATTACAGTGCATTGCTGTGTTTAAATTTTAAATTATGTAATATATGATTATATATATATAATTTATTTTAAGTTTCATATTTTATATAATTACTCATGTACAAATATAACTTGAAATAAAGCTGATATATAAACTATAAATTATATATTGAATATAATATACTATGTGTGTTCTTATATATATACATATATACATATGTGTATCTATTTTAGCTAAATACAAAAATTCTCAGCCCGGCATGGCCAGGTGGTAAAGGCTCTCGATTCATAATGTGGCTTCGAATCTCCGTCGCACCAAACATGCTCAGCCTTTCAGTCGTGGGAGCATTATAATGTGATACTCAATCCCACTATTCGTTAGTAAAAAAATAACCCAATAGTTGACGGAGGGTGGTGATGACTAGTTGCCTTCCCTCTAGTCTTATACTGCTATATTAGGGACGGCTAGCGCAGACAGCACTTGAGTAGTTTTGCGCAAAATTCAAAACAAACCAAAAAACAAACAAGCGCAAGTAGCCATCGTGTGACTTTGCGCGAAATTCAAAAACAAACAAAAATGCGCGTTCAATAGAATTCACACCACTCCCATTATCACGTGAACGATATTTGAAGAACATTGACCATCTCCTCCGTCTCACGAAGTCACTTTTGATTTGGTTTCAATTCTTTAACGGTTTTAACTTTATTCAAGAGAATTATAGGAAGGACCAAGTGTCCGAAAATTACTCTTTAATGAATAAAATATTTTTTGTATTTTTATTTAATAATAAAGGTAATTAACCTCCTACAATTACTAGTATTTCTTTTGGAAACGATAATTCCTTTTTTACTTTTTCTATGGAAATGCCAAAAATACATGGAATTTATTTTAAAATATCTAGATGGAAAATGATTTATTTTAATGTGTCATAACATATTGGTAAAGTTAGCTTGCTTTCACTATTAGGTTGCAAAAGTAATAGAAAATAAGTTATTTAAAAATAATAAGTCTAATGAAATTGATAAGATAATTGCTGACATTAAAGTTAAGAAAAATAAAATAAAGTTGTTTTCGCAAAAAAAAGAGTGATAACAAGAAGGTTAACATAGCATGTTAATTTGATCGTGATTTCCACATAATGTTATATTATAAATAAAACACGATTAAAATTGGATGATCTACACAGTTTGCATAAACACCTTGATTTGATATTCGTTATACATGTATAACAGGCAAAATCATTTAAAGCTTTAAATCCTGTTGACTTATTATTTAACAAAATAATACGTTGAATTTGAATATTATCAGTGAAAGCGAAAGTTATAATTTCCTGAAGGAAATATCATAACACACTAAGCTAAAAACATGGAGCTTCAATGCAAAGACCTAGCTGATGTATAAAAATGATCCTTTTGCATCAATAGCATGTCTTACTAATATTAAATGTTACAATATTCAATTTTTCAACTCCATCTGAACGGCGATAATTTCAAAACCGAGAACCAAAAACAGACCTACAACATTTAAGTCGTTATATATCCTGTATTAGTTGAGGATGGAACATTGGGAAAAAACTTCTCTTCCGTATTTATCAGTGTTTTTTCGGTTAAAACAATGTGTCTGTTCGGTGAAGTTGACTTATCATTCGTCAATGAAGCAGTTCCCAGAGGTATGATATGAGAGTTGGAATCTGTACGAGATGTTGATTAATTCATTCTCACAAAAATTTAGAGTTTAAAAGAAACAGTGACAATAAGTGAGGAAAAACATAGTCAATCAAAATGAAATAGGATTCAGTGATATTAATTATAGGCCTGATGTCCTGGTTTACAGGATTTGATGGCATTACTTCGAGCGATGTACACGTCACAACGTCCACCTTCTTACATCATTTTCAGCTACGGGGCATGCAGTGTAACTTTCTGTGAGCTTTTTCTTGACTGTCATCGTCGTTAGAAAAATTAATTGGGTTGCAAAAATCTCCAATTATAAATGTAATTCAGTCTTTTATATTATAGTGTATAATTTTATTTCATTTCTCTGTTTGATGCAACGTAATCAGTGAAACCACTTTCAAAGAACATTTACAGGAAAAAAGTTAATAGTGTTCTTGGAACTTTTATTGACTGTACTTTTGTGAAAAAAATTAAAAAAAAATTATGCGCCATTACACCCGTACAGAAGTTTAGAAAAACTTTACACGATATTTTTTATATAGCTTTTTTGTCCCTGATTTCTCTGGATTTTCCAAATCTAGCAAATATCTCTTCTTCACTTCATTCGAAAATAAAAATATATATACATTTATTTTGTGAAACCACGAGAGCAGTTCACACATATTCAGTTATATGATTAGCGCTAATTCTATTCAAAACTTTTACTCAGGTCTGAAATAAACCAGAATGATCAAATAAAAGGAGTAAATTCTTTGTTTGAATGTCTTCACACCCATACAGTGTTGTGTTATACACCTGTTACTGGTTCAGTTTTCTCACAACAGATGTCTGCGTGTTTTCATATTGCACTCTTCCAACCTCATTACTCGTTGCGTAATGTAATTTCTTGAGTTCCAGGATTTCGATTTTCCTAATCTACAGCCTTCACTATAAGTATAATAATCAATATCAGTTCCGTTGCTCATATCTTACCAAAATATCAACTTAGTTTCAGTTGTGATGGTGTCTTCATCATGGTAATATTTCATATATAATAATAATGAAAGAAGAGGATATTGTAAATTATCATTTTTTTTCCCACAATTAGTTTGACATTATAAAAATATAACTATTTCTTATAAAATGTTAACCATTAAAATCAAATTATATTTGATGGTTATTATCACTGGTTGTTGTCATAGATTCTTACCAAAACGTAACTGAGAAATATATTGTCACATACTATTTGTTCTGATACGCTTGGCATGGCCTAGCGCGTTCAGGCGTGCGCTCGTAATCTCAGGGTCGCGGGTTCGCGCCCGAGTCGCGCTGAATATGCTCGCCCTCCCAGCTGTGGGGCCATTATATTGTTAAATGTGCCTGGCATGGCCGAGCGCGCAAGGCGTGCGACTCGTAATCCGAGGGTCGCGCTAAACATGCTCGCCCTCCAAGCCGTGGGGGTGTATAATGTGACGGTCAATCCCACTATTCGTTGGTAAAAGAGTAGCCCAAGAGTTGGCGGTGGGTGTTGATGGCTAGCTGCCTTCCCTCTAGTCTTACACTGCAAAATTTGGGACCGCTAGCACAGATAGCCCTCGAACAGCTTTGTGCGAAATTCCAAAAACAAACAAACAAATGTTCTGATACTTTAAAAAATATATATCATTAATTTCTATGTTAATATACGTTTGTGGCAGATGTAACAAAATGTAACACTATTTTAAAATTGTTTAAAAGAAGAGGATGATAAGTTAAGAATTTGATTATTTATATAGAGAATACTTTTGAAAGAACTACTATACTGTACATGTACAAGTATCTATAGTTGTGCAAACAATGAGTGGAAACACAAGTTGAGTACTTTTCCTTTTATCGCCCTCAGTGGCTCAGCGGTATGTCTGCGGACTTACAACGCTAAAAATCAGGTTTCGATTCCTGTGGTAGGCAGAGCATAGATAGCCCATTATGTAGCTTTGGTCTGGCATGGCCAAGTGTGTTAAGGCGTGCGACTCGTAATCTGAGGGTCGCGGGTTCGCATCCCCGTCACGCCAAACATGCTCGCCCTTTCAGCCGTGACGATCAATCCCACTATTCGCTGGTAAAAGAGTAGCCCAAGAGTGGGCGGTTGGCGGTGATGAACTACTGCCTTTCCCTCTAGTCTTACATTGCTAAATTAGGGTACGGCTAGCTAGATAGCCCTCGAGGGAGGTTGTGAGAATTTCAAAAACAAAGTACCTTTTAGTTAGAATTTGGTTTAGTTTATACACGTAAAATAAAATAAAAAACGTTTATTCAAGGCCAGTAATTCATTAAAGATAGAAAAATTAAAGTTCAGTTGAAGTTTTCTTCAATTTCCATTAAATAGGGCAACTTGGGCATTTTGGTGGAAACTACATCAGCTGCTGATTGGAAACGTTATTAAATTACACTTTTGTTTTATATTTGATACTATTTTACACAATTTCAAGAACAGAATCTAACAGATGCACATAGAGTATCTACACATTTTGTTTTATAATAGACCCAAAATAAACTCTCGTCTCCCTACTGAAATTAATTATATATAATGTCTCTTATCTACGTATTTCTTTCAGTGTAGAAATACATTTGGTGAAGCACTTTTGTGTTTTTCTGGTTAAGAAAATATGAGTTCCAGATTCAGCAAGAAATCTGTACACTCTGAAACAAACTTTTAGATCAAAAAATGTACAAAAACGTTTATGTAGATAGTGCCAGTTTAAAGTGGTATATTTGATACTATTGAGGAAAGTATGGAAAATTCTAACAAATTTGTTGTTGATAAATTAAACCACTGAAATGGATGAATCTGTCACATATATTTTGTTTAACTATTCTTAGTGTAGATATACAATTAACACCAATTTGTTTACTTTGACGCATGGTCCATGTGTTAATTTTGTATTTTTTTTACATTGTAGTTTCCAATTGTTATTAAGTAAATCTTACAAACATCATACATATAATTCCAAAACAACGTCTTCAAATCGAAGACTTGCTTAAGAATTAAAAAAAAAATGATTTTTTTGTGTGGAAATATTTTTCACAAAGACAAGATTTCTGAATGGATTAAAACTTAAAATTCTTCATTTTTTCTAGATTTATAGTGAATGATAAACTTAATAACCTTTCAGGTCTTATCTCAATATAAAAATTATAAGTTATACTTGTGTGTTAGCATCTATCATTCAGAGTTACGTGATTCGATTACCGTAATTGTTTGTATGGTAGCTGGATACTAATTTCGGTGTACATTGGCTACTTGTTTTAAGACTTTTCTTAAGGTAGGGGTAAACATATAGTGTGCTAGGGCAAAAATTCATTTTTTTGTAGATTTTTGACGAGTTAAATGAGTAAGCTATATCTTCCACAAATTAGGGTGTACGATTAGCATATGATGAGGTCATTATGAACGTAATAGCAAAAGAAAAAAGGAAGTGGAGCATCATCTAACGTCATTTTTACAATTCTGCTTGCTTAATAGGTACTATTCTAGTAAGATTATTTATCTCACTAGAAAAAAATTCATGGAGTAATATTCTGTCAATAATTTTAATAATAAATTTAATTACTTCTGTCTGTATTCTAAACCCTTACAGTTCAGTGGGGGTTATAGCTGTGGAAGAATAAGAAAACAAAAGATTATTGATATATATGTTTTAACAAATGCTTAATTTAAAATATTAAATAATGAAGTAACTGTCGTGATTTTAATAGATATTTTTAATAATCTGTTTATTGGGTAAGAGTTTTAAGTAAGAATTGCAAACTTTCAAAAGCTTTTACCAATGTGTAGTCCTAATTCGACAGATTTTATAACGTTTTAAGTTAACTTTAAACAAAATATAGAAGTCCATTAGATTGAAAATTCTTGTGTATTTAACTCTTAGAGTATAATATATAAGTTAAACTTATAATAATAAATTCATTTTTTAGCTAATATGCTACATATTTTAACACTGTATACTCAGGAAAAGTACATTGGATTTTAATTCGTCTAGTTCTCACTTACAATATAACTCAATCATATTACATATAATAACTGATCACTTTATTGGGGCCTTAAATTTAATATCAGGTTGGGCCACGTTTCACTATAGTAGTAGCCACAACTTACCATGGTCTAGACCTACTAATCCTTCAAAGTATCTTGTTCATTCGTTGTCTATTTATCAAAAATTACGGTCTATAACTGGTCCATTGACGTCAACAGAGAATTAAAATGCGATAGAGAAGTGCAGGTCAAAGATTCTCAATTCGACTGAAATATGGTGATGTGTGACTGACAAGGAAAGCTGAAGAGTCCTTCGTTCTCTTGGAGTCAGTTTGAGACAAGACGCGTTCAGCAGAATGTTACATTATTATTTTAGAGAAGCTATACCATGTTGTTCTCTCTTATAGCTGTCGGAACAATACAAGTCAGGTCACGCGCCTTATGAGGTTTTCTCTACATTTTAACTTTATTGTTATGACAGACAAGGCCAAAACCACTTATCAAACCATAGCATAGTTGTATACAATCGACTCAAGAGTGTTCTATAAAGAATTGACAGTTTTTGAATACATATAACATTTGTTGTACTTTAAAAACTTGTTCAATGGCCTTTCTCTCCCCTCTCCCGAGTTTTTCGTCAGTGGTGTGTTTTTTTTTTGTAGCAAAGCCACATTGGGCTATTTGCTGTGTCCACTGAGGTTAATCGAACCCCTGATTTTAGTGTTCTAAATCTGAAGACTTATTGCTTTCCTAGCAAAGGACTCGCTAATGGCTTACATTTGCATAGTTTATTTGCTTACTTTTAGTTTGTCACTAGTAGTATACATTTTATTGATGGATGTCTTTGACCAAATGTTTAATGAAAGCATTTTTGATAAACATATACGTGCTAAAAGGGATAGTCAGGAAGCCACTAACAAATATCTTTGGAATTCGGTCGCATTCTTACTCTTACTTGAAGACAAACCACGATATTACTACATCTCAGCTCCAACAATCACCTAAAATTTATGTGAGCAGTCTCTTTGCTACTTACAAACAAATTAAATACTTTATTGCGGTAAATTTCGAAGCACGCATTAATGACTGTCACATTTGATAGTTGTAAGATATTTAGTGCAATTTTACAAAAATGTAATTTACACCATCCATTAAACTATTAGTTAAGATTCTAATATGTTAATAAACGTATTCTTTACATTTGAATAACGTAGAATAATAACATGTGGGCAAACAGATTAATTAAAATATTTATGTGCATTAACACAGAAAACTCTATACATTCAACTTAAACTTCTAATGCAAAATACTAGCATTACCTTCTAGACAAAGTTTTCTTTGGGGATAAAATAGCTTATAATAAAGACATATTAGATTTCAATTCGTAATCTCTAACTGATTTAAAATAAATATAAATATACTTTAAACTAGTTCAAAGGGTATGAAAATCCAGAATAACTAATATAATATTTAAAATGTAATATATGAAGAAAATATAATTTCAAAAAGATTATCTCAGAAGAAAGAAACAGGCATTCGAGATTGTTTGAGTTCTCTGTACAAGTGCGTAATTACTTTGGAAATTAAAGGGTTTATTATTGTTATTTAGTGCAAAACTTACAATAGATTCCCGTGGGAGACATCCCACGGGAATCGAACACCGGATTTTAGTATCATAAATTTAGTATCAATTTAGCAGTGTAAGACTAGAGGGAAAGCAGCTAGTCATTACCACCCACCGCAAACTCTTGGGCTACTCTTTTACCAATGAATAGTGGGATGACCGTACATTATAACGCCCTCATGGATGAAAAAGCGAGTATGTTTGGTGTGACTAGGATTTCTCGTCGAATATTTTGAATATGGACTGCTGCTTAAGAGATTAATTCCATAAACAGTTTTATACTTCTTTTATAAGTATTGGTTTTTACCAAACCAAACGTCCCCTGCTGATACAGAATTTACAACGCTAAAATCACGGGATAAATTCCCCATTGATGGACTGCCGCAGATAGTCCAATGTGGCTTTGCCATAAGAATATACACACAATAAGCAAAAGTATGAATCATCATGAATTTAAACTGCTCTGGTATAAAAAGTATAAAAACTTTTGTGAAGCATGTACAATTATTCTAACAGAAATAGAAAAAGTATTATATCTGGAATCATCTTTCCACTCATAAAACGAACATGTATTACTGACAAAGATATATGTTAGTGATATGGTTCCTGAGTGTTTAATCTGAGCTCAAGTGCATTTCTACATGTAATAACGAGAATAACTAAAAAAACAAATAAAAGTTCTTTTAAATCTGACGAAAGTCACATAATAATTTAATACTGTTTTATGTTTAAATACAAACTTAGAAAACAGTTATAGTAGAGAGCCGTTCAATATATTTATCAATGATACACATGGGAAAGAAATATAGTGTTGGTTCTTGAAATTACCAGATTTTATAATACTTTTATTCAAGCGGAATCTCAACATCCTTTCTATTTCTGTGAGATTTTGCTCCTAACAGTCGTGTGAAAAAATTAGAACACCTTATGAAAGCCTGTGTATATGTGATACAATTTTGAATAAATGAATTGTAACAATACTGAGAGATTAAAGTAATATAACTAAATAATTAAAACCGAAGAAAAGACTTTTCAAGATTTTCTGTAAAATGTAATTCGACAAAAGTACATATTCAAAATGAGGTAAAAGTTAGAACACTCCCACATTTATACCGACTTAAAATGACTCAACTTACTCACAGGTGTATCAAACCAGGTACAGGTGATAAGAAGATGGTTACTTAGCATTGTGAATAAGGCTTGCCCTATTTAAACATCAGACATTTAGTTTGGTGTGCTCCATGGTGAGAGAAAATGAGCTGTCTGAGGCCCTCAGAAAGAAAATTCTAGCAACTTATGAGTCTGGTAAGTGATTTAAAAAGATTCCAAAAGATTTTGAAATCAGCCATTTCACTTTTCGGAAAATAGTCAACAAGTGGAGAGCTTTCAAAACAAGTGCCAATATGCCCAGGTCTGGTCGTCCAAGCACGTTCATCCCGAGAGCAGACCACAAGATTCTAAAAGAGGTCTCCAAACACCCTAAAATGTCATCACGGGATCTACAGCAGGCGCTGGCTACTGTTGATGTGAAAGTGCATACCTCTACAATTAGAAAGAGTTATTTTTTTTTAATTCCGCACAAAGCTACTCGAGGGCTATCTATGCTAGCCGTCCCTAATTTAGTAGTGTAAGACTAGAGGGAAGGCAGCTAGTCATCCCCACCCACCGCCAACTCTTGAGTTACTCTTTTATCAATGAATAGAGGGATTGATCGTAACATTATGACGCCCCGACGGCTGAAAGGGCGAGCATGTTTAGCGCTACGGAGATTCGAATCAGCGACTCTCTGATTACTGCCCGAGAATAACTAACACGCTTTAACACGTGTGGCCATGCCGGGCCACATCAGAAAGAGACTGCACAAGTGTAATTTGCATGGGAGGTGTGCAAGGAGGAAACTTTTGCTCTCTAAGAGAAACATAAAGGCCAGACTGAAGTTTACCAGAGAGAATTTAGACCAGAACTTCTGAAATGATGTTTTTTGGACAGATGAGTTTAAAATTGAATTATTTGGACAACAGAACAGAGGACATGTTTGGCGTAAACCAAATTCAGCATTCCAGGAAAAGAACCGCATACCGACTGTAAAGCATGGAGGTGGAAGTATAATGGTTTGAGGCTGCTTTGCTGCAGCAGGACCTGGACAGCTCACAATCATAGAATCCACCATGTATTCTACTGTGTATCAGAGTGTGCTTGAGGATCATGTGAGACCATCTGTATGAAATTAAAGCTGAAGCGGAACTGGACCCTCCAACACGACAGTGACCCAAGACATACCAGTAAATCCAGCAAGAACTGGTTGTAAACTAAGAAAACTAAAAAAGAGTCCTGGAATGGCCGAGTCAACGCTCAGATCTTAATCCCATTGAGATGCTGTGGGGTGACTTGAAACATGCTGTACATGCAAGAAATCCCTCAAACATTTCACAGCTGAAAAAATTCTGCACTGAGGAGTGGAGCAAACTTTTTCAGACCGATATCAGAGACTGGTATCAGATACAAGAAGCGTTTCACTGCAGTTATTTCAGCCAAGGAAGGTAACACTAGCTATTAGGAGGTTAGGTGTTCCAATCTTTCCTCAGCTCGAATATGCATTTTTGTCGAATTACATTTTATAGAAGACCTTGAAAAGTCTTTTCTTGAGTTTAATTGCTTAGTTATATTACTTTAATCTATCACTATTGTTACAACTGAGATTAAATATATATTCATTCAAAATTGTTACATATACACACTAGCTTTCATAGGGGTGTCCTAATTTTTTCTCATGACTGTATATTGAAATAAAAATCACAGCAAATACTTAAACTTTCTCAAAAGAATGACTGACTCTTTTTTCTTCGAATAAAAACTAATGACTCTTCCTTTTTCTCGCATCTTCGTCTGTTTATATATTTGTAGGCCTAGACTTCTCGAACCATCGCGTAACTTCCAACATTCCAGAGAAATCCGCGCATGTCCGTTCTTGCACGAGACTTGTCGTCTAGACACTAGGCCGCCACATTCCATTTATAGTCAATTGATTGATCTACCTAATTCTAGAAATTTCTAAATGTTATTTTAAATGAATAACAACATATTTTTAATTGGTTTTAAACTTTGAAACAATAATATAAATATGGAAATATAAATAATAGAAATGAAAATTTAAACACAACACGACATGTTGTCGTTTACAAAACATTTACATGACATTTACATAGCATACCTGTAACCTTCTTTAATGTTTATTGATCAAAAATGTTAAATATTTGACAACGAATGTTCATAAAAATTCAAACATTAAAGACCACTTAACATTAGCGGATTCACACTGGGCATTAATATTCAGGTATGCAGGTACGTAGATATTAGTGTATCATCTTTATTGTTTTTTCGGCTCAAATTTCCTAAAACTTTCCTTACCCTTAAAAATAACCAAACTGACGCGCCGCCAAAAGACAGTATATATTATTGATTTTCTAGAGTTGATATACTATTAACTTATAGTTGTGCTTAACTCTCATTAATCGAGAATTTTAGATATTTAATAAGAAATTTTATAAATTTCAAGCATTAGAAATCATTTAACTTCAACGGATTCACACTAGGCATTATGTAGCTTTCGTGGTTAAAAAATAGACGAATTATTATAAAAAATATTAAATTGATTGAGTTTATATCAACTCAAGATTAACCTACTCATTGTAAACCCTTGATAAGGTACAAAAGAAGTTTCAGACCATTAAGGGGATAAATATTATTTGCGCATAAGCCATTTGTAATCATTATTATTGTATATTGTGTTATTGGTTTTATATTAAAGTATATTTGTATTTATAGTGGGCCTGGCATGGCCTAGCGCGTTAAGGCGTGCGCTTCGTAATCTGAGGGTCGCGGGTTCGCGCCAAACATGCTCGCCCTCCCAGCCGTGGGGGCGTTATAAAGTCACAATCATTCCCACTATTCGTTGGTAAAAGAGTAGCCCAAGAGTTGTCAGTGGGTGATGATGACTAGCTGCCTTCCCTCTAGTCTTACACTGCTAAATTAGGGACGGTTAGCACAGATAGCCCTCGAGTAGCTTTGTGCGAAATTCTAAAACAAACAGGTATTTATAGTGTATCCACGCGCCAGGCACCAAGGACTTTGCAGAACCTAATTCTGGAGTACTTATTTGTTGGATAACACTTTTACCAAAAACCTGTTTGGACAAAATTTAAACGATTGCCGCACCCCTTGTAAAAACTGGATCCACAGTTGGCTACGGAACAGATATCGACATACACTGCTGGCCAAAATCTTAAGGCCAATGAACATAAAGAAAAATTATGCATTTTGCATTAGAAATGTCTTCCATGTCAGTGTGGAGGGAACGATCAAAATGTGATGAAAAACACAAGGGAAATAGCTGCAGAGCAGCTAAAAGGTACGAAGAAATTAGAATGGAAGGATTGATTACGGTGTTCCATAGACGAGTGATAAAGATGAATTGTCTACTGATACTTCTGATGATCTGCTCGATTTTGTGGTAGAGAAGAAACGACGTAGATTATCCAAGAACTCAAGTATGAAAGCAAGGCGTTGTTTGAGTACTCCAACAAGGTACAATAACGATGTCTGCTCAATTCGGTACTTCTTTGGTATCAAATCCACAGTGACATCAAACTTTCCAAATGAAGTAGCTCGACGTAAGGCATCGAGTTTCAGCTTTCCTGACAAAAACTATCGATTGATTGCGTTCTGCATGGCTTTTTTAAAGATTCTGTGTATCATTTTACTCTTGGAAGATCTACATGGTCGTATAAATGTAATTGACAGCAACATTTGTAAGAAATCTGATGATACAAAATTATTCTCATCTTACAGTGATGTGCAACAAACTCTGCCAAAGAAATCTATTGAGATAAAAGTGTGTTAGTCAATGACGTTCAAAGACGTAAAAGAGAAATCGAAGATTGGAGAATAAGCTGTATAAACAACTGGATAGCAGTTTTGTTGACCGAATTCTGGGTTTCAGCCAGAACCTAAGTAAGATCTGTCCAATGTTACTGTACGTGAGCTACACTGAAAGAGGTAGAGTAACTTTGGTCAAGGTGATGAGAATTATCCAAATGTCACAAGATCAAGACATTCGTACGTACTCTCAAAAGAAAAAAAAAGGACAAGAACGCTAACAAATAGCCGACTATACTTGGTCTTACCAAAGAAGTTCAAAGGGTAAGTCAACAACACGACAACACACGTACATCTTCTAAGTTTACTGTTGTGTACTACTGGGAGTCAGAAACTTGCGATAGCGTCACTATATCTGCGAATATTTCAGTAAAACGTAGTGTGGAAATTTAATTCAAGTTTAAAACGCTAAAAATGAGATCCTTAACTCATTCAGGGATGATGTTACCCGAGAGCCCAGATCCTGTAAGCATCAATTTTGTCGGCAAGTATCACAAATTAGATACACATCGACATTTATTTAACTTTAAATCTAAGTTACAGTTTAAATTTGTTTTAAGTTATTTGGAATTGTGATACATAATAATAACTAGTATCACTTGACATTTTCAACAGACCGAATTATGTAGCATATTCTAATAGAAGTGAACTGAATGCAATGTAAAACAATTTGTGTCCAACTTCATTAGTGTACTACTTCTCTTGTTTTAATGTGGGCACCAATGGTTGATGACAGTTTACTACATAGGTACGTGCTAATTTCATTCACCTAGCTTTCATTTAGTTCAAGCACAGTCAGTTATTATTGTAGTTAACTTTGTACATTAATATGTGGCAAGACTAATCAACGTAAAATTAGTTTTATATTGGCAAGTCGCTTGAATGTTCTGAAGTCACAGTTTTTACCTTGGTACATGGTAGATTTTACACAAATGTCGCAATGTGGGAGGTAGTCTGAACATGTTCAAGTAATATAGATACTTATATTAAAATATAATATTTTTAGATTTAATATGGTAATTTATCATTGTGGGTGTGTGTTTTTCTTATAGCAAAGCCACATCGAGCTATCTGCTCAGCCCACCGAGGGGAATCGAATCCCGAAGTTACATCGCTGTACTTGCGGGAGGCATCCGTTTATAATTAAATTAAAAACATTTTTATTCCAGAAATTGAGATTGTAATTACATTTACCTTAGTACAAGATACAGATGACTTTACTTCAACACAACAAGTTTAGATAGTTTCATAACAACTCAAGTTATAGATAAAATCACCTCAATACAAGATATAGAATAACTTCACTCTCATATAAAACTTATTGATCTACCATTGTTTTCTATCATACAAAGAGACTCACTACAATACTTTCGTCTACTTATAGGTTTGTCGTTGTTTTTTAGACTATCATCAATAGAAGGCTTCACTATTGTACTCTAACCTACATATAGCTTCACCTTAATATCCCAGGTTACGAATGGCTTCACAATTATTTTCTAAGTTGCAGATAAATCCATCCCAAAACCACTCGAAGATATAAGTGACCTCAACATAAGTTAATAATCCATTAATAACTATTTTATTTTAAATTTCCAATTGATTCATATATTTCTCTTGTTTATAGATGACATCATCACAGAATATTAGACCACAGTTGGCATCACTACTATTCTCTAATCTTTAGACATTTTCACTAAAGCATTATTTCTCAGAAAGGAGCTTTATTTCTGTTTTATTATAACTATAACACCTTCATATGAAGGTAACTTCATTTATGTTCTGTTACAAAAAAGAGAGCTCAGTATAGCACCTTCATATGTAGATGGCATCAACTTTGTTCTATTAGAAACAGGAGAGGTCACTGTAGCACTTTCATATACAGACGGCTACACTTCTGTTCTTAAGTCTCAGATGGTATGCCTGGTTCTTTTCCTGTAACACACATGAAGGCTGGTTATAATATTTTAATTTATATATGACTTCACTACTACTTCCTAAGTGAAGTTTTACCCCAGTATCTAGAGTTGTAAATGGCTTCGTCAGTATTTTATAACCTGCCGAAAGTTCTGCCTCAGTACCTTTAATTTACAGATTCTTATAGCAATGTTCTCTCGCCTGCGAATCATTCCATTTGATTACCTTTGTGAAAGACTCACGATTATTTTTTAATACGAATATAACTTTACTGCGGTACATTTGCTGTATAAAGATTCAGTACTCTAATTTTGTAATTAGGTGGGCCGCATTAAAACACTCTCACACCATGAATTACGTTAATATAAAACTTTGCTAAAACAACCATACCAAATCCTATAACCGGAGTGCTTTCGAAAAAAAGATTTTTCTTCGTTAGTGTTTCCTGATATAGAAAATGTCTACCTTTCTCAAGACTCGTATTAAAAGGGTTCTTAATTTTGTCTTTAATCTATATTTTGAACCTGGACCTGGCATGGCCTAGCGCGTTAAGGCGTGTGCTTCGTAATCTGAGGGTCGCGGGTTCGCGCCCGAGTTGCGCCAAACATGCTCGCCCTCCCAGCCGTAGGGGCGTTATAATGTGACGGTCAATCCCACTTTTCGTTGGTAAAAGAGTTTCCCAAGAGTTGGCGGTGGGTGGTGATAACTAGCTGCCTTCCCTCTAGTCTTACACTGCTAAATTAGGGACGGCTAGCAAAGATAGCCCTCGAGTAGCTTTGTGCGAAATTCTAAAACAAAACATATTTTAAACCAATCTTTTCTTAACATCAGGAATAAATGTAACTAAAATGTATTATTTAGTAGAGTGTTACAACATAGTGCTTACACATATATAAGACTTTCCTAAAGTTTGGCCCGGCATGCCCAGGTGGTTAGGGCATTCGACTCGTAACCAGAGGATCGCTGGTTCGAATCCCCGCCATACCAAACATGCTCGCCTTTTCAGTCATAGCGGTGTTATAATGTGACGATCAATCCCATTATTCGTTGGTAAAAGAGTAGCCTTAGAGTTGGCGGTGGGTGGTTATGATTAAATGCCTTCACTCTAGTCTTACACTGCTAAATTAGGGACGGCTAGCGCAGGTAGCCTTCGCGCAAAGCTGCACGAACAAACAAACAGTAAAGTTTATGAGTAAATAAAGTGTTCATCAAAGAGCTTTTTCATGACTTTACCTTTGTATAAGCACATATACGACTTTAGCGGAAAAATGCAGGTTGTTTGTTTGGCTCTCTGAAGATTAATTCATTTCAAAAAAGTCCTTATAGTCGGGATCGAGTGAGAAAGTCTCTCAAATTTCGTGAAATTTGAATCATAGTTTGCATTACCTTTTATGTTTATTTTAATTATTTGTAATATTTCAGTGCTGTTTTTTTTTACTTTCAGTATTAAAGGATGATGAATTAAAACTTTTCGACTCAACCATTAGTAAATGGTTGAAAAATGAGGATGATTATGATCATAATTGTGGCATCTAACCTTAGGAATATAAAGATATTATAGTATTACAACTATGTAACACAACCATTAAAAGTAGCACATCACATCTGGAGCTTTGAAACTCAAAAATATGTGTTATTACATAATTATAACAGTGTTACTAAAACAGTTGAATATTACATGACTACAACTAGATCGCAAGTATGTCGTATGACTTATGTTTCTAAAATAAGTTAGTATCACAAGACTACAACTGGGTCAATGCAACACAATTGTATCATATGACCATACCTTTGCCGCAGAAAGACATGGATACCCTTATAGCAGTTATGTCTGGAAAACATGAGGGTATCGCATCAAGACAGTTGTGACAGTAAAATACTGGAGTATCAAATGCATATAGTTATGTGAGGGAAGTACCTGATATCACATAACTACAGTTTGTGTTACTAAAATATCACTTGGTCATAATTGTGTCACAAAAATATAAGAATATTGTTTTGAAAATATACAGAAATATAATGCTTTTTGACACACATGGACATTATGCCAACTCAGTGTTATTGCTTACATTCGCTAGGCTAAGTAAAAAAAATGCCTAGACGTAATCTGGAACAACTGACGATCTTTAAAATGTCTCCAATTATATTTGTTCTTCATATGATAAGACAAAAATATAATTTGCATCCGTTAGATGCTCATTTCAGTTCTTGAATCTTAATATTGTCCGTTCAAGTTTTTAAAAATATAAACTGTACCATTCTCTCTTGTTATGACCTTAATTTAAACAGTTTGGAGTCATATATATGCAAAAACGGCTCGTTTGGGTTGAGAAAATATTTTATATAGAATATTTTCTTAACCCAAACGAGCCGTTTTTGCATATATATTTCTCTACAATTGGGTTTTCTCGACATCACTGATTAGTTTGGAGTCAGTCTGTGGATTTGAAAACGAATACTTTTACACAAGGAAAGCTAATCCAACCGGTAACTACATAGAACGAGATTTCATACTTGCGACTTTCAAGTCGAAAGCCGAGCGCTCTAACCAAAAGATCATGCCAGCCATACCAGGAACATCGTTGTCGTTTATTTTATTTTCAGTATGAGGATCGAACATTCGTTTGCTATAATTGAGACGCTGTTCCAAATTCAGTCATTATGACTTTAAGTTCCTGTGATTTGAAACTCTTGTTGGAATATTAGTTTATGTTTTATTATTATTTGAATGTTGTATTAATTAATCAAATAATGAATTGTAGGAAACGAAAAAGTTCTTGTATGAATGAAGTTAACATAGGATTTGTCTGTAGCAGTAGTTTAATGTATGAAATCCGTATTCGAGTATCATACTGGTCCGGCATGACAGGTGGTTAAAGTTCGACTCATAATTTGAGGGTTGCACATTCAAATTCCCATCGCACCAAACATGCTGGTCCTTTCAGCCGGAGGGCGTTATAACGTGGCAGTCTATACCACTATTCTTTGGTAAAAGAGTAGCCCTAGAGTTGTCGGTGTGTGGTTATGACTTCTAGTCTTACACCGCTAAATTAAGGACTGTTAACGCAGACAGCCCTCTTGTAGCTTTGCGCGAAATCAAAAACAAGCAAACAATCAAATACTATATTGAAACGCCATTCCTTATACTTATCACACGATTTAAAATGTTGATTATTTTTTAGTGATGTGATTAAACTAAAATCCGATTTTTGTTCTTTTACAATGATATCCGAGGATCGAGTTTATTAATTTAAAATACTAAAAAGCTGTTTGCAGTGAACGCTAGACATACGTAACAGTCAAAATACACAATTATCAATATATATACTTTGACGTTTTTGATATTAGTGAAAGTTATAATGAAAGGACACATTAATAGCTTATTTCGTTTAAATAGTTTAACATTTTTATTTCTGGAAACCAGTAATGTTGAGGATCATGATATATCTTGGCATCACTGTTTGTGTATCAATTTATTGTTTCATTGTTTTTTATGTTCTTCACGTTATTTGACTTAAAAACTAAGATTTTGAATGCAATTGTACCTTAAAAGCTGTATGTGATTATCACTGCACATCAATTGTTTTGAAAAGCTTTGATTCCTGAAAAGTTTTTGCTGATCGTGACAGGTACCTGGTGGGTATGCACAAATATAGTTTTGGTATTGCTTCATCACGTAGGAACTCTGAGAATTAGGCAGTTAACTGTTTACCGGCAATAACGTAATTAGTTGCGTTTATGTTTTTAATACGCTATCAAGTTCAACATAATTAAAAGCGTTTTTCTCCTGATTTTCGTTTGTATCCAAAGTCCGGTGCATCACGTTGCAGTAGTCAACAAGCACTATGGATTCCAGTTCCCCTGATATCGTTTTTCCATTGTAGCAATGTCCTGGTGAAACCTTTCACCGTGTTCGTCACTGACAACACAGAGATTGGCGGGGAAGTCCAAGTGTGAGTGAAGGAAATGAATCTTGAGTGACATGCTGCTCTTCATTGTTTTGTGTGCTTTGAGACGTTTGTCTACCAACTAAATGTAATGTGGGTCTCTGTAGTTGTCAAGAAAATTGTCAACAACTTATTTGAAAGCTATCCAGGCAGTCTTTTTCGGCCTAACTAACAGATCTTCGAACCGCTTGTCATTCATAACATATTTAATTTGAGAGCCAACAAAAATGTCCTCTTTGATATTGGACTCAGTTATTCCTGGGAACATCTGTCTTAAATAATAAAAAACTTCGCCTTCTTTGTTCATTGCTTTCACAAAATTCTTCATAAGTCTCAATTTTATGTAAAGAGGAGGCAACAAAATCTTTACCGAGTCGACAAGCGGTTCATGCGCTACATTTTTCTGTCCTGGATCTAACTTTTTGCGGAGTGGCCAGCTCTGAGTAGAATAGTATGAATTATTGGCACGACTGTCCCATTAACAGATGAAACAACAAGACTTTGTATAGCCGAGATGCAGTCCCAGTAACAGAGCAACGACTTTCAGATCTCCACAGATATTCCAGTTGTACTTGCTATGCTGGATGTGTTTCAGCAACATTTCAGTGTTCTCATATGTTTCTTTCATGTGTGCAGCATAGCCAGCAGATATTGAAGGGTGAACGTTGTTACTGTGTAACAGAACAGCTCTAAGGCTTAACATTGATAAATCTATAAAGAGACGCCAGTCTTGCGGGTTATGGTCGCAACTCAAAGCAGAAAACAATCCTTCGATGTCAACACATGCACAGAATTTTGTTATATCATCTTGGCGGCTTCGAAACACCATTCCTGCAGTCTCGAACCTAGCAATTCGGTTTTTGCCTATGACAGACCCAAATCTCTGACCAGGTTGTTTAATTCTGACTATGTTGTGAAAGATCTCTTGAGGAGCACGGTTCAAAATCCGGATCAATGTCACTGACAGTTCCCTGCATTGCAGTTTCTTCATCTGGTTCATTCCTCTAATGATTTCGGAATTGGAAGACTGTTGTCATGTGGCACGTGTCTCATTGCTGAAGGCAGATTAGGGTATTCAATTGAATTTTTGTTTTTGGCAGAGAAACCAAACACATTAGTCAAACAGAAGTTACAGTTCGTCGCATGGTCTTTCTGTTTTTGCCATATCATTGGGACAGCAAACGGCATTGTTTTTCGAGTGCTTCTGAGCCAAGTTCTCAGACAGACAATACATGTTGCACAACGAATGTGAGGCGCCCATTTTTGGTAATGATCAGCAATTTTACCGCTGAAGTACATATGATATGCTTTCTTCACAAGAGCAGTCATTGAGCGTCTTTGATGAAGAAGTGTATATTTGTTACGAATGTAGAAGAATGTATCGCAGCTGTTACGACATTCATGAGACATGTTGGCCGACACCAATCGTCCTGTAAAACGTCTATAACATTTAACTTACTTGTTACAGTGCTACTTAGACAATGCTATATTCTGAAACAATACGTACACACTATAAAGTCTATATTAATCCAATGAGCAGCATCTATGTATGCAAGCCACTCTTGTAGCCTGCTGAGACAGTGTCAAGCTGGCTCCGGCCTGCATACTTCCACAAAACAACTTCCAACCTGGCTTGATTTCATGCATGAAAATGCTCAGACTGCACAAAACATTGTTCATAGGTCTTTTACAGAAACGAAAAATTTTGGACACAAATATAAGAAAAAAGAACATGACAAAACGAAGATTTCGATGAAACAATTCGTGATGGACAAATTTATATGTTATTTTCGTGATCAGCAGCCAAAAATCTATAAGGAACACTCAACAGTGTTGAAAAAGCAAAAACTTTGTTGTGCAGAGCTATGAGCATTAGAGCCAAACCACTTAATATAGAAATAAATATATTATCCTTTAAATAACTGTTTCAAAACTTCGTATTTCACAAAATACAACCAAGTTATGGTACTTGAGTTAGGCTTAAATTCATACGTTCGATCAACAATTCAAATAATAATTTATAACAGAGTTTATAATTTAATAAATTGTTTACTAAATAACAAAGATTTACCAAATAACAGTTCATAAAATTAACATATGTAGTGAAAAAGTTAATGTTATTTAAAATGGACCAATCTAATTCTACTGCGTAACGTTATAAACAGAATAAAAGATTAATTGCTTTTGGCTTATGTTTCTTTTCATGTGCAAAGTCAGTGTTATAAAAAGTATAAGAAACTGAAATTTTGCTGTTAAACTGGCTTTAAGATACTTATTTTTACATAAACATAATTTTAAGCAATAACGAAACATATTAAAATAAATAAGAAACGCTGCATATTTTATATATAATACCTTGTTATTATGGTTATAATATAAAAAATCAAGAGTATTTTGTTTAATTTTAATCTGCTTTGTTTTGGCTTAAAATTGTGGTTATAATATAATTAGTCAGTTGTTGTTTTGAATTAACACAAAGCTAGACCATGGGGTATCTGTGCTCTGCCCGCTCAGGGTATCGAAACCCGGTTTTTAGCGTTGTAAGTCCGCAAAAATACTTCTGAGCCACTAGGAAGCGGTATGATTAGTTAGAGATTGGGATTTGCTGTTTCTATCGCAGTCCTTCTTCATGATTTCATTTATTTATTTAATTTGATTTAAATGTATTTATTTAATTTCATTAATATCTCTATATATTTATGCATGCATATCTATATATTTTAAAATAGATCTACTTGTATATATATATATAACCATATTAAATATACACACATGTACGTTTGTGGGGAGAAGTAGCTAGATACATAACACAACTTTGAATAAGTAAAAAGGCACGGCACAGCCAGGTGGTTAAGGCACTCAACTCGTAATCTGAGCGTCACGGGTTCGAATCCCCGCCGCACCAAACATGCTCGTCCTTTCAGCCGTAGAGGCATTATAAAATGATTGAAAAGAGTAGCCCAAGCGTTGGCGGTGTGTGGTGATGATTAGCTGTCTTCACTCTAGCCTTACACTGCTAAATTAGGGACGGTTGCGAGAAATTCAAAGACTAATTGAAATACAGTATGTTTGCGGAAGATGTTGTAAAATATGTAGGAACATCACGTATCTACGAATTAAAGATTAGGTAATCGTTAGTAAGCAAAATAAATCACACCTGTTTTCGAAGGTGATGAAAATGATAACTATTTACACGTTTGGTCACATTAATAGATTGACTTAATAGATTCAACAACATATGATGAACAAAACGCTCTAATTCAATTAGTCAGCTACCATACTATCAGCTAATGAGTTTACATGATATCCTATGACGAAATGTTGTGTAGCTCAGAGAACTTATTATGTGAGTTTGTTTGTTTGTTTGAAATTTCGCACAAAGCTACTCGAGGGCTATCTGTGCTAGCCGTTCCTAATTTAGCCATGTAAGACTAGAGGGAAGGCAGCTAGTCATCACTACCCACCGCCAACTCTTGGGCTACTCTTTTACCAACGAATAGTGGGATTGACCGTCACATTTTATACACCCCCACGGCTGGGGGGGCGAGCATGTTTAGCGCGACGCGGGCGCGAACCCGCGACCCTCGGATTACGATTCGCACGCCTTACGCGCTTGGCCATGCCAGGCCTTATTATGTAAGATAAAGATAACGACAGGCTTAAGTGTCTATGATTATTATTCACTATTTTTATTTGAATATAAATGAAAATAATTTAAAAACGTTCTTGAAATTATGCGTTTTGCTACTTTTTAGGTGGTACCTGATAGATTTGAATAAATCTTATGCTCTCATCGAGCCAGGCTGGGATCCTTTAAAAATTAATTTGTTTTTCAAGTCACATGATTTTCAGTAAATGCCGTCCGAGTTTTGAAGAGTAAACCTTAAACATGTAATGGAAAGCTTCAGGTTTAAAGCGTTTAGTTTTATTATTTTTGTAGAGTAATAGTTTCATTTTGTCGCTTTTTACACAGGCCTTTAAACTTCATTACAGATTTTTTCCATAATCACGTAGATTTTGAAAATTGGGGAAAAAGAATCGAATTTGGAACAAATTTACAACAGATTTACCACAAATATAACAAAATATATTTGAATATTTTATACAACCAATCATTGTCATATCGGTAAATAAATAATTTTGAAAAAAAAATTATGTGAAAATGCACATATAAAGAAATACTGTTAACCATATATATATATATAGCGGCGTGTTTTAACTGTGTCCTAAAATCATCGATAAGACTCTCACATCGAGATTGTTGTCAGCATTTTAACCATAACAAAAAGCGATCCAATTTCAATAAAAAATGACTCACTTGTGTAAAAGTGTATACGATATATAACATTTTGTAAACAAATCTGTACGCGATGGAGAAAATTGGATATCGTTCTCGGATTGAGTGTACAGAATTACTGTAGAACGAGCAAAAAATTCGAAGCAATAAAACCATCTCAGGACAGTGTAATCTAACAAAGTAAAGAATAGCTTAAAATTCTATTCATTTAAGATTTGACGAATTGTCTACTGTGTAAATTCTAACATAATCTCTTTACATAACATTTCTTTGGAATAATTTTGCAGCTTACATTTAACATGCTATTTAAAGATGTGAGAATATTGTGAGAGATTGTTAAATATGTAAATAATTTTTCCATTTAATAATCTCACTTTATGTTTAGTGTAAGATCAAACAGACGTCATATTTAGAGCTCTAGAGCAGTTCTTACAGAGTCCTATTTTTGAAAGTTTTTAATTGCGAAAATTAAATGCTCTGATTGGAATATTGTTCTATTGAAATTAAATAATTAATTTATAAATGGGTCCTGATAATAGTTTTATAGCATTTAAATTACAGAAATCTATTAAATAATTTTCGTTACATCAGTATCATCCTGGAATAAAATTTACTGAAAAATGAAAAAATCTTGTTCATTACTTTGTTTTTTGGATACCAAGATTATTAATAAAGGATGCTCTTTTTCAAGTATCTGTTATGAATCTAAACTTAAGAATACAATCTTTGCACAGTTACTCAAGGATTATTTGCGCTAGCTTTCCCTAATTTACAACGATAAACTGGAGAATTGCTTATTTTGTTTTTGAATTTCGCACAAAGCTTCTCGACGGCTATCTGTGCTAGCCGTCCCTAATTTAGCAGTGTAAGTCTAGAGGGAAGGCAGCTAGTCATCACCACCCACCGCCAACTCTTGGGATACTCTTTTACCAACAAATAGTGGGATTGACCGTACATTATAACGCCCCCATGGCTAGGAGGGCAAGCATGTTTGGCGCGACGGGGATGCGAACTCGCGACCCACAGATTACGAGTCGCACGCCTTAACACGCTTGGCTATCCCAGGTCTAAACTAGAGGAAGACAATTGGTCAACATCGCCAATTGCCAACTCTTTAACTCTTCTTTTACCAGCAATGGTGGGATCAACCATGACATTGTAATATCCCCATGGCTACAAGGTAAAGCATTTTCAGTATTTTTAGGAGACTAAAACATGGATTAAGACAACTGCAATCGAACTGCTTCTTGTTGGCCTCATCTTTTCTCCTGAATTAGTTTTCGAAATTTCATTAATTTTCTTTGAATTTAGAAGGATTAAATTTTCATAAACATCAATAAACGACCTTGGAACCCTGTTTTTATCAGGACTCTGTTCTAAGAACCCTCACGGTTTGTTAATTATTCATTGTGTGTGTTGAAAACTAGTTTTTCCTTTTTTTTTCTGATATCAAATGATACCGTTGTTACAATTTTTGATAGATGTTAGTCTTTCTAGTTTTACTAGTATTTCACAGGCATCATTTAACACTTATTATCCAACCCAAATGTATGTTTGTGTGAATCTTTCTAGTCCTTTGTCTTTTATGTAAACGAAATGGTTAATTGTAGAGACTCATGTGAACAGTCATGAATTTGTTCTTTTGCACTTTGAAGAAAATATTTCTGTAAATGAAATCCATCACATGCGATTAAAACTTTGAAAAATTTCATTCCATTAGTGCAATTGTAGATGTCAGCAGTTTCACTTGTAGTGGAATTGCTATAGTTTTAAAGCAACAATTATGTAAAGATGCCTTTAAACGACGCTCAACTGGGAGACTGGAAAGAAAGGTCTTCTTTCAGTCGCACACCGAATTCGTAATTTATCTCTGGCATTAATATCTTAGAGTAAAGATTTGCGTACAATTAAGATCGTGTTAATGGACACTTGGAATGTTAATATTATATTTAAAGGTACAGTTCTCTTTCCTTCAGCGTTAGAAGTGTCAAACTTTTGCGCTTATTGCTTTTCAACGTAGGGCTCACGGAGATGCTATACTGAGGAAAAGCAGCACCCTCATGTGAATTGTACAACTGATTCCCTGCAGTTTCCAACCTTTTCATGCATACGATAGACATGGCATTGTCTTATTTTTATGGTATTAAAAAGTTGTGCAACTCTTTATGCTTTAAATATATATTTTATATCAGGGTGCTCGTATATCTACTACAAACTAGTGATGATAGTATCAGTTAACAGTTTGTAATTAAGTGTTCTGGCATTAGCTCATTATTCGAAATTAATTCTTCTCTACACAGAATTCATTATTTTAATTTGTGAAACGTGGTTTTTCTTTCACATTTATTGTTATGCAGTTTACTCGATTCACTGACCGTCCAAAATTTGTTGGTAACTATCAGCTTGTTTTATGTGACTTCATATAATATTTTTAAACTATCAAATTGAACAATCTTATTGTTTACATTTTTAATATTAGACATTACTTTCTGATGTATTAAAATTTAAATAACTGCCATCAAATTTGAAGCCAATGTCACATTGATGTTAAACATGAGACCTATTTTTGAAGATCTATTAATTTGTTGAAGTTTGTGCATATCGAGTTGAAAACTATTTGTGCTGGATGTACATAATTTTAAAGTAGTAGAACAGAGAAAAGATAGCTAGTCGACATCACTAACTGTTAAGTTTTAGACTATTGTTTACAAATGAATTATAATGTCCCCATAGCTAAAAGGGCGAACATGCTCAATATTTCAAGTTGCGAGTTGAGCACCATAGCCACTAAGCCAGGCTCTTTCATGAGAAGAGTAGACTAATTCTCCTTAATTAAGGCTTACCCACAATTTTTTCCCACAAACTATATTTTTTCATTAGACCAGATCAACCTAATCACGTGAGTAGCATATGTGAATGAAGACCTTTTTTGTAACAAAATTGTTCCTTATATCCCAACTGTTTCTTTCATCTAAACTTGATTGTTTCTACTTTTCAGTTTTCGAAATTAATTCTCTATTATTGGCATAGCGGCTTCTTTTGGTGTGTTTCTATTCATGTTGCTCAGTTACTGGCTCAATCTTATTTTCTCAAGTTTACTTCATTGCAAATAAACAAACAAACAAAATATTGCGTTCCTGCCGTGGCTATTTTCATTTGACGTGATACTCAGCTAGAAAAATCTGAGTAGTTGTCAGCCCTTGTACGCATACTCTAATGAACTTTCTAATATGTCATCTCATTATCCAAATTTCTTGTTATTCTTTATTGCTATGATTCTGGAACATAAATTACAGACTATCTTCATTGGATCTTTGAATATATTCTATACGTCTCTCTTAATCAAAGTGGCTTCAACTTTGAAGAAAGAACCAGTTACTGCCTTATTGTTTTTATGAATCTGTTTCATCGCCTTTGCAAATAAAAAATGTACCGTGGCTATATTTTTAGATATTTAGTTTGCTTATTATGCAATGAGAGCGATGGGTTGTTTCAAAAGTTCCATTTCTTGGCCCCAGTTGGAGAGAGGTTCCATTTTACAACTGATACAGTTTTCTTCTAAGATGGCACTTTTAAAATATACAATAATTTTTTGCTTACCTATCAGGAAATTAATGTGATATTGCAACGATTAAACATTTGCTACATTCGCTTGAGCATTATCTAATGAAATCTCCTCAGATCCTGAGCTTAAAATAGTTCTTATAATATTTATACACATAATATTACTGTTCGACAGCGTGTGGTAATTCTGTTCAGAATTAGTCTCAGGTTTGCCATTTTGTTCTTTACAGTGTGTTTGAGTGTCACTATTTGAGGATTATACTAGATAAGTTTTTAACAAGTTTTGCATTTTCTGCAAACGTCAACAATTAAATTGCGAATATGGCATCACTGTTTTTCTTTTGAGAGATATAACAGAATTATCTGGCTACTTTTTAACAAACTTTCACCTGTATCCATTTCAAGTTATACTATGAGTGTGTGCTATAGTGCTATACCTTATTCCAATTCCAGCATTGCTTATCTGTCTGAGTGGCATAAGTGCACCCCTGTCTTTGTAAATTGCAACTACTTAACACCCCTCTCAAGCTTCACTTAGATAAAAGTGCTAAACTAACGTGGCAGGGGTTCAGTTTAGAGAGAGAGAAATCAGAAGAGTTCTCTCCCGAACTGGGGTGTTCAGGAACGTTGTGGTTCCTCTTCATCCCCTTTCGTGGATTGTTATTAAGATTAAGTGTTTTTTTTTAATTTAAATTTTTTATTATTATTATTATTCTTGAGTATTTGGGTGGAGGATGTCTCTTCTAAATGTTGTCTTGGGTGGAGGCAAAGCGGGAAGGAAGCCCGGGACCTGTCCCGAAAGGAAGAGGTTGAGTAGATGTGAACATGAATATTATTCAAATCCAGATCAAAATAAAACAATTCAAACGGCACGATTCAGGGTCTGGCAAAAGAGTTGCCTGGGCTGGGATCTATAAGTCCAATGCCTGAAGATTTTGATGTGGGGGAAACGGGAGTGCCCCGAGAAAACCCACTTTCACAGGACAGGCGCCGAAAGTTTTGCCTGTCGTGTGCCCTGTAACTGGAAAAAAAAGGAATTCGTGTTAGTGACATGGATTTTATTTATTTAGATTCTTTGTTGAGTAGATTGTGATTCTTGAAATATGTTGTAAGGTGAAATGTATTTTGTTGGTGCACTTGATAATTTGTGTAGTGATGCCGTTAGTTTGTTTCTATTTTCTGCATTTAGATAATATTGGAGAGAAAGTTCTGTTATTCTATCTCTTATAGTTGGTAAATTACTAATTTGGTGTAGATAGTTTGTTGGCGTAAAAGATGGTAGGCTAAATGCGGATTTTAATATTATGTTTTGCTGCACTTGGATTTTCTGGAGTGTGTTATTTGACACATTGTATGTTACTTGACATCCGTACTCTATTAGTGGACGGATGTAAGCCTTGTGTATTTGTATAATGGTGTTCGGTGCGCATTTCGATTGTTTGCCAGTTATGGTCTTTAGATATGAAATCCTTTTTCTGATTGATGAGTGTATATTGTTTATATGTTTTTTCCATGTTAGTTTTGTGTCGAAAGTGACGCCAAGGAATGTGATGCTTTTGCTCATGTTAATGGTTGTGTTTCCAAGTGATAATTTTATTTTTTCTAGATTTTTCTTTGCTTCTTAAGTTTCCTATAGAAGGTAATTGCTTGTGTTTTTGTTGGGTTTAACATGACTCTCCACTTGTTGCTCCATGTTGAGACGTTGTTTAATGATTCTTGTACGCGAGACATGGCAATTACTGGGTTTCTGGAGGTGCTCCAGATTGCGATGTCGTCTGCGTATTGTGAATTGTTTGTGTATGTTAGATTTGGAAAAGGTATGTCACTGACGAAAATTATGTATAGAAGTGGAAAGAGGACTGATCCTTGGGGCACTCCTGGCATTATATTAAATAATTTGGATATAGTTTTATTGACTTTTACTTGTGCTGTTCTATTGGTTAAGAAATTTGAGATCCATTTGACTATCGTGGGATTTATTTGCAGGTGATTTAGTTTGTATATGATGGCGTTGTACCATACGCTGTCGAATACTTTTTTGACATCTAGGAATACCCCGATGGTTACTTGATTGTTGTTGTAAGCTTTGTAGATTGATTCGGTGAGTCGCGTGAGGTGATCTGTTGTTTGTCTATTTTTTCTGGAGGCATTTTGAAATTCTGGAAGGATGTTGTTTGATTCACAAAAATGTAGGAGACGGTTGGAGATAATTCTCTCCATCAGTTTGCCAAGGCAGCTTAACAGACTGATGGGGTGGAAATGATCTGGATTTGTTCTATTAGTCTGTTTCTTAGGGATCGTTGTTATGGTGGCTTTTTTCACGTGTCGGGATAGTACCCGGTCGCTTGTGAGATGTTCATGATGTTTGAGAGGTATTGTAGTAGGAGAGTGGAGCTTTTTTTCAGAATAATATTTGGTATTTGATCATGTCCGGGGTAAGTGTTCTTCAAGTTTTTGATATTAATTTTTAGCTCGGTTATGGTTATTTTTCTGTTGATTGAACTTGAGTATGCTTCTAGTGTCTCGCCGGGAAATCGTGATGAGAATAATGCTTGGTTTGTATTTATGTAGTTGTTGACATGGTGTTGTAGTTGTGTGTCGAAATCTACTGAGTTTAAATCGCTAAAAGAGGATTTGTAATAGTCAGCTAATAAGTCAGCTTTCTCTACGTCCGTCCTTGCGATTTTATTGTTATGGGTGATATGTTGTAGCATGTGATTTGTGTTTTTGTCTGAATCGATACTCTTGAATTTTTAAAACTTTTTCACTTAGATTTTTTCTTATCATGTTTTTATACTTTTTTACTCGTTTATTATGGGACTCTCTTTATTTTCTTTAATCATAGCAAGCTCGCTTTAAGTATTGTTGTTTGGAGCCAGGGACTTTCCTTGTGCACTGAACTTCTGTGTCGATCGATCCTACACGAATAATAAAGCTAACCATTTTTTTCTTACTTTTTTATATTTTTGGTCAGACTTTGACTAAACTATCTCGTAATACTATTTTTTTTCCCAGTTTTTGAAGTGTATTTTTACATGCATATGGATAATATTTATAATCCTAATTCTGGATTATTGATATAAAAAAGGAAGTTTACATGCCTCTTCCTACGCAATAAAAATAATACATTTGCTTTGGGTTCAAAACTTTCACATTCTTGTCACGGAGAGTTTCAAGTAATCGTAATGATGTCCCTAGATTTACCTATTTAATCTGAAAGTTATTTTCTAAGTAGAAAAATTATTTTAATTACCCATGGCGCCATTGATTAGATCCGGGTGTAATGTATTCATGACATCATATATGCATCTTGAGAATGGAGAAAAATAAAGTTCTCTATAAAAGGAAAATCGTGATCTCTATTGCAAATTTACATATTTATATAAGATAAAAGTTTCGCAAAGTTGGGATTTACACATGTAATAATAAAATATCTTTCCAATATCACATAAGCAAGAGTTCCATTATAGTATGATGTCAGATATCTAGTTTACCCAATTGGTATCTTATAAGTTTTACCTGGTTGATCATATTTATTTTTTCTATTTAATTACCTGCTGAAATCTGCTTCAAATGATTATTTACTATCTTTTAAACATATCCTATCTGATTCTGTCATTGGTCTGCTAGTGTTAACATATTTGATCTGCTTTGGAATGTCACTACCTGCTTTTTAGATCCAGTCAGCGTGGCTGTAACGTCAGAGCACTATGATATGTTTGTTTATGAATTCGCTCATGTGCTTGTAAAAGGGTAACGGACTTAAAATCTCTTTCTGGAAAATAATACCTGGCATCATTCATACTCGTCAAAATCTAGGCACTCGTGATGTGAATTCTGATTTTTTTATATATACTATGAAAACATTCTTTTTTGTAGAGGTTTTGGTTACAATGAAAAGAAGATTAGCTAAGTTCTTATTGAAACTACAGTTAGTAACCTATAGACTCGCAATTCACTATAATTTTGAAAACATAAATCTTATTAAATTTACTTGAAATTGAAAGTTTTCTTTTCTTCTTATACTGCATTTGTCGATTTTTCAGATATATGTTTTATTCACTCTTTTTTTTTTACTCTTTTATTGTATGCATAACTTCTTCTCACCTCCTCTTGCTTAGTTTTGTGGATAACACACCCTGAATTGCTGGGGCTCAAACTCGGTAAAATTGAGTTTTCCCTTTCTCAGAATATTTATATACTCGTACATTTATGCTCATATCAAAGTTAAAGTGATTAAATTATCTGAAATTACGCGAAATCTTGAAATAATATTTGTTACATCTATTATTACTACCACGAAAGAAGAAATAAAGAAAGCATTTGCATTTCTATGGTAAGTTGATTTTTAACTACAGCTGTTGCTCTGTGTGGTTAATCTCATAGACATTTCAGAATGATCAACAGTACTAATAATGGATCAATTATTAAGAGTTGATGATGCTCTGCACGTTAAACATCTAAGGCCAAGTTCGAATGTGAACCCATTTTCAAAACTGACATTATATTTTCAGTTAATTCTAATTACATTTTAATATATATATGTTTTACTACTCTACTTTCTACAGGGTGGTCGCTAGAAAAGCGGAAAATTTGAGGGTCAGATGAGAACATGAATAAAATGCGTGCTCACTCATTTCTATTTTGATTTCTTTACATCATGAATAAAATGCATGATTTTAATAATTTTGAGCATCTATGAGTGTAATATAACATATGCCTTTAAAAAACTTGTAAAAATAAATAGCTGTTTGACAAAATTTCCGCTTTTCTAGCGACCACCCTGTAGTTTTAAAATGTTTACTAACGTTGCTGTCTAAATTAAAAATTGTAGCTTTCCTAGAAAATTCCTCTATTAAGATATTTAAAAGAGTCAAGCGATTAAAAAAACAAAAGCCTTAAAACCGCAAAATGTGGTACTCCTTTATTTAGCAATTAGCTTTAAAACAACTGAAAAGTGTAGCTCAATAAATAGTGTTCAAATTTAGAGCAATCCGAATCTCCTCCACTTTTTTCTATTGTCCTAGTCTTATTAATTGTATTTTCTTGCAACCAATGGATTATACAAGAGCTCTTTGCTATTCTTGTTAAGTTGAATATGTGATAACCTTATTTATAAAACCAACGAGCTAAGGTTATTTTTATGTAATATTATTTTACTTTTGTCGGCATGCAAGTTTCAAGAGTTATGCTGCTAAAAATAACTATTTAGAGTTAATTTTACTTAGGAACATTTTATTTATTTCTTTATTTCTACATGATATTTCCATAGCCAAACCATAAGTTTGTACTGAACTCCTATAAGGAGTTTACTTTGTCTAACAAGTGCTACTTTATTACCCTCTATTGAGTGTACACGTTTGTTGACTAGTGATACTTGAAACACTTACTCTTTTTACTATTATACCTATTATATTACAATAAAATACATTAGGTCTCTCAAAGAATGAATACAATTCTGAAATATTTTTGCGTTATTCAGAAAATAATTCATTATAATTAACACATCATACTTATAATCCTGTACTGATGTGAAAATTGTTAGTTAACTTTCTGGAGAACAAAAAATATTATGAAGAATAAAATATACTTTTTTATGAATTTATATTTTGATGAATAAGCATTCCAAGGATTTACCTCTTCAGATGAATATTACATCAAATAATCTTCAATAACTGGAACAGTGGTTGATTTCAAATTTGTGATTGTTCTTTGATTAGAAAAAATAATAAATTCCTATACTGAAGCATTTGTTATTCTGGTTGTAAATGTTTTCACAATACATTCTATCAAAACAACACTGAGATCAAAGTACTTTTTTTTTACTCAGAAACGCTATACTACTAGGTAAGGTGTCGTTCTAATATCATAAACTTTACTCGCTCTTATGGTTGTCACACGTAGAAAAACTGAATGTTGCAGCTCGACACAGTTAGAACCTTTGCTGTTTCAGAACTTTTAATGTTGTTGCTTTTCTTTATCGATTACCTGTTGGTTATGTTTGATTGTCATATATAACATCACGTATGGAGACATTATATCAGTTTGTGTTATTTTCACGGTAAGTCGAATAAAGGTTTAATAATATTGAATGTTATAGCGTGAGCATAACGTTTAGTTCCAATAGTTCGTCCTTGATTATTATTCTGGACTTAATTATTCAGTGATGTTGATGTGAAGTTTTAATTACTTAAATTGATGGGATCATACAGTTGTCGAACCTTCAAAGTTTGATTTGGAAGCAAACAACAATAAATCAGCATGTAGCAGCATAACTGGTAGACGCGTACTACTAAACATTCACAAACCAAGTAAAATTTGTAAAACCGGTATAGTTATATTGCTTAACTTGAATATATTACTCAATTAATGCTAGTGAGCTATAGGGTAAAAATACAGTTTTATCTTCACAACTTAAATCAAAGAGAATACGTTGTTCAACTAACATCAACGATGTTTGTAAGTCAGTTCGATTTAATTTTTCAATACGATCTTTTTCTTTAAGTAAAACCAGTAATTTTGTTGAAAAACGATTATAAATCTCCACTAATAAAATCACTGTTATTTCATAACTGATATGACGCCAACTAGACGTAAAAGAAAGTTACTATTAATATTCACCATTTAAGTAAGCACGATTAAAATATTTGTATTTGAATGCACTATTTAAGTCTCACCAGTTAGGTTAATGAAGAGAAATAGATATCCACTTGTCCAACCAGCATGGTTATATTGTTGACACTTAAATATACAATGTAACATTCGTGATTGGTGAGAAGTTATTGTTAGTCCTTTATCTTCAAGATACTTCTGATGAGGATATTATCAAATTTGTCTTAAATAAATCAATTGGAAGTTATCTTCTTGGGTTCATAGGTTAATTCCTTAAAAGGACGTTTTATTATTATTATTCTATATTGAATATCAGGGGCTGCTTTCGAGCAAATTGGTCCATCGTTGAGGGTTCGTCAGTTGATGCGTTTGAAAATCATTCCACCCACTGTACACATTCGTAAACACCTGGGACTATTTTCAAGCAGACTGTTCTCGGTTTCAAATAAGATCCTGAAAAAAAATATTGTGGATATTTCTTGAATAACATTTGAAAAAAAAGAAGAAGTTATTGTTGTTATTTCTGGAAATAACGTGTAAGGTAGTATTAAATTAATGAAGTTATCTGAAATTAAGATATAGAATTTGAAAAAAAATGGATATAATAACATCCTTTTATTTTGTAAACAAAAAAATTACGACTTTATATTCATCTTTCAATGTGTTTTGCTACCACAGCATTGGTACCAAAATCTTTAAAATGAAATAATTGCACATCAAATGGTTGTGTTAATCAACAAACTGCAATAACAATCGGTTCATAAAGAATCTCGATAAAGTATTGTAATTACTATAATATAAAGAATATTTGTATTCCTTTTTTGCGCATTTTTGTTAAATTAATACTAAAAGATGTAATTTGCTGAAAGACCTATTAAAATTTTCTTTAAGGAAACATTTAAAACAAATTCAAAATATACATTCAATCTTTAAAAAATCAAAGGCAAAGATTTTTACAACCGTGTTATATTTATTTAGTGGAAAGTTATTCGGAACGTTATTTTTAAGAAGCACTTAGGAACTAAGTTATTTTGAATAAATACACTTACTTAAATAAGCGAAACTAAATTAATTATCTTGAAAATGTTTTCTGTTTGCTGAAAAAGAGACTTTTATTTAAATAGTATACATTTATAACTGATTACCAAAACGTAAAATAAAAGTTGTGGTTTCTTTTTTTTAGAATTAAGCACAAAGCTTTACAATTGGCTATTTCTACTCTAAACAATGGGTATCGAAACCCGGTTTTCAGCGTATTAAGTTTGTAGATATACTGCTACGTCACTGTGGGACAAAATGTATGGCAGAAAAATTTAAAAAAATTAAAAATAACTGGTATTTTTATACAAATATTTGTAGAAACTATCTTCTAATAAGATATTCTTTTACATCGATAGAATATTATCTTATTAGTAACTAAACAGTTTAAATGTAAAAACAGAAATCCTTACTGCCAATGAAACTAAAGAAAAAACGTACAATTTTTTCTGATATAGTTTAGTAAAAGGAAAATAAATTTTCTCAAAAGTTACAACTTATTTCTCTAATATTATGGTTAATACAGTGTCCATGCGAATTACAATTGCAACGTGTAAAATAAGCATAAAATATATTAAAGTGATAACTGCTTAGTTTAATAATGGAAATATAGAAATAAAACCTGTACGTGAGCAGTCAATACTAAAACACTGTAAATAAAACACGGACACTATATAAATAAGAACCTTTAAAATCTAAGGGTTTAAGTAAAGAACAAATATATACATATATTTATTAACTGGATTTTAGTTGGTAATGTGTGAATTTCAGATGTATGTTAATACAAATTGTGCTCATGTGAAATACAGGCTTTTTCTTTCAATCTCAAATGCCCACACTAGTACAGAGGTATGTCTCCGGATTTACAACGGTAAGAGCAGCGATTCGATTCCGCTTTGTGGGCTAAGCGGATAGCCTCATGTGGTTTCGTCATGAAAAAACATACACATTCTATTTCAAATATTCACATTACGTAAAAAACCTAGAGAATAGCAGACTTTAGATAATTTGAATTTATTTAATGTAAAATAAATATTGTTGGTAAATTAAGAGAAAACCTAATGTTTCAAATTTTTGCAATTATAATTGTTTTAACGTAAAATTAACTTTATTTCAAAATTTTAAACAAACTGAGTTTCAATACAAATTTTGATTTACTACTTAAAATTTGATAACTTACAATGTTACTAATATTTCAAAAGAAAACTACCAATTGTTACCAGTATTTTTTGTTGATAATAATGTTATTCATTTTCAAATTATTGATATCTTGAGAAGAACATTTTAGATATATAAGTCAACTCTCAACAACGTTCATTGTTTTGTTATATTAAAAGCGTTTTGCTTTTATTGACTGGCCTAAGTAAACGGAATTGATATTGCAGGAAGTATAGCAAATATTTATTTAGTTAGTACGAGTACTCCACTGGGACAGCGGTAAGTCTAAGGATTTACAATGCTAAATATCAGAGGTACGATTCCTCTCGGTCGATACAGGCTATAGATAGCCTGATGTATCTTTGATATAAGAAATACCCAAATTATTAGTGCGAAATTATTTATTTAAAATATGGATATTTAATATGTTTTGTGAATTTCAAAAATAAAATACAAATTGTGTAAAATATTGCATTTTCAAATTGTGTTGTTAAGATACGTTTTATATTAGATATAGTTCCTTCAACTTAAATACGTTCAATGTCACCTGACGTGAACTAAATAAAATGAGGTTCTTATCTACGGTGCGCAAACAAAGCAAAAGTTGAGGGAAAGTAAGTGGAACAAGATTCGAACATTACAGGGCTGATAAATGAAACTGTTCCAGAAGAGGAAAGTGTGTTAGGAATAAAACGCATAACCTCATTCAGAATTCTGAAAATACTTTGAGGGAGATGAAGCCAAGGTGCGCTCGCTAAAATAACGGGCTTTCTACTAACGAGTGGAAATAGGGAGAGGTGTATTCATCTCTCATTCTCAGAGTCTAATCTTCACAGGTATCAAGATTTTAGTCTCTGTTGAATGTCAAAAGATGGCGGCCTCGTTCGGTAAAATATTAAATACAGTTAGATATTTTGTTTAGTTTTTTTTGCGTTTTCTATTTATTAAACTGTTTAAAACACCTGGAAAGTTTCCAAACCCTAGCAAGCTCACGCTTCTATGGATACCTCATCCATCACTGTAAGTTAAATAAGACAACAAGCATGGATCGAATCCTCTACTGTCTAGCACTTGTTCAGGTCGTAACGAAGTGAAATATGAAAATAACAACACTCTGTGAAAAGACGATCATAAAAGAGATACGTTTAAGAATTGAATGTTTTAGTTGCGTTAATTTATAATTTAAAGATCTTTTAATTCTTTCCATACTGAAATGTTTTTCTTCAGAATAAAAATAAAAGAGAAGAAAATCTATTCGATAGTTATGAAGTGTTATTTTCTATAGACCAATAATAATTAGTATGATCTAAAATTAATCTTAGTTTAAAAATAAAGAGAGTATTTTTATATATTTCGTTATAATATTAAATGTTTAATGGTATAATTGCAGAATTACACAATTTTCACTGTTAATGTAATTTTTTAGCAAAACAACAAAAAATCTTAATTTTTAGTTACCTTCGAGATGTTCCACCATTTTTCATTCTATAGCTCTAAATTCCATTTTGTAATTATTAATTTTTGTGCAAAGTTACACTTTAGTTCCGTCCACCACAAGTAAACAAAGCCAAGATTTTATCTCTGCAAATACGCTTCTGCTTGCAAGCAATGTTTTGTACTTGTGTGATTATAGTCCGACTAGCGTGTAAACGTTACGTTAGCAGTAATAAGGTAGCATTTACAGAAGATATAAATTTAGAAAAACTGCACATAAAGCTTTGTGTAAATAGCGTCATCCGCCAGGTGAGTATATTCAGTGTAATTTTACCTGCATGTTAGATGATGTCATCACATTACATAGATCAGATCAATATGTGCACGTGGTACGAGAATATTTATTTTTCAGTAGCTCAGTAAGTCCTGCTACGACTGTACCTAGAGAATGTTCACTCGATGTTTTTACATACATATGATAAAGTAGAGAACTAAACTTAAAAAGAGGTTCTGACGAGGAAGTAGTTGAGTTTGCGTGCTGTGTTAAACTTTGCGTAGAAATACTTATATGGCAGATTGAGTAGTTCTGCAACATATGACACGCATTACAGTTAAATTATACTATTAATTCTAACTTAATATGATTTATTTTGGTAGGTTAGCATTAAAATAAATTATTTGCCGTTAGCTTATTTACATTAGCTGTTTTTTTCATATTTAGTGTATGCAATTACACACATATTAGCTTTATGGATCTTACATTGATTATTTTTTGTAGTTCCCAAATGCGCCAACCAGTGGATAAGCTGTAAATATTTGAAATTATGACTAAACAATAACTAAATCAAATTTTCAAAGTCTGATGTCAGTATTGCGAATTTGGCATTTATATGAATACATACAAATATTGAACTCAGCAAATAGCTCGATGTAGCTTTGGTGTAAGAAAACACGCACACACACAGAAACACACATACAAATATACGAATTAATGACAACAAATGACTTATTGGTTCATAGAGGCCCGTTCTATCTGTTATGCGTGATTCTAAAATTAAAATAAAATTGGCAAAATTTGTAATTGTGATTCAAATACATATCAAAGCCTCCCTTAAATTTCAACAGTTTTATTAGAAAAATAAAGCTGTCTTGATTAAAGATGACTTTTACCATGCCAAAATTTATATATATGTTCTTGCATCTTGCCATTCTCACCAATAAATACGAAGAAAAGAAATATATTAACATTATCAATTCTCTTTATAGTATTAATCACTTGAATCAGGTACCCATAATCTCTTCTCTTTTTTTCAGGAGAAACAGCTTCCAAGAGATTTAACCCAATCTTACTATCCTAGGTATCATTCTATTCTTAACCCTTTCCAATAATTCAATGTCCTTTCTGAGGTAAAGAGCTCAAAGCTAAAAAATAGTACTTCTGAAGTGGTCTAACTAATGACCTATGCAGTGATATTACAATCTCTTTACACTCGATGTCAATATTTCTCTAGTTATAACCAGAAATCCTATCTACCTTACCATTAGTAACAGTGTATTGCTTGGATTATTTAAGAGACTAATGAACCAAAACACCAAAGAAGCTATCTTTCGTACCACTGTGAAAGTAATTCCCAACAGAATGATATTCATAACTTAAATTATGATATCGCACGTACATTATCTTACATACATTAAAATTAAACGCCATATGCCAACTCACTAAATAATTCAAATACTTTTATAAAACAACAATGTTCTTACTAGAATTAGCAACACTGAAAACCTTAATATCGTCAGCAAATATAAATAATTTATTGAATGTTTTTTTCATTTATATCATTGATATAAATAAAATAAATCAAAAGCCCTAACATTGAGCCCTGGGATACTCCGTTTGTGACAAGAATCAAGCTTGCCTGAGCTTCATATATAACATCCATCTGCTTTCTTCCGTCTCGCCAGTTTTAGATTGAATCAGCCAACCTATCCTGCACAGCTACATACATAAGTTGTTAAACAAATCTTTTACGTGACACCTTGTCAAATATTTTCTGAAAATCCAAATATACCAACCGCACACCTCTTTACATAACTTCAAAAAATAGGTAAAGCAACTTATTGAAACCATATTGATAATCCGACATAATTTTAAACTTTCAAAAACTTTTCTTTCCTGACGTGAGAGTATTAGATCTTTGATTACTGAGTCATTTTTTATCTTCTCTATTGAAAATATGAGTTGCATTAGCCAACTTCCACCATTAGCCATCTAAGCATTATTCGAAGACTCATAAATAAAAACTAACTAATATGTACAACTCGTAATCATTTTCAAAGTCATTGGATAAATATTATCTGGCACAGGTATTTTATAATTCATTAAAATTCACAAATCTTCTATAGCAAACTCAAAGCTAATGTAATCATTTTTTCAATCTTTTTTATCCAGCAACATGATGAGGAATATTGCTTAAATTCTCATTAGCGAAACGTAGTAAAAAAGTGAGTTGTAATAATTCAGCCACCCACAATAATCATTTATTACAATAATTTGTTATCTCTCAAAGGCCCTACTAAAATCCTAACATTCTAGTTATTCTTAGTTAATGAAATCATTACTTGTAATTTTTAATTTTCAGCTACATTTTCTTCCATATTTTTTTTCTATTGCATAATTTTGTCATTTGACTAACTCTCTTGATCCTTTATGATCCTTCAAAACTTTTATCGTTGCAGTCAAATAAGACATGTGCATATATTGAATATTTAACAATTAATTTTAAACTTTTAACATATTTCTTATGGAAATTTAAAAACAAAAGTTAATTAGTCATTTCCTTCACACGAAACAAGACGTAAAATCTAGCTAAGAAATGGTCACTTAGATTCAGGAGTTCCCCAATCACAGCTTTATTGAACATTTCCTTAAGAGAAGTTAATAAATCTATAATATTATTGTTCCTAGTAGGTTCTCTAACCAATTGGTGAAAATAACCATCCTCTTTCCTGAGATGACTATAAAGTTTTCCAAACTATATGCCTGAAATTAAAATATCCCAAATAACTTAATTAACAGCTGAATTTTTTATATCAGTGAAGAATCTTTGTTAATTTTATCAGTTTCATCTAGTGAATTTTAACAAATTCCAACTGAAAACGTTTTCACCTTTTAACCATTAAAAGAAACTAATAGATTCAATATCATTGATATTAGCTTTGACATATCCAACTTTAATATGACAGAACTTATATTTTGCATATGAAGTCACTTTTTGTCTCTTTTTGGTATTCTAAACCACATTTAACTCTACATTTAAAAAAAAAAATCCTATAACCAAATTTTGAATTGTATAACCAGATTTTAGCTATTCCAATTACATCAAAATCATCTGTTTCTACCAGTGTAAACATAAAGTTTGGATGAGTAGTCACTAGTTCAAAATGCACTAATTTTTTATCTTCTCAGTTAGTTGCGAAATAAGCAAAATTGAATTAAAAATAAGTTTCCAATTAACAAAAAAGCAACAACCGGAAAATAAAAAATACCAGGTAAATATTATCTTTATACCCTTTACAAACAGTTACCATATTAGACATGGCACGTTTTTAATTACTTTAATAATTAATAGTTTTAAATGATCAGATAATATACTTTTATTATTACGTATTCGATCTTGTTCTTAATAACAACAAAATATGTTTGTGTTGATAATTTATGTGAAAAAATGTTATTAATTTTGGCTCGCTCATTAATAAATGTATTTTTGTATTTTAAGGTGAACCACGTAAAGATAAATCATATTATGGAATCATGTACTATCCAAACTATGTCAGGCAGTTTATCAGAACCTTTATTACGATGGTTTCCTTTCGAGTCTTTTACGTTTTGCTTCATTTATATGTGCTATACTTTTAGTAACACTGTTATATAGCGCTATAAGAAATGGCTCTTGGAATTACAGATGTTTTTAGTTCAGCAACCGTTGTACATGATATATTTAAAATAAATTGGTTTGGTTTTGAATTTTGCGCCAAGCAACGCTAAGGCTGCCTGCGCTAGCAGTCCCTAATTTACTAGTGATAAACTATACTCAACACCACCGACCACCAACTCTTGAACTAGTATTTTATCAGCGAATAGTATAATGGGATTGACCGTCAATTAAAACAATCCCTTTCCCACACACACAGCCAAAAGGACGATCATGTTTAGTGATGAGAATTTGAATCCGCGACTCGAAAATTGGGAGTCAAACACCCTAACCACTAAGCCATGACAGAACTTTTAAAATAAATCTTCATAAAAAGTTTGATTTTACCTTCTAATAAAAAAATTAAATAAAAGCAAAGAAAATTGCCATTGTGTTTCGCAGAAATAAAACACTGATAAGCTTCGTATACTTATAGAATTATGTCTCAATAGCAATTCATGTGTACATTTTATGTTTTTAGCATGAGGAAAATGAAATTATGTAACAGCTTTCGCAATAGCAAAAAGGTAAGCAAATTTCAGTTCTATGTGATAATTTAACTTAATTAAATATTTTCTTGGTAAAATTAATTATTTTATTAAACTATTTTATATTAAAAACTTAGATAGAATGCGCAAGCACAGTTAATTTTAAACAAATTTTTTATTGTAAGATAATATAACTTGTTAAAACTTTTATTTCTGTATATTCTTTATTGTAATAATGGTTTCATCTGAATTTCCTGTTCTTTCATCTTGTTTTGGAACAGTAAATCGCCAAATCGCTAATAATTAATATAATTATTATTATATTACATTATCAATTGAATTCATATTAGATATGCTTATCGTGATATCAAAGTTTGTTTAGTATAAATATTATTCATTAATTCATTTTCTGAATGAATATTTTATGATTGTTTAGTTTTTATTATAGGGGAGTTAAAAACAGACGATTATTGGAAGTTGTGTATGTAATTCATTGATGTTGATAATATAGCGAACACACTATTAAGTAATACTCATACAAATAGAATGAGTTGAGCGGTAAAAGACGGAGCAGATAAGAAAGTGAAATTACGAGAAGGATCTTGGCCAAAGTAAAGTTAACTGCCGTAGGAGGAAAAGGCTTATCGGTTAATACAGGCCTAACGATTGATATGCTAGAGGAAACTAACACTATAAAAGAAGATGAGAATAATTTATTCCGTCAAAGAGTGGTTCTAAAGTAACCGAATCAACCTGAATACATTTTGACGGAACAAACAAATGATATTGTAAAGAAAGAAGCTCAAACGATTACTGAAAGTGTAGTATATGACCGCAGTAAATCGCACTATAAGTGTAAGTCAATGAGACCCAGTATACTGGAGCAAGAGAATTATGGAAAGGTAGTTCGGATTGTCAACATAAATTCTCAAGTAAGTGATTAGACTTAAGTGGACTTTTGACAAGAAGGAGAGAACCACATAGTGTTTATGATGTTTCTATTATCTTTATAGTGTAAAAAAAATGTACGTACGATTAACCAGTTCGAATATTAGTTTGAAAAGAATTAGAGTGTGTGCTGCTCATTTATCACCGAATCCAACAAGTCATAGACACCCACTCTTGAAGATTTCTAAGCCGAACAACACATTATATATTTATAATAATAACTAAGATGTATAACTGGCAATCATAATATAACCTAACATTTCATAGTGCTATTGATCTTTGGTCATTTGATAGCAGATATTGACATCAACAGAATGATGGACATAGTTACAGATTATAATCACTCACACAAAACCATAGACAAAAAAAAAGGGATGAGCATAAATAAAGAGAAATAACCAAATAGAACTAGCAGTCAAATAAGTGAGAAAAGCAACAGCAAAGAGGAGTAGGCAAATACATAAACGGTTGTATATATTTGACAGTCAACCATATAAGACAAATAAGTACATAGATAATGGTACTCGACCATTTATTCAATTTTTAAACTTGAGTAAGGTTTAAAAATCCTTATAATAGTTGATTTCAATCTATATTAAGTTAAAATACATACTCGCAACGTCCAAATCAAAAACCAATTTAACCGTTCATCATTCATTTTAATTAATTATCCTTTCAGCCACAAAGTAATTTTGTTATTTTTGAAAAAAACTAAAAGAAAAAAACTTTTATTGCATGATATTTGTCATTTGTTTGATTACTGCAAAGACTACAATCGACATAATCCATAAACCAAGCTTAAAAGTTAATTGTTTGTAGTTCAAGCACCAAAAATTGTAACAAGAAATCTTCATTCTACACAAAAGTTATTTACTCTCTTTTTAACTGAATGTATATAAAAACTAGGCTTTACAGGGCAATAAATACATTGCGAACATACAACCATTTCGAATTACGTATGAGCTGTACAACGAACCGCACATATATTTCCGTTCAAACCAACTTGGAACAATTCTTTCTTCGGTCCCTAAGGAATTTTCGTAATTTTAGAAATACTACTTTTAAGATACCAATTAAGAAAAATGTTACTTCGCTAGCAGTAATTAAATACACGTTTGAAAAAATATACTATATGAAAAGATAAAATAATCCTTAATGACGAAAAAATCAAATAGTAATCGAAAACATAGGTTTTACTACATTATTTTTCGTAGAACAATAAAATATTAATGACGGTTTGAAAATTTAGAACAGTTACTCAACGGTTTATTTTGTAATCTTCCCATTTCATTGTAGAAGTTAAATACGTGGAGAGGGCCCTGTATGGCCAGGTGGTTAAGGCACTCGACTAGTAATCTGAAACTGCGGGTTCGGATCCCCTTTGGACCAAATATGCTCATCCTTTCAGAAGTGTGGGCGTTATAACGTGATGGTCAATTTCATTATTCTTTGGTGAAAGAGTAGCCCAAGAGTTGGCGATGGGTGTTAATGACTAGGTGCCTTCACTCTAGTCTTACGCTACTAAATTATGGATGGATACCGCAGATAACCCTCGTGTAGCTTTGCAGGAAATTCAAAACAAAAGATACAAAGAGTGATGTAGTGAAAAACTGTGTTTATAAAAATGGATTAATAAACAGAATAAGTACAACAAACTTTTTTTATGGAAGTTAAATCTAAATTACGTGTTACATTATTAACAGCATTTGAAGCAAAATGCTAGTTTTAATACATATGATATGACAAGTATATGAATAATTTCTAAGGGCTCTTCAAAAATAAAACTTCAGCTTGACTTTGTACTTGATAATCTGAAACTAAACTCTGAAAGCTTGTTTATGGAATTTCATGCAAAGCTACACAAGGGTTATAATAGGGCATTAGCCCTCGTGGATGAAGGGGTGAACATATTTGATGTGACGGGAATTCGAACTCGCAATCCTCAGATTACTTGTCTTAGCCATCTGGCCGTGCTTACCAATTTAAACGCATCGTAATCGTGATCAACAGAAGAACAAGAAATAGGGAAAATATACCTTAAATTAATATTGCATATTGTTACTTACATATTGTAACTTATACTTAAATGAATTTGGAGTCTCAGTAATCATTATAGTCCAATCGTATTCTGTCTGATAATCTATACCATAAGATTTGTCCTACAATGTATTTTCCATAATAAAAAATTCGGTTGTGGGGCCCTACATGCTCGAAGTAAAATCCTTTTCTCTGCATATTTTCAGAAATTCCATCCAGTGTTTAAGAACGACGGATGCCCGGTATGGCCAAGCGCGTTAAGACATGCGACTTGTAATCTGAGGGTCATGGGTTCACATCTGCGTCGCACCAAACATGCTTGCCCTTTTAGCCGTGGGGACGTTATAATGTTACGGTCAATCCCACTATTCGTTGGTAAAAGTGTAGCCCAAGAGTTGGCGGTGGGTGGTGATGACTAGCTGCCTTCCCTTTAGTCTCACACTACTAAATTATGGACGGCTCGCACAGATAGCTTTCGAATAGCTTTGTGCGAAATTAAAAAAAACAAACAAACAATAAGAACGTCGGTTTCTTGGCACTTGTTTGAACAATCCAGTCGCATAGAAGTCTATAGGGAATGGGTCCGGCGACTTGATTGGTATCGTTAGAAATAGCGGAAATATAATTTTATTTTCCAGTTGTTAGAGGTATGAGAAATGTCATGTAGTCAGCTTCTATACATATGACTATGCCACTTAACCAGCTTGTATACACACGACTATGTCGCTTTACCAGCTTGTATACACATGATTATGTTATTTTACCAGCTTGTATTCACATGACTTGTGCCGCATTACACGTTACTGCACTTTTCTGGTGTACGACTTGTCTTAGGTCTCCTTTTGAATGGCCCTGTTACCCAAAGTTGAATCATATTAATTTGTTTTTCCAATGCTATTAATTACAACAGGCATGGTCGTCTACAAATTTTACATATACCGATCCAAAAACATTTTATTGTTTCTGAATGTCAAAATATTTTGTGGTGTTACATACCTTTCACAAAAGTGATCAATGTACAGAGACATCACATGACTTACGTAACTTCAAACAACGTCAAAATATAGTCGTGATACGTGTTTTTTCAACATGATTCCATATGGGCTTCGACCTAATATTATATGTGTTCAAAGTAATTTTAATATAACTTATTCAACCCTCTTATTGTGTGTATATATATATATATATATATACATACATACATATACATATATCTTACACATACCCACTAAATATAAACACAACTCCAAAGATGAAAATTTTTCTTATAGTGTCTGGCTCGTCATGGCCAAGTGTGTTAAGGCGTTTGACTCGTTGTCTGAGAGTTGCTGGTTCGTATCCGAGTCGCACCAAACATGTTTGCCCTTTCAACAGTGGGGCGTTATAATGTTACAGTCAATCTCACTATTCGTTGGTAAAATAGAACCCTGAGAGCTGGCGGTGGGTGGTGATGACTAGTTGCCTTCCCTCTAGTCTTACACTGATAAATTAGGGACGGCTAGCGCAGATAACCCTTAAATAACTTTGCGCGAAATTAAAAAAACAAACTTATTTTGTCTTAGGTATGTTCCTTACGGTTTTCGATTTTAAATACAGTGGAGCGTATTTTAAGCTTAAATAAAATGTTTAAATACGTATGTGTCTCTCTGCATCGTCAAATAACAGAATAGTGTCACATGATTGCAGCTGCAAAAGAAAAAACACATTTGAAAGTAATGTGATTTTATCACCAGATTTAAGTTTATTGGTTTCTCTGGCTTCGTCTGTTTCCGGCGTTTAAAATCTTAACCTGCAATTAAAGTATTATACAACATTTACTTAGTGGTCGCCTTATTAGGTACACCTACTCTTTAACGTAAATAACCAAAGAGCAAATCATGTGGTTGCAACCCAATATATTCAGACATGGTCAAGAGGTTCAGTTATTGTTCAACCCAACATTAGAAAGAGGAAGATGAGTGACCTAACCGACTTTGACCGTGAAATGGTTGTTCGTGCGCAGTTCCTGAGATTTTTACGCAGTTTACACACTCTACAGTTTTCAGAAAGTGGTGAAAAAAACGACTAGTAAGCGACAGTTCGGTGGCCTAAAACACACACCTTGTTAAAGATCAGAGAGGAATGGCCAGACTCGTTCAAGCTGACAGAAGTCCATAAGTACTCAAATAACCACTCTTTATAACAGTGGCGTGCAAAAGGGCAACTCTGATGCACAAAGCGTCGAAACATGAAACAGATAGGCCACAACAACAGATGATTACGCAGGTTTCCACTCATGTCAGCTAAGAACAGAAAGATGAGGCTACAGAGGTCACAAAAATTAGAATGTTGGAAAAACGTCTCCTAGTCTGACGAATCTCGATTTATGCTGTGATATGCAGATTGTAGGGTCAGAATTTCACGTAAATAGCATGAATCCATAGATACGTCCAGCCTTGTATCAACGGTACAAGCTGGTTGTGGTGGTGTAATGATCTGGAAAATATTTTCTTGGCAAACATTAGGCCTTTTAATATCAACTGAGCATCATTAAATGCCACATTGTTGCTGATCATGTGCACCCTTTTATGGCAACATTCTACTCATTTTGTAATGGTTACTTCAAGCAAGATAATGCGCTGTACTACAAAACACATCACCTCAAGGTAGTTCCACGAAATGACAGTGATTTCACTGTATTTCAATAGTCTGTACAATCCAATAGAGTATCTTTGGGATGAGGTGGAACAGGAGGTTCGCAGCATGATTGTATGACCAACAAAACTGCATGAAATGCGTGATGCTATGGAGTCAGTATGGACCAAAATCCTTAAAAGATGTTTCCAGCGTCTTGTTGAATTCATGCCGCAAAGTTTTCAGGCTGTTCTAAAGGAAAAGAGGGGTCCTATCCGGCACTAGATAGGTAAACCTAATAAATTTGTCACTGAATGTAAAACGCTTAGTTCAATAAATTATTCGTTTAGAAGGTTAGTTTCTTAATTAAGTGATTAGCCCTTGTACTGTCCTAATATGATTGTATATCACTCCTGAGTGAATGTAAAGAATAATGTAATAATATGTTTGCTATATTCAATGTGAATGCGGCTTACAGGTCGACTGGAATACAATACATTTGTCATTTTGCTTCAGCTAAAGCAGCATCAACATAAAGCTACGCATTCTTTTTAACTATGAGATAAAACTTCAGAGTATAGCGACGATGGATAATGGATTAGCAATTGTAAATATTATTGTACTGAAAGAGTTTTAAAACTAAAACTGAATGGTGTGTGTTTTCATAGAGCAAAGTCACATTTGGATATCTTCTGAGTCAACCGAGGGAATCGAATCCTTGATTTCAGGGTTGTAAACATGTAAACTTACCTCTGTACCAGCAGGGGACAAACTGACTGGTATGATATAATACTATTCAAGTGTTTACAATTCTACTTTAACAAGTTTACAGGTTTTTGAGACGTAAGGAAAGGAAAAACATTTTCAATCAGAAAAGATATATGAATATAGGTTACTCATAGAGAAAACATGTCCTGTATCAATCTCTGAGAGACATCTGAAAATACGTTGAAGGGATGATCAGCTGGGGGAAGCAGTTCTCGTGAAGAACAAACTAGAGAATTTAGCAAACTAGCACTAACGATATTGCTAGTCAGGTAGCACTTGTGGTTTTTTTTTATACAGAACTTCTGAAGAAAATGAAGGTTTGTGGGAAATGCACTGCAATAATAAAACATCTGGATTGTATTGGGTTATTTTATTTATAAAGCCAGATGGAGAAAATGTCAACTTGATACTCTGAGTAAAAAGAAGAGGCAGATATCCATAACGTATGGTTATAGGTAACGCATGGACGAATAAAACATATATCTTATAAAAAGAGAATATGTAGATTCAAATGTAAGTGGTTCAAGTCAGGCACCGCAAAATGTTAAGTCGTTGTGTGATCTTGATGTTGATTATTGCAGATGCCTTACAAAGAAAACACATTAACATTTACTGCCTTTTAGGTAGTTGTAAGAAACTATGGTACATTTAAACATTAAAGAAATTAAAAGTTTAGTAAAGTTAATATTTTGTTTTGCTTGAAACAAACAGAGTAATTTTGGATTTATGGGTATTTAGTGTCAGTCACCAGTGTTCACACCACATTAGGAAATGATTGATTTCTATTTGTATAACAAAAGTATTTTTAAAGTAACTGTGATAGAGCAGATAACCACTGTGGTAACTGTAATAGAGCAGATAACCGCTGTGGTAGTATCAATAGCTTACTAAAGAAGACTGTGAACGCCATGAAGGATGTGACTTATTTAAAACAGTTATAAAGAAGTGAGAAAATTACAATTTGTTTAACACTTGCATAGTGAGCAAAGGGTCTTTCAGAGTATGTCTTCTATAGAATTAAGTGCGAGTCTCTGTTCACTCGGGTTGTATTAAAATATTCGGTAACAGTGCCGAGAAGAAGTTAATCCCATGTTGAAAGTAGGATGGAATCCAGTCCGTGTATTGTGTAATAGGTAATAGACTTTAAGAAACTGGTGAACACGATTCGTGATGACGAGAAATCCATTACAAGTAAAAATGTATTCTTAAGACGGCTGGTATGGGTATTAGCATTTTAATTAAAATACAATATAGAACAACATCTTGACCTTCTTAGGTTATCTTAGGTTAACCTGAAGATGACCTGAAAAGGTCGAAATATTGTTTTGTACTTTATTTTAATTAAAGTGCTAATACCCATACCAATCGTCTTGAGGATACAAATTGGTGAACGCTTAACAAATATATGTTCAAAGGTTATACTGAATGAACTTGTGAGACTAATTAGATGTTAATAGTTTATATGTGAAGGTTACAAGAAAGGTAGGACTATTTAAAAGTTTCAAAACTTTAGTTAGTATTGAATGTTTAAAGAACTGTAGAAAGTGCTATTAGAAGTAGAAAGTAAATCTTCGGGGCATGATAGACATGTCTATAGTGATATTATCAAGACATATTATGGTTATTCTGCAGAACTAGGTGATACTGTTGATATTTATATCATTAATTGCTGTAACAATGACTGTTTTATTCGGAAAAATAGAGATGTGAGCTTTAATTTTTATTAATATTATCTAACTCAATGCACATGTAAACTAGTTTTAGGATTTTTAGCGTCAAATTATTTATTTATTTTTTAAAAAATACACTGTTTATTATTGATATTGGTTATATATATATTTTACTCACTTCGATTAACTTTACTCATCATTCAGAAGAAATGATGAATCAGTAACCTAGTTAATGAAGTTACTATATCTGAAGCCATAGTATTATTATAAAGCACTGTACAGAAATTACTTGTGGGTATCGATATACATTTGCATTAAATACGCTTTGTAACACAATGTCATAAAATATTTCAAAGCATTTAAAAAAGCTTGAGGACATGGTTATGTTTACAATAGCACATTGTTTAACTTTTCTTCGTATTTATGTGTGCAACCTACTTACTTAGAACTAGTTACAGAAGTATGAAACAGTCTCTACATACTTATAAGAATATTCCCTAGGGTGCACTGAAAAATGTTTACAAGAGCCACCTGTCCTTTTTGGTGGTGCAGTGATAGTACGTAAAATAACATGTGAATAATACAGTGGTCGAACTTTATGAGAAGTGTTGTTGTTGTTGTTGTCTAATTTAGGCATAATGTTGAAAAATGAGTTCTCTGCGCTATGCCCTCAACAAATATTTAATCCTCAATTTATATTAAGCCCAGGTGTCCGGTGATCAAGCTGGTGACGTTATATTGGAAACAAAAATAAATAAATAAGTACATTATACAGTTCATAGAATAATTAGTTAACAACTCCATGAGGCCGTCTCTTCATTCATACAAATATCTTAGCTTACTAATTTTATAAATAAACTTTAATTTTTAATATTAGTATTCCATTAGGATACTTTTCAGAATAACAAATATAAATGAGTTTTTTTTAAGAATTAGTTTTGTTTATATTCATGTAGAAAATGTCTTATGAAATTTGCATAGAAATCTTTCAAGATAGACAAAGACAAATTTCCCAATCTAGTCTGTTTTAAAAAGAAAAGGAATATACTGTTAAACAAATACACTTTTGCTTGAGCTGAGTTACCAACATAATTTCTTTCTGAAAAGAAAAATCATTTTAGCATTTTTTCCTTGTTTTAATAGATGTGACTAAAAATAGCTTAATATCTAAAGAAATAAAATTCCATTCAGTTTTCAGAAACTCACAAAAGTCGTTTGGTTTATGGAAGAATAAAAAAAATCATGTTATCTTATTTTGTTTTCTTTCAAGAATGTTTAACTAAAGAAACCATGGGGCGGCCTGGCATGGCCAAGCGCATAAGGCGTGTGACTCGTAATCCGAGGGTCGCCGCATCGCGCTAAACATGCTCGCTCTTTCAGCCGTGGGAGTGCTATTATGTGACGATCAATCCCACTATTCGTTGGTAAAAGAGTAGCCCAAGAGTTGGCAATAGGTGGTGATAACTAGCTGCCTTCTCTCTGGTCTTACACTGCTAAATTAGGGACGGCAAGCACAGATAGCCCTCAAGTATCTTTGTGCGAAATTCCAAAAACAAACAAACTGAAACCATGGCAAAAAGGGAAGATCCAACAAAGTAATAATTTTTTTTGAGACGTATAGTAGAACACTTGACACTCTGATCAACGGTCTTTTATCAAGTATTAAGTTAGTGGTTAAAAGGTGCTGCTTTAGGAAGTCATAAGTGCTATAACGCAGATATGAAGATATAAAATGAATTCTGGAAGCATGTCAAGCCACATGTTTCATGGAGGATCAGAAGTGAATTTACAGACTTGCGAAGCTAAAATCAGTGTCTGCAGTCTGTGTGGTCAACAGACTGCACAAGCCTTTTGCGTAGTTTCCCGTTTGAACAAACTCAAATTTCAGCCAGAATATACTATTCTCTCAGTCACAGAAAATAAACAGGTCTGGCATGGCCGAGCGCTTTAAGGCATGCGCTCGTAATTTGAGGGTCGCAGGTTCTCATCCGAGTCGCGCTAAACATGCTCGCCCTTCCAGTCGTGGGTGCGTTATAATGTAACGGTCAATCCCACTATTCGTTGGTAAAAGAACAAGAGTGGGCGGTGGGTGGTGATGACTAGCTACCTTCCCTCTAGTCTTACACTGCTAAATTAGGGACGGCTAGCGCAGGTAGTCCTTGTGTAGTATTGTGCGAAATTCCATAAAACAAACATTGCTACAACTTTAAACTCCAGAATTTAATTCAGAACAGAGAACATAAACCACTCAATAAAACCTTCTAATGGAACAGAATAGAATATAAGTTTCAATACACGAAAGGTGCTCCACGGAACGATGAATAAGTTATCAGACAGGCAAAGACGTCCATATTAGATTTACATTCTGCCTGAGCTCATAAATCTGTTCAATGACTTGTCACAGATTCATCGTCGCAGTCTAAGTTTCTACTTTTTGATTTTTTACTTCGTAAATGACAGTAATAAGCTTTCATTGGCCAACTTAACAAGCCAAGTCAGAGAAATGTATAATTATTTTATGGAGCTTATATATTTCTTTAGATAACAAACACTTTCATAGTTATAAAATCGACGATACTATTCATACACAGAAAATAAAACTAGCAAGCAGATAATCGTTGTATATAACGCAATTATCGTTTGTTTTCAAACTTTGCGCAAAGTTATGCAAGGGCTACATGTGCTAGTCTAAGAGGAAAGACAGTTAATCAAAACCACTATTGCCAACTCTCGGACTAGTTGATATCTTTTATCAACGAAAAGTGAGATTGACTGTCACAATATAACGCTTTCAAAGTTGAAAAGGAAAGTATGTAATGTGATGGCAATTCAAGCCAACGACCTGAAGATTGCGCATCAAGCATCCAAACCACCAGACCAACACCATTATTAAAGTTAAGAATCAATAACTGTAATTCAATGATATATAATAATTGCTGTTTTTTTAGAGTTGTTACTGGTAATGGTTATTTACATACGTGTTTCTGGAGGTCATGTTTGACCTCTGTAATTTTAAGTATATTCAAATACTTTTTGATATTTTGATAGCAGAGATCACTCCAGTCTAATAACAGACAGCATAGATATGTGTGAAATTATTCACACTAACCGTTATCCATTGAAATTAAATAAACACGTCCGACCATCTGTAGCCTAAAATTGCCTGAACGAACCAAAAGCCAAGATATTTTTCTACTACATTTCGAAAAATAATTAAAAATAAATATTAAGTTTTAGTCTTCATATACTCTTCCAAAAAAGAAACGCAAAAGGCAAAATTTGAGACACATTGTCAACAAGTTTATTCCGGGTAGTTCTGTATGACATGTATGAAACTTTGCACATTCACTGCTGAACATCCAAAGTCTGCAAAGGCGAAGTCCACGCTCACTAGTTGACGTTTAACGCCACTCAACGTCAATAATGAGTATGCCCCCCGTGAGCATCAATAACTGCTTCGCATCTTCTGCCCATGGAAGCGATGACATGACGAATCACATCCTGTGGAATGGCTGTTCACTCAGCCTGCAAAGCTGCTGCAAGCTGAGGTAGAGTCTGCGGTTGAGATTGTCGCCGTCGCAGACGTCGGTCCAACTCGTCCTAAAGATGTTCGATGGGGTTTAAATCTGGTGATCTGAAGGGCCAGAGAAGAGCGTTGATGTTGTGGTGTCTCAAGAAGACAGTGGTGAGTTGGGCTGTGTGAGGACGGGCGTTGTCATGTTGAAAAACGTAGTTGACGTTCACCATGATGGGTTGCACATGAGGTCTACGAATCTCGTCGACGGTTGCGTACGGTCTGATCGGAAATCCTACACAGCCCTGGTATGGTTGAGGCAGTCGACGTCGCAGTGGTGGTCTTATTTGGAGGGTGACGTAACCGGATGTAGCGATCTTCTGCGGGCGTGGTCACACGAGGTCTGTCAGATCGTGGACGGTCGTGAGTTGATCCATGTTATTGGTGACGATTCCATAGCTTGTGATGGTGCTTGAGTGGACATTAACAGCTCTGGAAACATCTTATCGAGATTTGCCTGCTTCCAAGCGACCAATAGCGTTGTTGCATTGTGCTTTAGTTAGTCTTGGCGTAACTGCATTGCGTGTCGGTGGCTTAACACTGAGCTATGGAAACCAAGAACCCGTCACTTCTCTAGGGATTTTGCACATATTGCACTTGCAGAACATGCAGATCTCTCAAACAAATTTATTGGACACGTATGCGTTTTGGCGAAAAATCCGATGTTTTCCTCCGTTTTCAAAGTGCACAACTTTTATTGTCATTTTGGTCTGAAAATCAGTGCCTAAACACGTGTAAAATCACATACTCTGAACTTGTAACGTCATTACATATATTTCTCTTTAAAATAAAAAATATATCCCTTTTGCGTTTCTTTTTTTGAAGAGTATAATTACTTTAGAACAGTTAAACCCTTCAAAGGCCATTTGATCAAGGTTAAACAACCAGTCAATGATAAGAAATAGAAAACCATTATCTACCTATTTCTTTATTCTGAACAACGCCACCCCCTGATTACATTTTCACAAGAAAACTATAACTTCAAAGAATAAAAAAATCATGGGACTGTTTCATCGACTAACTTCAGGGACAATTCCTCGACTATTCTCATAATCGTGTCTGGCCAAGTAACTTAATACAAACTTCAGAAATCATCTCACGAGTGCACTTATAGCAAATTTCAACACAGATCACCAAACTATGAACGACTAGAAAAGTTTCAGCTGGAAAATTACACACTGGTCAGAAGTTTTCTCTGAGCAGTTACAATGCACATGCCTTGTCTTTTCTTTAGAATGTTTCTAATATCTTTTTCAAACGTTTTGATAAGATGTTAAAAATATAAAGAAGATATATTACATCATTATCACTATTTTTAACCTAAAATTAAAACGATAGCTGGGATACCTTCTTCAAATAGCAATTAAAATATTTATGTGTAATTTTATAATATGTATATATATATATAGCATACAATTTAAAACATAACTTTCTAGAAGTCGGGTATATATTAGAAAATCAATATTATATCGAAATTAGAAAAAAAACATATTGCAGTGAGTAGTCATGTCCTTGAAATCATCACACTTATACTAATATGCCACTAAAGGGTGGAGTTGTGCAGCTGTTTTTACATGACAACTGAGAGGTTTATCAATCTTCCAAGCAAGTGTGTTGCGTTTTGTGTACGTAGCAACTTGTGCGTCTACAGTGCATGCAAGTCACACAAACAAGTAATTTTTATGATGTGTTTGGCATATTATCATAATAACTATATATGACACTAATTTTTACAAAATTCTGTATACTTTTCTTGTAAGACGCACTTAATTTATACTTAAAATGTACAAAAAACATTATTAAAGAAAATGTTAAATAATTTATTCATTAGATTAGGGTAACTAAACACAACACTTATTTGCATTTTTTATTTTGTTTCATAAAATTATTCCCTCGTTTGTTTTTAAGCCCAAAGCTCTATTTATATTGTGCCCACCTAGGACCTTAAGTTCAGAAATTTATCGCTAAGCCTCTGTCGCAAAATAATTGTAGAAATTTATTCAAATATGCTACTAATTATCTTTTGGTAATTTCACATTCTTAATTTAATTTTAATCTAATAGTCTCTCAGTCTCTGACTTTGCTAAAAGTTGGTGGTTGATCTCTCCGTAGTGGACAGAGCACATATAGTCTATTGTGTCGCTTCACGCTGAAGCAACAACACTAAAAGTAACAAAAATAAGACAACGAAGTTCATTCATTATTAGCTCATCATTTCCAGACTTCAACTAATTAAAAGGATTTTAAGATTTCGTTATCAGTAACGACTTAATAATGTATGTGTTAGGCTTTCAAATCACTAATATAATTTTTATTATTGTGTTATTATTATTATTTAGACAAAAGAAAAGGTTGCACCTGGTCTTTTTTGGTTGTCGTGAATCAGTATCTGAAAATACTCCGTTTTTCATATTTGTTTTCAGAAAGTTTACTTATAATAAAGCTATTTATTAGGAATTTTTTTCAATACCGTATTAATATTTTTAAATTAATACATAGTTTACATCTTTTTTACATAGTGCTTCAGTCGCATCGACAACTAATATTACAAACATTGCAAATGTAATAGTATCAATCTGTTTTTTAATGACTCAAGATGTTCGAAAACAATATTATTTTGCTCTTATCTTTCAAAATTTTGTAGTTTATACTGCCTGTATAAATTTTAAACTGTATATTATAGCTGTCATATATATCAGCTGTGCTTTCAAAATAAGGCTCATTATCTCGTCTGTAACATGAAACTTCCTAAAGCTCTAGCGCTGTTTATAACATCAACATTCACGACCAGTACTTATGGAGCTAACTAGATTAAGTAAGTGAAATGTAATTACTACTATGTTTATTTAAGTAATTTACAAACCAGATTTTTCGGGTAAAAAATTAATAATAAAATATTTTTATCAGTTTTACATTGGTTATTATTTAATTGTTCCTGAAATAACTTTATTCCATTCAGAAGAAGTGGCGAACAAGCTATCTTGTTGTCTTGATCTTACAGTAATCACAGCGTGGATGGGAGAAAATTGAATTAATAATTCCTAGACTTTAGAGTAATATTGAAGACACATATAGTGTAGTACGTCATCCATATTATATCTGACATACGTTAGCAATTCGTAAACGTATTCATCAACTTAATTAAAGAATATAGAAAAGGAGGTGTGGTGAGTTGTCTTCATATGAAGACAGGTGAAGAAAAACACCGGCTCAAGACAAAATCCGAACAAAAACGACCAACGATATTTTTTTTATTGATAAATAACATTCATATGAATAATTCTATTATTTTGTGAAATATAACTTTGTATCTGATGTAAATAGTGTTTCCAATAACACATTTTGAGCTGTATTCTAGCAGAAATCACTAGGTCTCTCATGTAGTTGAAACAATATAAATGCGTGTTGCACCTTTTAAAGAATCTAACGTTTCATCATTTTTAATACCACCAAAATATGCGATAATATCTATGGTCTCTATCTAACAATATGGTGACCAGTTGAAATATCCTATAATAATATATTTCCATTGAAGAAGTTAAGATAACATTAAATAAAGATTTACCTAGATAGCGCAGGTGTAACAGCATATTTCTACTTTCTATATGACATTGATGCATAAACACATACATATCTATTTCAATAGCCCCCCGCTAGTACAGCGGTATGTCTCCGGATTTACAACGCTAAAATCAGGGGTTCGATTCCTCTCGGTGGGCTGAGCAGATAGTCCTTTGTGGCTTTGCTATATGAAAAAAACACACACTATTTTAATATGTTTTGGATCAGTAACATTATAGAGTAATGACATACAAGGTATTTGTTCAATAATGTTAGAACAATGACATTTATAAAGATTTATACTAAATTACAAAACTCAACTGAATATTTGAAATGTCGTCTCTAAACGTACGAAAATGCTAATAAACTAATTATTTTATGTATTTTAAAAGTTTATTTTTTATGTATTCTGTTTTGTTTCAATTATAAAATTTATTTATCTGATGTGGACAAACCGTAATGTATAAAACTATTTACTTTCCAGACAGTTTGGTTATTTTTAAAACAACAATCTTTGTCCCATTTATTTGTTGGAAGAAATCAAATGGAATATATTTATATATAGTTGATTTTCCGAAAGCAGATTGATTTCCTATAATTTTCGTTTGTAAATTTAAATGCTGCTGTTAAAATTATAATATAAAAAAGAGATAAAAACTATAATTTCGCTTAGCAAACGCTGAAGAAGTTATTTAGTTTGGGGGAAACTTTTTCAGAACAAGTAGAATGCGTTGTCATTTTTTTAATTATTTAAAGACGCATGAGGAATGGAAAACCTTGTAAAATTAGATTGTGTTCAACATTTGAACGGATTTTACAGTTTCTTCTTCTACTGTTCTTTTTTACTTGAAAAAGACATACTGGATTTCATGCTGACTATATAAAGCACTCGGAGTAAATCTACAAATGTCATTTAGAAACAAAAGCACTGTAGAATAAATTAATTAAAAACTAGATATAAGATAACTATAGTAATCATATAAATACATATATTTTATTAAATTTTATGAAATTCAAAATTAATAACTATTTAGGTAACATAATCTCAATAATAGTCCACTAAATAATCGCAGAAGAGAAGTTTGTGTGAGCCATCATGGTAGTACACAATCAAAAGTACTATTAATAGAAGTTCCTAGATACTGTAGAAATTTATCACATGTTCGCTCTATTTTCAGGTGTTCTTTATGGTGTACTCGCTCCAAATAAGGTTTAGTGAGGGTCATCATTTACCACAGGTGATAAGTTGGAGGTCACTGTCATTCATGAGGAAAAATTATTGAAGTATAACATTGTTAGAATGAAATGTATTCGAAAATTTTAAATTCACATTATCATACATATATTTTAAATGGATAAGATGCTTTTGAAACCAACAGAAAATACTTAGATGTAATAACCGCGGAATATACCACTAACCTTTGAGAATTAATCGTCTTTTAATTCATTCTTGAAACACTGTTTGTTTGTTTTGGAATTTCGCACAAAGCTACTCGAGGGCTATCTGTGCTAGCCGTCCCTAATTTAGCAGTGTAAGACTAGAGGGAAGGCAACTAGTCATCACCATCCACCGCTAACTCTTGGGCTACTCTTTTACCAACGAAAAGTGGGATTGACCGTCACATTATACACCCACACGGCTGGGAGGGCGAGCATGTTTGGCGCAACTCGAGCGCAAACCCGCGACCCTCGGATCACAAAGCGCACGCCTTAACGCGCTAGGCCATGCCAGGCCTTTGAAACACTGAAAACGGATACTTAGACAATATTTCACATGGGATATTATATACATCTCTCTGGACGTTAATAAGAGTTCCTAACTACAAACTAATATGTACTCTGTGAGCAAGCAGGTCTACTGCTGTTTCTGGAAAAACTATATTTCGCCGCTCACCACAATCATGGCATCAATTTTGATGATGTCTCGAAGTTAACATTATGAGACGAGATCAATGAAATCCCTTATGTAAAGAGACAAATCACACTACACGTTAGGGTTGTCGTCAACCTAGAGATCGTTTTCAACACTGAATTGTTCAAAATGTGAAAATAGTGGATATGGTTTACCGTGTGACCTTGTTTCATATTGGAATTGTTTATTTGTTTGTTTTGAAATTTCGCGCAAAGCTACGTTTAGGCTATCTGCGCTGGCCGTTCATAATTTAGCAGTGTAAGATAAGAAGGAAGGCAGCAAGTCATCACCACTCACAGCAAACTCTTGGGCTACTCTTTTAATAACGAACAGTGGTATTGATAGTTACTTTATAACGTCCCAACGGCTAAAAGAGCGAGCATTAATGGTGCGACGGAGATTCAAACCCGCGACTCTCATATTACAAGTCAAGCGTCATATCTTCATGGCTATCCCTGGACATTTAAATTTAATTTGGTTTGGCAATGGGTGTGGAAATTACAAGTGTTGAGTTGTGACATTCCAAACAACACTATTATGTAGACTGGTACGAGGTACTGACAGAATGATATGGAACAAGAACATACCTCTTTCGAAATATATTGAATACAAAGTGCCATATCTCACATCATATTCAATAGCGCTATAAAATAAATAATGCTCAAAATTTTTTTCTGACTTAATAATCTGTAATGACGAGAAAACCCACTTGTTGGAAAAATTATATATTTTAAAACGGCTGGCACGGATAGAGAAAGCAGTGGTAGAGGAGTGAACAACGTTTCTACCTGGTGAATCTGAAGATGACCGAAGAAGGTCGAAATGTTTGCTCCTCTACCAGTGCTTTCTCTATCCATACCAGCCGTTTTTAAGTATATAATATTGTCTGACTTAAAACTGTTCTAAATTCAGTTGTTTCACGCTTAACGTTTTGAGACGCTGTATGAAATAGAGAAGATACATCCTTCCAACTACTTTGAATGAAAAGATTGTCGGTTTATTTTACCATGCATGTTAGCAGTTAGTAACAAAGTTGAGGTTGCGCTTAATGTCAGAAATATGGCCACTCTATTAATACGGGCCCAACCAATGATATATAACAACCACTTCTTAACATAAAGTGTCCTAATATCTTTATTAGTATCGTACCCATAGTTTCAAATTAATTTTCAGTTTAGCCAGTATAATTTGCCGTTCCAAACGGTTTCGATTTTACGTAGCTATGTCTTATAGTATATAATGAATAAAAGTTAGATGGCGAACTGCTTGGACTGCTAAGCTACACAAAGAAATCCAAGTATATAAATACATCTTCTCGAAAATTGGCTTTATCAGTACTATACAACAAATATTATACTTTCATTGTACTACGTTTTTATTGATATATTTAATAAGAAATAAAATATTGGAAAGGTATTCAGAATAATCCAATAATGAAATGATATGTTAATGATACAATTGACCTGTGAATAGGAAAAAAACTAACCAAATCGCATTTCTTAACCTCAAGATCACTAGAACTGACACACATTCAAAGCAGAAATCCACAGAAAAATCACTCATGATGGATTATACATTTCCTGAGACTCAGCACATGAAACAAAACAAAAACTTAACATATTAAGAAACCAAATGAACATAAAAGCCATAAAACTGTGATTAGCCGATAAAAATAATGATGAAATCAACATAATAAAACAATACTTCATCAACAAATTTCCTCAAAAAAAGGTGGAAAAATTGTACGCATACACCTAGACTATCAACAAAAACACAAGACCCAAGATACAGCAAACTACACAACCTTATACTGCTGCGTATCGTATGTTCTCAACATCAACGAAAACATAACCAACATTTGGAAAACACTTACAACAAAACACAAAATTCCAGTAAACACCAAATTTATTTAAAAACCAGGTACAAAATGAAAGTCTATACTATGTGGAAACTAAACTGACAAACACAACACCAACATAATTTATAAAATACAATGCAACAACAGCCACGACTTCTACATTGGAGAATTAAGCAGAAAAATGGAAACTAGATTAAAAGAACACAAAAAACACCTTCACACGTTTCTTGAACACTCCAAATAAAAAAACACAACATTACCATAAAAACATCCAGATATTAAATAAAGAAACAAACATAAACAAACGTAAAATCAAAGAACCACTTCTTATACAGCCTAACATCTATTTGCAACGCTCAATATAATCCTGTATCCGTTTTATACTCTCGTTTCTTGGACATCTGTACGTTAACGGTCACATTCAAACCTCTCTTTCTTAACCAGAAGCTGACATAGGAATGTCGAAACGTTGTTCTTTTCCTATCAATAAAAGTGTTAATACCCATACCAGCCGTTCTGAGATACAATCCAGTAATGAATATATAAGCACTATAAGGTAATTTCTCAAATACTTACAAATGAAATTATAGATCTTAAACTAGGCATTTTATATTTTATTTGCATAAAAACTGACAAAACTAATTAGCATTCAAGTATTAACTGTAAAAACCGAAAAATGATGTTAAATGAATGAATATTTCAGCTTTCAGTGTACTTATTGTAGTTTTGAAAGGTTTATATACTTGTTAACGTGTGTTTAGGGATTTGGAATATTGCTTGATGTTTAAAAGAAACAGTAGATAGTGGACGCTTGAAAAATGTTGTTCAAATGGAAATTGTAATTTTTAATTAGATAATGCTTCGACACATTTAGTAATGACTTTTTCTTATCTTAATTTTTTTCTTTGTATATATATTGTATTTTTATCTGTGAAATATTCTTAGCAGAAGTATATTAAAATGATAATAAAATTTTAAACAAGTAAAATAAAATTATTTATTAATAATTATACTTATCATACGACATTATATTAGGACTATTATATTTTATTGTTTTTTTTCTTTATCTAGTCCTTTAGGGATGACTATTCGTTGGTAAAAGAGTAGCCCAAGAGTTGGCGGTGGGTGGTGATGACTAGCTGCCTTCCCTCTAGTCTTACACTGCTAAATTAGGGACGGCTAGCACAGATAGCCCTCGAGTAGCTTTGTGCGAAATTCCAAAACAAACAAACAAACCTTTAGGGATGTTTGCCATGTCCGGTGCCAATGACACGTTTCATTCAATCAACAGCATATTCGTCCGACTGGCATACAACAAACACAGTAGTGGTCAGAACCTTAATTAATTCAACCATTTGTTATGGTGTGACCGCTTTTTCAAAGCGTGTGTAACATGATCATGATTAATAATTTATTCTTGATGAACAACATACTTATTAAAGGAAATTTTAAGAAACTTTTAGACAGAAAAATAAGCTGGTATGCAGAAATCATCTTGCTCAAAGTTTGATCTGACGTGCTTGATGCTGTGTACCTTATATAATCTGATATTTGTTGACACTTCCAAATAATTTCACAAGTTATTTTTTTAATTTGTTTCTTTATGAAAAGTGAAACTGTCGTTGTTGTTGTTGTTGTTTTGAATTAAGCACAAAGCTACACAGTGGGCTCTCTGTGCTCTGCCCACCACGGGTATCGAAACCCGGATGTTAGCGTGTAAGTCCGCAGACATACCGCTGAGCCACCGGGGGGCTTGTATTTGTTATCTTCAGGTGAAACTGTCATATAATTGGAAGCATATACAGAAACAGACATAACGTTTGTTGCAAATTTGACAGCTGCCACACCACAGGCACAAAAAATTCTGAATTAGTAATACTTGAAACAATGTAAAAATGCATTACAAATTTATCCTTACAGTACTTATGTAGCATGAAAAAATATACATTTTGGACTTTGGAAAACATTAAGCCCTGATTATCAAAGAATCGTAAATAGCAATACTTTATAAGAACGTTATTTGCGAGGAACAAGAAACAAAACATAAAGTTTAATTTTAGACTAATTTGTAGTTTGTTTTTGTTTTAGAATATTATCGCAATCAACGAAAGAGACATAGTTTGATAAAGTCGGGCCCTTTTTCTTATAATCTAATATACACCGATATATATACGTTTATTTATACAAGTATGCGTTGGCAGGATGTTTATAATACAAAACTGACAAACATAATATAAAATATCAAAATATAAAACAGTTTCATTTTTGTGAATTATATATATATATATATATATATACAGTCCAGACTTTTTGTGTAACATTTCGTGCCGATATTTAAAAGATAAAACGAAATATTAAACTGAGCCGCAGAGCATTAATCACAGAAGAAAATGTAAGCAACTTTATACAGCCAAACATGATAAGGTCTGGGTGATTGTCTCCCTTTTGTGATGATATTAATTTAAAGATTACGCTCCCAATCGTAAAGCGGTCAGTCTATGGATTCACAACGCGATAATCAGGGTATCAATTCCCCTCCGTGGACTCAGCAATTCGCCCAATATGGCTTTGCTATATGAAAATACACATGCACACACGCGCTTCCAATCGACAATTAGACAAACTAAGAATAATCATGAAATAAGGAGCAAAACATAAATTAACTACAAGCTTTATTATTAATATATATATACCTCCTGTAACATTAAATAAAACGATCATAAAAATAATACGTTCAATGTAAAAACCTGGCGATGCATGATGGCTTTATTTTTTAATACGGTTTAAGGAAGTTTTCATAGCTACAAATAAACAAACGTTTTCGTATCAAGCTGTTACACATTAGTTACCACATTAGTGCCATACATTTCTCAATTTTTGTGAAGAAATGCTTTTACAAAAATGTAGTTTTTCTAAAATTATTCTACTAAACTATAACATTTTAAATATTTAGTTATAGTATATGTTTTTACTTATAGCAAAGCCACATAAGGCTATCTTTCAAGTACACCAAGGGGAATAGAAATTTATTTATAGACTTTAAATAATGACTGCTGATATATATAAAACGCTTCCTATTAGCTTGCATATTGTTCTAAATTTTAGTTAAAATAAAAGTGCCTGTAAGTCTGTTCCAAAGTAAAATGTTTTGCAAACTCATTTTGATAACATTCGACTGCTTGTAAGAGATCTACTAAATTACACTTACTCCTATTAAAAAAGTAAAAATTAGAGACGAAATAAAATCCACAAAATTTTTTAGTTGAAAAAAAGCAATAGAAAAATAGTGCAATTAAAATAGCATATTGTAAGATTTACATGCGCATGCATACCAGTGAATTCTAATAGATTGGCATTTCTGAAAATGTTAAAGATCTTAATCAATGTGTATATCAATAATTATGGTAAAGAAAATCCTGAAAATATTTAAAAAAATATAATCATCATACGTGTTGTAGAACATAAATGTGGTAAGAATAATATGCTTGCTTGTAAATAAAACAATTTCTGTACCTACAAATAGATGATATCAGAAGCAAAAAAGATAAAAAACATTCTAATGGGTACGAAAATAACTTCAAGGTTCCTGACAGCAGAAACATTTATCGATTTGAATTATGTAGACAAACAGATTAAATTAAATTTTTAATCAACCCATCTTATATAAGTACATGTATCTGCCTGTGTTTGGGCTACTTCTCGAAGTATACGTGTTTTTGTATTTGGTATTTCAAGGAACAAATGGTCAATTCAATTATTATTTAACTAATATTATGAATATAAAATAATTAAGTTGTTATCTTTCTTTAGAAACGTCGAGCTTAGCTTTATGGACTATATGTCAAAAAGTTTAAGGTTCGAGTCTGAATTATGCCATTAAATATCTTACAAACTTTTACTTTCAGATGCATTATAAAATTACTTGTCGATTCTGTTATTCGGTTAAGAAATGTCTTAGAATCATAAATATTTTGTCAAAAAACAGTATACTTAAATTTACCTGTATATACGCCAAATATGACCTAGTTGTTAGTGTGCCGTTGCAAGAATGAGGATCGCGTTCCACACTTAAGAGCCGTTTTAAGTGCGACGGTCAAATTCTCATTATTTGGTAAAACAAGAGTAGTCCAAGAGCTGATGGGCTATGTAACTGGCTAGCTGCCTTTCCTTTGCTCTATCAGCTCAAAATTAAGTACAGCTTGCACAGATAGCCCTTCTTATGCGATTGTTTCTTTCTTTTGAAATATCCAGTTAATAACTCACTAAATATCCAGTTTCTGTATTGATATTATTTAATCCAGCTGGTAACAAATCTTCAAATTAATTATATTAACCTTCAGTAGAATATCTATAATTATCAATTTTATCCTGTGTTCTTAATATGTCATAGTTATCAAAAAATATATTGTTTTCATTTTGATTATTTATTCTTATTTTGAAATTGAGGAACAACGTAACTGTTTTTGTTTTTTTTAATTTAGCACAAAGCTACTCGAGGGCTGTCTGCACATAGCCGTCCCTAATTTAACAGTGTAAGACTAGAGAAAAAGCAGCTAGTCATCACCACCCACCGCCAACCCTTGGGCTACTCTTTTACCAAGGAATAGTGGGATTGACCGTCACATTATAACGCATGTTTGGTGCGACCGGGATTCGAACCCGAAACCCTTGGATTACGAGTCAAATGCCTTAACACCCTTGGCCATGCCGGGCCTAAAAGGGTGAGCATGTTTGGTGTGACGGGGATCCGAACCCGCTCTTGGGCGAATATAAGAAATAAACCAAGATCAGCATAAAAATAAAGAAACTTTTTCGAAGTTATAAGACACGTGTAATAAGGAAAACATAAGAATTTTCAACGATTCAAACAATAAAACTTCCACTTTCTTAATATTAATTAATAGAAAAGATGCCAAAATTTGTAAGCAGCAAAGCGCAAGTAAAATGGTTTTTAATATTTTTCCAACTTATTCAAAATGACAGATGTGTTAAACGATCCTTAATTGTACATCAATGAAAATAGTTTCATTTATTGAATACTTATTATTGCATAATAACGTATTTTCACAAGATTTTTGCAAAAAAACTGATCGATGGTCGATATTTTTTATTTGTAGATAATATTACATAACAATAATCAGTAATGTCGAGAAAATCCCCTTGTAGATAAATATATGTGTAAAAACGGCTGGTTTGGGTTGAGAAATTTTTTTACGTAGAGGAGCGAACAACGTTTCGACCTTCTTCGGTCATCGTCAGGTTCACAAAGAAAGTCGCTTCTCGACGTAAAATATTTTCTGAACCCAAACCAACCGTTTTTACATACGTAAATATTACATTACATTTTTTTAAAATACCATTAAAATAAGACGTTCGATTTCCATCGGTGTACTCAACAAATAGCTCAATGTGGCTTTGTGTAAGAAAATACACACATTTTCTTGAATATTAGATAATAGAATGCTGCAATTATATTTAATTAAAGCTCAGTATTTTCAATCGTTTTTATGGTACAATAGACAATTATCTTTGTAAAAAAAATAAGTGAATGAGTAAAACGATATTTTATACTTGTGATTTCTTCTGTGATTCAACTGAGATGAATCATTGGAGCAATTATGTTCCCACATCAATTCGCTCCCCAGTGGCATAGTGGTATGTCTGCGGACTTACAATGTTAAAAACCGCGTTTCGATACCCCTGGTGAGTAGAGTAGAGATAGCCCATTGTGTAGCTTTGTGCTTAATTCAAAAACAATAACATTATGCCTATTATGTCTGGGTAAAGATAATCAAAGTCTAAAGATTTAAAGGAACATGCTTTCTGACTGTATTAAAAGCAGAATGTATCATAAGTGAATTATTAACCCTTTTTTTTTCATCTACATATATTTGTAAAGCTATGAAAATAAAGAAATGAAAAAAATGTATAAAATAATTTATCGCCAGTACACTGTCGTTAGTTGCTGCACAAGAGTTGGAAACACCCAGAACTGCTGCTGTTTTCTTAGTGTAAATTTAAACAATGGGTTTGTGGGCATCACGGGTAATCGAACTGAACAAATTGACCAATGACTCCCTAGGATACAAACATTCAGAAAGTATCATAAATACCAAGAAAACAAAATATTTATGTGTTTGTAATAAAATGAAATAATATACAGTACTTACCATAGAGTGTCAAATATATTGTTTGTGTTAGGTGTAATCAAAACGTCATTAAAAGCAATTAACTTCCACTCTTCATTTCAGAGACACGTGTTTTGTTTTATAACATTTCTAAATAATTTTCTTTCAGACTAATTTTTATTAGAGCATGATAAACAAATGTTCTAGATGGGAAATATTTAATGATTTTATGATACTTTTAACAATTTGAAAGTAAATCATTTTGTATGTGTTTATTACACTTTTTTTATAAAATACGTTTAAACATAGATATTTAATTTAGTTTATAAAACACTATTTCAGATTTTTAATAAGGTACGACTAGAAGTTGAAGACAAAAATTAATTTAGCAAGTTGTGTTTGTGAATTGGTGGCTATATACACTTTTCAGAATTTTTTAATGTATTATAGTGTAAAAGATACAGTCAACAACAAATTACGTTATGGAACCTAGATATGTATTGCGATTATTGACAGTGTTTTAATCAGACAATATATCAGCACATTATTTATTAGGCGATAAAGAAAGTATATCAGTAATGGTTACTTTATTGTCTATTAAGAGTCATTAAATAAACCTGTCAGTAAGAGAGGCAAGTCTCACTTATTACGCCTGGTAAACAAATTCGATCTTAGATCAACTTAGATCCTGATGGTAATGGTAGTAAAAAGTGTGATATCTAAAGATTCCTGTAAAATTATGTAATATCTGAAGATTGTTGTAAAATTATGTAATATCTGAAGATTGCTGTAAAGCTATGTTATATCCTAATTTTTTAGGTATTTTCATGATATAAAATGTTGTTTACCCATCACTGAATTTGTGTGGGAGAGATTAATTATGTACCTACTTTATATTTATATTTCGCACAGCTACTATGGATATCTTCCACCGTTTCTAATTTTTTTAAATACTGGGAAGAGGGTAGACAGTCAGTCAGCATATTCTATTGCTTACTATTAACGCTAAGTGATTGATTTTCAGTCTTATGACGCACACACATTTTAAAGTGTGGGGAGTACATTGTGGTCTCGCACGGAGTCAAACGTGATTCTCCAGTGTTGAGATTCAGTTATTAAAATATTCAAACCCGTGTCCACTCTAGTTGTTCCGTTTATGATATAATTTGTAGTTTTCAAGCAACAAATGTGAGATAATAAAATGTAATTCAGTGTTAAACGTTTCAAAAAACTAAAGCTTCTACGTAACTTTAAGCTAGATATTTCGAAAAGACTAGGAATATACTTCACTGCTTTAAAAGTTATTAGAGCTGAAAGTTGCTGGAAGAGGACTTTTAGTTATTTTTTAGCTGTTAAACAAATGAAATTCTAATTTATTATGCAAAAAAATGCTCGTGGTCATGCTACTCAGTTACAACTGTTTGTTCTGTTAGATCAGTGTTTCTCAACCCCTAGTTTATAGAATATCACAAAAAATAAAATAAATTTGGCGGAATCTGCAAATTGTAATAATTTTTCATTAAACTTGAATTGTAGTAGCCTACGGCGGTTTTAAGAGGTAAAGAAAATGTATCTGGTGTCGAAAAGGATAAACAACTCTGAATTAGTCTATTTGTAAAAATAAATCATGTAAGCTATTACTTAACAGTTATTTATTGATCAAATACCAGGAACTATTGATATCACTTATATCTGAAACAGTCTACTGAATGTTTTTAAATAACCATTTTATATATTTTTTAATAAAGAATTATACTTAACAACAGTAAAACAAAATAACTGATTGTATAATTCATCTTGTTAATAATATGAGAATACAAAAAGTGATATTATAAAAGTTATTGGATTATTATTTATTTATATATACTTACAGTATATATATTATATAAAGTAATAGAAAATAGTGAAAAATAAAGAGGAAAAAAGAACGCAGAAGGTATACGGGTTTGTTCCTGGTTGTGTAGTATAAACTTAAAGGAGATAATAATGTTCGATTTTTAATGTTTTTAGTGTTGTCAATATTGCGGGGAAGAACAAGATCACATAGACGTCAAACAAACAAACTGAAATTAATAAATAAAACAGAAAAATAAGAAGGATATTGCACAGAAAAGATATCAGTCCTAGTAAGGAAATATTACTTGATACTTCAGGTTTGAGAGTACAAATTGTTAACTAAAAGCTAAACCGTGTTTGAAAGAAGACAGATACAGTAATGAACGGCATTGAACTGAAAATTGTTCTTTAGAATACCAGAAATGGCTTTCGCGTTCGACGGTAAACATTTTAACCTTTTCACTTTAACAGGTATTGAAATACATATTTCATGACTCTTGGGTAAACCTTTTTATGTTTGCAACAAAATTTTCTTGCGAAAAAGCTTATTGAATCATCTATTGAATATTATTCTCTTTAATACAAAATGCTGGTAGTTTTTGTAATACACTGAGCACTTTAAGGTATGTAAAATAATTGAAAAATAATAACCTACTCATACAGTTGTCAGTGGAGACCGGTAAGTAAAAACAGGTTCGAAGCTGTGTGAAATCAGCGTATGCAACAGGTTCTGCCCCTTTGTTTACACATATCCGGGTTCTTAATTTACACATATCTATTCTTAATTTAGTTTACATTAAAGTTTCAGCAAATGAGATGTAGCGAATAGAAAGTTTCTGTTTTGTTGTTCCCATGAAACATTGACTTATACACGACAACCTTGACATAGATGTCAGCAAGATCTATCCACAATCAGTGAATTATCCAGAGCATTACCCGACGCCTGGCAATAATTTTTTGTCACATATTACACAAAACTGTATGCACAAACATCAAATGAAGTGCATAGAGATACATATATTAAGTTTTATAATGCACTGTCACTTCGAATCTAAGAAAAAGCTAACATATTGTGATTAGGCTTATATATATATATATACATAACTATTTTGATATTTTAAGTATTTCAAATGCCAGTAAGAAAAGGACTGTTACTTATATTCTATTTCTATTTGCAAACTTTGAGTTTTAGTATTACAGTTAAGACTAAAGAACTGTTTAATTAATTTGAAATATATCTGATGAGGTATCACTTTTATTTCTACAATTTTTCGAACTGTGACCGCTAGGAATTTATCAGGACTCTTGTGTATGATGAAGATCTCCAGGAATCTCAAAAGTACAAGTTAGAAAACTATAGAGAGAATAGTTACAATCATATCAAGAAGCTAGCCGAAAGACTTAATTTCTAAAATAAACAAACAATTTACCTTAGGATTCAGTAGCGCTTAATAACGATTGATGAATATGCACGCTATATCGTTATCCTGGTGTAACCAATAAAATAAATACCGAACTTGGCAAGGGGACCTTTGCTAGTATGTACCACACAAACTTTCATAAATACAACCAGGTATGCTTATAAAATTAGTGTTTTCCAGATTCTTTATATTATACACAAAATTAAAGCATAATATAAGATGGAATTTAGGCGTATTACAGAAATGTAAGCAAATGTTGCTTAATGAAACTGAATTTTTATTGCCTTGTTTCAAGCTCTTGCGAAAAGCTGCATAATAGCTATTTGCATATAGCCGCCTGTAATGTTGAACTGATATTCTAGAAAGATGGCAGCTAATCAACATCCATTGCCAACTATTAGACTTGTCTAATCGAATTCAGGGATTTGACCATCACTCTTATAACGCATGCTTATTGTCATAGTATAGAGTGAGACTTTGCATTCCTCAGTTTCACAGATCATGAATGCTATCCACTAGACTATACCTGGTCTAACATTCTGAAGAAGATATTAAACACAAAAAAATCTATGAACCTTATTCAAAGAAAAAAAGATGGAGAATCCTCAATATTCACAGCATTTGAAATCCATTTAGACAGGATTAGAATAAATTTATCTATGGTACCTTTTTTCCTCTTTATAAGCTATATTTCGTGCGCCAACAATCCAAAGCATGTGGCACGCGTATACACGATTTAGTTTTATTATTCATTAGTATCTCTACCAGTCTACCCTCAAATTAAAATTCTTTCAGAAAGAATCAGATTAAATTAACCTATGAGACCTTAAGTGTTGTCAAATACATATACGAAAGAAACTGACGTGAGTACAAAACTTTAATTAGATATTGGTCAATTGATAAAGGAGCTATAATTTAAAACTTTGTATTTGAAAGATCAAAATAAAACAACAAAATCTCAAGGCATTCTATGAGCCGCTATGCTGCGGCAAAAAATAAATATCTTCTAGTTTAGAAAACAGGAATAAAAAGTTTTGAAAGTTAATGTCATATTCTTAATGTATAGCGAATTTAAAATAAAAATTCGGAGTTTTTAAACTCTTTAACCCATTGGTTAATTATAAACTATAATAAAAATTATAATCAACTAATTTTTTGTAAAGTTCTACAAGATATGAAAACTAAAAGTTGTACACAGATATTGTTATATGCTCATATTTGTTTCATATCTTGATAATAGAATGAATAAAGGTGAAGCTTAAATACTAACTTGGCCCAATGACCTGAGATAGTGTGCATCGTGTAGATATATATGAAAACTAAACTTTTTATATTTTAAAGCAAGCAATTTCACAAAAAGTAACATTGTAACAAAATGACAATACCAAAAAAGTAACAAAGACTTGAAACGTTAGACACCATTAATAATGTGGAAGTTGGAAAATATTTAATGATTCGTCTTTTCTTCAAGCCAAGTCTTCGGTGTGCAAATCATTATGATATTTTGTCAGTATCGTGGTTGGCAGTGCCTCTAGATTCGCTGGTATAACGATCAATACAAGGCCCTGGAGAGGTTGGGAGCTGAGGTCCTGGAATCAAGAAACGATGAATCGTTGTTCAACTTATCCGTGTAGCACTGCGCGCACACACACACACACACACGATGTGCCAAACGAGACGAACATCAACAACGTGTAGTTATCGTTCTACTAATAAACAAGTCATCGAAATATTACTGCGCATGATCGACACATGTACATGCACACACAATGATGTTAGTCTCTCAGATTCATTGTGCCTAGCAAAATTGAGTGGATAAATATATCATATTAAATAATCAATCTAATTGTTCTTTTAAAAATTATAAAATCATATGTATATCTGTTTTCGAATTTTTGCAACGCGACAACTGGCAAATACCCAACAAGTCATCGCCGAAAAGTGAGGTAATTTACCATTGCAGAAATGATAATTTCGATTTTTGTCTCAAGTACTGAGAGAAAACTAACTCCATTAACGACCTACAAAGATTGAAATACACTTGAAATATTATTACTGTTTATTAATTGTTGGACACTAGTACTGGATTTAGACTATTGAATTTTAAACATTAGTTCTACCTGTGTACTTAACTCACGTCTCTCTCTCTTTATCAGTATGCAGCACATTATTGTCTGCTTGAGTTTTATTAGTTACTTTAATCATCATTTCTGATGATGAATGTTGTTAGATCCAACTTATTCTATCGACATCTATGATGATCGAATTCTTGTACTGCAACGGAATATGCATGTAAATACATACGTATTTTTTTACTTATCGGTTTAGACTACATATCAACCGTAACAATGTCAATTCTTTGCTTAGTCATTGGTTATGTTTTGCTCATTGTCTTCTTTAATTTAAGATAATTCACGCTTTGCATAAGGTTCCGGTTTTGTGTAATTGTATTTACAATTCATTTGTTTATGAGTTTGCTGAACGTGTATGTGCAGTGTTGCTCCAGTTTCAGAACTGGTAATAATGGAAAAGAAGTTTGTCTACGTATTTGCTCGTCTGTCTATTATTTAACAACGTAGGTTTATTTAACTTATTAAACTCAATGACTTAAAATATCCAAGCAGAATTAATCATTTTAACAATAACTTCGTGGTGTATATTCGAAGTTCATGTGAGCATTGTTAGTATTTCTAGCAAATTATGTATTTCAATACTTGTAATTTCACTAGAAAAGAAATTACACCTTACACACGACTGCTCATTCAACCCGGACGCTGAAACAACAAAGACCTCTAGAAGAGTAAACAATATTTAATTGGATAAGTTATGGTCAACTTATTATCGTTTCTGTGATATGAATCAGAAAGTTCAAAATTTTGTCACATTTTCAATTTCGCGCAAAGATACACAACGGCTATCTGCGCTAGCCGTTTCTAATTTAACAGTTTAAGCCAAAGAGAAGACAGTCATTACAACCCACAGCGAATTCTTTGACTACTCTTTCATCAGCAAATAGTGGATTGACCGTCACTATATAACGCACCCACGGCTGAAAGTGCGAGCATGTTTGGTGTACAGTGATTTGATCCCACGACCCTCAGATTACAAGTCGAGTGCCTTAACCCACCTAGCCTTGCCGGGTACCGATAAAACGAGCGCCGTGTTTAGAAAACACTCATGTGATGTTCAAATCCCATTTATCTATCATTGGACAATAATTGGTATGGTTTTCAAGTGTGTTTCTCTCTTAAAGAAGGATTCCTTCTTCATTTTTGTATGCTTTATCATTATATCGTTAAGAACCTCATTAAACAAAGTTTCTTTGTTTGTTTGAAGTTAAACGTAAAGTTATACTGTGGGCTATCTGTGCTATGCCCACTACCGGTATCGAAACACGGTTTCTAGCAGTGTAAATCCGTAGACGTACCGCTGTGTCAGTAGGGGGCTTGTCAAGAAGTATGGAATCAGTTCGCAATCCTTCTGTTTTCATAGAAATTATAGTGTCGGTGAATAATGCATGACAATATAAAAGTGTACTGTACATGCTTGACGATTAAGGAAATATTTCATAGAGCAACTGGAGATCTAGATAGTTGATAGTTGTTCTTATAAGGTAGGATTGACCATCATTATTATGAGCAGCTGAAATATTCTAAATTAAAATAAATTTTTCCTGTTAAAAATCATTCTATGATCAGGCAAAATAATTAGTGTTATATATGTGACTCATTTTCTACACGGTATAAAGTACATCCTCATAGAGTGTTCATATCAGTGGAACAAACGATATGTCTTTACTTTTAATGAGTTATTATATAATCCATCTCACTAACTGAAAGATGATGTCTTGCATCAAAAATTCCCTTTGATAAAGACCCGAATCAAACAAATGTTTCAAATAAAGAATCTTCATTCAGAATTAATAAATATGCTCTTTTTTGAACGGAAACATACTTGTAGATAGTCATACACGTTTCTCAGCTTAGTAGACAAAGTCTTTATAAAACATGCACCAGCAGATTTAAAGCAAAAATCCGAAGGAAAATGTAAAATATTAAAGAGTTCTGTTGTTCAATGTTGATGCAATTGTAACGCGGATGATTTATATTTTTGATATTTATTTTGATTCTTATATTTTTATACGCAATTTCTTGCTCTAAAACTCTGAACACGATAACTGCTAAAAGCTTCAATACAGCAAGCAGGAAATACAGTTATTTACGTTAATTAATAACAAATTAAAGTATCATTATTTCAATAAAATATCAAGTCAAAATATTTATCAATACATTTTCTACAAAAGAGCGTTTATAAGTGAAAAAAATATTTTTACTTATAAACTCAAGTAAATATTTTTCTTCATTAACTTAGTGAAATGTTTACAAAAAGCAAGTATACATTTTAAAACATGTTAAGTTTAAACAATAATAATTCATGCTTAACTCATTATTTTACTTTGGATATATGTGCTTGATGCCATATTCGCTTCTCTCTCCCTTTTGTTACAGTTTGGATATTATCTTAAAGCTCCATTATTCTCATTTTTGTAGATTTTAAATGCATTAGTTTCATTTAATAAAGTAATTTATAAATTATATTATCCATGCTGTCACTTGTGTCTTAATTATTAGAGTCATACTTGTTTATGCAACAGGATTTGACGACTAAATATAATATATGGACCTATTTACTACACGTTATATCGGTATATATTTTGCCATATCCACTCATTTCAGATCAACTTGCTGCTTCATTCCGAGATTGCTGAATACTCTTAACTGTTGTGTAATTTGTTCGATTCCCAAACAGGACATTCGATATTAAATTTACTACAGAGTGGTCGCTAGAAAAGCGGAAAATTTGTCAAACAGCTATTTATTTTTACAAAGAATAACTTTTACAAAGTTTTTTAAAGGCATGTGTTATATTTCACTCATAGATGCTTAAAATGTCGTCCGTGCACTTCAGAGCAGCGTCTTAACCTAGAAATCCAAGCTCGTGTAGCGTTTTGAAGGGTAACTTGTGAGATATCGTTCCGTCAAATTTTCCGCTTTTCTACCAACCACTCTGTATAATTGTTTCATTCCTACTGTATTTCAGTGCTGAAAATAGTTAAGAAGTAGCTTAATAAAATATATTTACTTAACTTAGTTGAAATTGATTTTTGAGCACATTAGTTCAAAAAGTAATTAGGTTTTTTTAAATATTCAACATATATGCATATAAACATAACTATTGTAATATGTGAAGCCAGGTGTATTAAATGGAGTATTTCGTTTATAAGATATATCGTTTTTCTTTTAAACATTTTTGAAAACATTGCAATTTTATCTCGTAAATACTTTATACACTTTAAATTTTACTAAACTGTTACACTCAATCCACAAATCGACTCAAATGCACTCAAAATAGTCTGTTATTATTTATCTTCATAAATGTTTGTAATTACTACAAATGGTTACGTAGTACGCTTACAAATTAGTAAAGCACCTAATAGTTAACATAAACTTTGTTTACATATTTTTAAATTATACATACATTATTAACGCTTTCTCAAACCTATATTACAATATTCGGATTTCTTACATAAAAGTTTTTCAATGAAACGAACAAAAGACATCGCTTTTATAAATGAAGTTACTGTTTTGTGATTTTTTGATAGATAATTTACTTTCTGACTGATAAATATCTGATGAAAATATATTCTTGATTTGAAAACTTCCGCTTTAATAGTTTAAAAACATTTTATCGAGTTAGTTCACTCATTGATATAAATAAATCCTTGTGGTTAGATATTCATCTCTCTTTTTAAAGTAAGTCTGTTTTGTACATCTCAAGATTGAATTGTTTTTTTGGTTCAACTATTCTGCGATACCCTACGATTTCCCTTTTTTTTTGGTTTGTTTTGAATTTCGCGCAAAGCTACACAAGGGCTATCTGCGCTAGTCATCCCTCATTTAGTAGTATAAGAGTAAAAGGTGTGTGTGTTTTTTTCTTATAGCAAAATCACATCAGGCTATCCGCTGAGCCCACCAAGGGGGACCGAACCCGTGATTTTAGCGTTGTAAGTCCGTAAACTTACCGTTGAACTAGCGCGTGGCAGACTAGAGAGAAGGCAGCTCTTGTGTTACTCTTTTACCAACAAATAGTAGAATTGGCCGTCAGGGCTGAAATGGCGAGCATGTTTGGTTTATAAGGATTCGAACCGCGACCCTCGGATAACGACCCAAGTGTCTTAACCACCTGGCCATGCTGGACATCTTCTTTTGCAATGTACTTATAGTTGTATTTCTCCGTTGATTTGAAAATGAATTTGCTAAACAATATTTTGATCAACCTAGTTTTTCTTTACATATGACAAAGTAATTTCTAATATTTTCTTTCTAATTAAGGGGAATTATCATTTTGCTGAAAAAAAGAACAAAAACAAAAAAGGTTACTGCGTTACAGATATCACGGACAGTAAGCAAAAAAATTAAAATAAAACTGTTTTAAAACATTTAAAAATAAGTTGTGTAGAAAGAATAAAGAGGAAGGGAAAGAAAGAACATTTGACATTTTTTATTGTGAACTTAGCCGCAGAGCTTTTTTGGATTAATAAGCTTTTACATTAGAACCTACTTTATTCATTAGGCTTTTGTTTCTACAAATGCATTATTGCTATTAAAAGCATTGATGGTCATATTGCCATTATATTTTTACAATAATGACTTTTCACAGTCATGCAATACCGGTTCAAACAAAGTATTTTATCGAAACATTAATTTTGATTCATAAACCGATGGCTGAATTATATTTTAACTCATTTCCCTGGATCTCGTAATTCTGTAGATTCTGCCAGATCTATGAAGCTGTTTCTTTTGTTTGTAGAAAATCACCAAGGAAAACAAAAAAGGGGTTTCTATGTTTATCTACATGTGTGTATATATGTATGCATCTACATTTCAGTTCACAACGCAAAGTGTGCGTGACATTCAAAACGAATAAACTCAAAATAGTCCGTCATTATTTAAAGAGATTAATACAGCCGAAAATATTGAATGTCCACTCACGAGAAAAGCTTATTCGTGGAAATTTCATATTCACGTGTACTCACACACATATATTAGTACTTCTACATTGGTATGTGTGTGTCTGTGTGCGTGTGTGTGTGCATGCAAGAATAATAATAATAGAACACTTGAAAGCTCATGTACATGGTTTAACGAAACACAATTCTTCAAAAACAAAGTTTATGCTTTAATCCTAGTATCAATTTATATCTCGTTGTAACCAATTTTTCCTGAAGGTATATGTTATGTGATCTCAATGCTGTATTGTTGAGGAAAGATGCGACAAAACTTTTGATTAGTTAAACATCATTAGTACAAGTTCAAAAAATTTTAATGAAACTTATTAAAACCAGTAGTTTCTAAGATCTATGCAGCGAAAATGGGACTCCATATTTTCAGAAAGAAACATCAGAGGACGCTATCCAAAAAACACTACCATACTTAATTCTTCATTTTACATTAAACATGTTTCGATTTTGGATTGGACTGTTATCTTTATTTAATCTTTTTATATAATTCTACATATTTCACGATTCTTCATAGTGTAAAGATGTTTTAAAGTCGGACTGGTCCCGAATGTTTAAGTTTAGCCAATAAGTTGGGTACTTTTTACAAATTATTTATAAAAGTAATGATTCAACTTGGATTGGTGAAGAAGAAATGAATTCTGTAATACAATTTACATTGCAAATATTTTCGTGATTAATGGTTTAAGATTAAGTTTCGTGAAAAGAATAAGGTTTATCATGTTGAAAGCTTTAACATAATTATCAGTATTAATAACATATAGTCAGGAATAACTTTTCTTCCAGCCAATTCCAGGTCCAACCCTGCCACAGTGTTACTGACCTTATGTCGTTAGTGTGAAAGCATGGGTCCTCTTTATCAACCAGTATCAAAGCTCAGATACTAGACAATCAAAATCTGCAGGAGGCATGATTACAGGTTAATAGGTACAGTAAAGTGATTTAATGAGAGTGTAACAAAATATTTGAATGCTGCTCTGTGTATGATGTATGAAATGAGTGATGAAAAACTAACGAAAATGAAGATATTCTTATAAATTTAAACAAGTTCAAGAAAAACACATATTTAAACATATATTTAAATTGCTTATTCAAAGATTGTATTAAAAGTTCAAGTTTAACTGTGAAAACATGCACACATAAAACAGAATCAAAGGTTTAAAATCACGTTTACGCTAGAGGTAAAATAAAATCAATTAAAAATTTGAATTATCACATCAATATGAGGTGCGAATATATTATTATATGTTGAGCACATACAATATATCTCCACAATGTGGTTTGATAATGGCTAAAATTTTTTATCAATAACAAAGAGTATATGTAAAATCAATACGCTATTTTAAAATCTTCAGTTGAAAAACTTTGTGTGATAAAGGATTTTATATACTTTTCTGTAATAATGAATCCCTTAATTATAACTTCCTCGGTCGCTTATCGCTATCAAAGATTTTATCGGATTTGTTATGACATTGCATCGTCATTGTCTTCTAAATTCTAAAGTAAATGAAACGCTAAGGTAAGTAGCTTCTTCTAATTGCACAGGTAAACGGAATCTAATCAAATTGTAAGCATTTTGAATCGGAAGTGTTGATGAAATGAACTCGAGTCTATTTTATTAAAATAAAAATAAATGGAGTCAATAGCACAGAGTGAAATATGACATAGATGACGAAAATAGTCTCCTCATTGGTCGTGGAAAGCAACACGTTTATATATATCTGCATCGAAATTAAGCCAGTGCAGACAAAAATAGAAACTTACCCAACAAATGTTTGTAATATGTTTATTTACAGTCTCTAAATATAAAAATCACTATGTTTATTTACTGTTTTTATTAGCTTATGTTAGACATGGGAAAAGTAGACAAATATTCAAGTAAACTAATTTTACGAATATTTTAAAACCATGTATTTTGAATATGGAAAGATCAAAAGTTATTACAAATAGTCTTAAGTTCAGAGAACCATTTGTGCTAAAGCATGGAGCTGATATTAAAATATCATTAGTGCTCCAGTTGGAAGATAATGTATATTGATAAACAATGGCTAAATTTATTAGACTGTTCCCGTCCTATGTTTGTCCCCTCAGTGACACAAAATTATGTTTGCAAAGTTACAATCCTTGAAATCGGGTTTTCATACATAGCCCATTGTGTAAACTTGTTCTTATCTTCACACGAACACGTCTCAGATTTAAAACGTTTACTTCTTTTTCGTGTTCACGGTTGGTACAGCGGTAATTCTACGGATTTACAACGGCTAAAATCAGGATTTCGATTTCTCTTGGTGGACTCAGCAGAGAGCCCAATGTGGCTTTACAATAAAAAAAACATACACACTTTAATTCAAAGTTAAAAATGCAGTCTTATGTACAAATCAACAATATTTAAACTGCAACAATACTACTGTCTATACTGTCAAAATTCAACATTTAAAATACTGAAGTTCTTATAAGCTTAGAGGTTGACTTATTTGTAGAACATGTATGAACCTACTAGCTATAAGATGAAATCGGGGTTGACATCACAAAGTAAAAAATAATTACTCGGTAAGTGTTAAACAATCTAGTCTTATAGATTTTGTCTGATACCAAGAGGTCAGTATAATATGGCAGGAAATTTACGTAGTCAATATGTTTATAATTTAAAAGGTATATTTTATAAATATTTATCTGGTCAAATAATCTAAATAAAATGCGTGAGCACTATAAAGCTTATCAAATAATCGAGCATTTCAATGTTATTAGACAATCAGGTGTCTTCAATAACATCAGATGTCAGAATGCTTTAAATAAGTTGCAGATCACAGGGCATTTTCAGTGAAAATATTTGTTTTGTTTTAAGTTAAACACAAAGCAATACTATGGACTATCTGCCATCTGCTCATCACGGGTAAAGAAATTCGCATTCTATCGTTGTAAGTCCACCAGTAAAAAGGGTACAAATAGGTTACCGCTTCTCTCTCTTTTTGTAATGAAAAGAAAAGTATATCGATTTAATTTAATTTTATGTCTGAGAAACGTACAATTCAAACAAGTACAAGACTGGCATCCGAGGACTAACCAGTTACTTCAAAAGAGAAAATATAAGCTTGAAAATTATTAAATTAACGATTATCATACACGTAGCTAAACTGTAGTTTATACAATATGAAGTAATTTGATAACGGATGATATACTTATAATAACATTTTTTCATTTTTATATCACATTTTTTATCACAAATTGAAAATAGCTAGTGAAAAATATTTGATTGTTTTATATCTATTTGATTTTAATATTAAAACGGGCAACATGACTTTCAAGATATCACATACAAAATTTGTAACATTTAAAGTTCATTTAAAAACACAATATTTAGTAGCCATTTTCTGAACTTTTCCTTACGGGAAACTTTACAATCTACTAAATTTTTAGAACGAAATGTAATTTGCAACTTCCAATTGTTTATCCAATATTTCTATAAATAATATTATAAGAATGAAAACACTCAATATACACAATCGCACTAAAATATGTTTAGTGAGACGATGACAAGTTGATTGCCTGAGTGAAGAAAACATATTAGCTAAGCTATTGGCTTCGTAAAAGAATTCTTAGCTAAAGAAAAACTTGTTCAAAATAAATTAAATTAATATATATAAAACATTAATCATAAATTCATTATATTAATTGGTATCAAAGGAAATAAAGCTGTTTGAGTGCTATCTGCGATAGCCTTTCTTAATTTAGAATTGATATACTAGAGCATCCAACACAGTTATTGGGCTACTCTCTTACCAACAAAATGTTTCACGTTTCAATGTCCCATGATAACAGGATTCTAACTCGTAGACTGCGAGTGGAGTGACATAACTATTAGGCCATGCCAGGCGTACGCAACTTAATAGCATGGTGATAACAAATTCTAGTTAGGTGTGTAACAGTATGTATAATTTCTTCTAAATACAGCGGTAAAACTATTGTGTTAGTTAAAAACAAGTATTCTATTGAGATGTTTTTTATTTATGGTATTGTTATCCCCATGTTATTAAGTGCAAGGACTTCGAGCAGGTGGGCTGCTGGTGTTATTAATATAACATTAGGCATACAAACTGTTAATTATTTAAAGCAATAAGATGTGTTTTAACACAGGGTTATTTTCATATTTCAAACTATCTTACTAAAATTAACTTGGTAGGAAATAGAACCAAAAATTCTTCCTTCTTTTTGCTACAGACATGAACTGTATTCGATATTAAATTTCCAAAGAATTTTAATTTTTTGATGATATCTTGTCGTAAGACTGCAATAGTATATTTTAAGGAGAAAGCAAATATCTCATTTTCGTACAGTCTAATCCTGATAACATAGTCATATTACTAAATTTGATGAAAAAATATTTATATACTCTTCCAAGTTAAGATGCATAATCTCTTTATAATATCTAAAGAATTATGGTTTTTCTTCATGTAATTACAGTTCACAATAGCACTGAACAATGTTTTATCGTATTAGCTCGTAAGAACGTTAATATAAGATGTAATATTTCTATCTGAACTATCTTAAAGGCTAGATTAAAATTTGTTTACTTGTTCCAATTACTTGAATATTACTCACAAAGACAAATCTCATCATTCTGATTGATTTTGTGAAATAATACATCATTTTATAATTATGTGTAAATGTAGCTGTATACCGAGGTTGTATTGAAGTGGACATAGTGAAACGAGACGATAAATAAACTTAAACGTTCATGACAGAAAGTTTTGTAGATATATTAATTTAAGGATTTTTATTTTAAACGGAGTTATAAACTTTCTATTTCTTCTTTCTTAATAATTGTATCAATATGAAATTATAAATTTAAGCCTAGTCTGAGATATACTGCTGAACATTTGCTAGTGATTACTTTATAAATCTAATACAATAAATAAAAGATGATTGGTTACTAACTAGTACTCTATTTATTTCGTAGGTTTTCAAACATAAAAACAAACGGTACTGAATTTCTGTAAGTAAACGTAAAGAAGAAACCTTATCAAAATGAAACGTTTTTAGTTTTAAAGCTTATCAACAGCGAGTGTTTCCAGTCAAACCTTTTAAGACTAACAGCATAATTTCTGCTTGATTCTGATGTGTCGCGTCACTAAATATTCATTTATGGTAGGTGATCCATTCCTCCATAACGACTTTTCTCATTCGTAGAAATTCATGGGCCGGATTAGAATATCTGAAACAGTCATACCGAGGTAGTCTTATTTGTGTTTACGTCAAAAGGAACTCATGCACGCCCTTTCACGATGTTGGCGGGTGTCGTCATTCATTAGGTGATTAAGACAAATCTAACATCAGTGACTTTAAGTAAACGACCAGAATTTTATTCTAGTAGCTTACAACTGTAAAACCAATATTTAGGAACAAACCGATATTTATCTTGTAACTGAAGCTGATGATTGGTTTGTTTTGAATTTCGCATGAAGCTACGCTAGAGCTATCTGCGCTAGCTGTCCCTAATTTGGCAGTATAAGACTAGAGGGAAGGCAACTAGTCATCACCACCCCTAGCCAACTATTGGGCTACTCTTTTACAAACTGTTTTATCCAATACAAGAACTCCAAATTCGTTTTGAAGGTCACGAAGTCGCTTCTTTACCATCAAGAATGAGTAAGTAAGTAATTTTGGAATTTATATTTCAAAGTAGAGATGCTATCGTAGATAGGAGTCATGTAGCTCTGTACAAAATCCAAAAACAAATAAACAAACAATCATACGTACGATTGAGCAATAATAATGCAAAATGTAAATAGTATAACATGAAACTACAAATAATGAAAACCTAAACAACGTGATATGCAGTGTTTCATTCGGGGAAAATAAATCTTTATTTAGAGAAGTTTGTTATTCACATTAATAATGATAAGCGATAAATCACTAGGAGCGAAATTTATTCACTTATCATTTAAATCTAAAGGTTTTAGATTTTATGGGAGTCGCACGTTTAATAAAGAAAATTAATGCTGGGTGGTTATCAGCATTGAGAAACAGTGCTTGCTAATTGACGTTCAGAAATCAGGTGTTACACATAATTAAAATATAAAATGTTGTTTGTCAATAGAAATAGCAACGCCTAATCCATAAACATTCGCTTCATTACTTTATTACAAATTTATTTAATGAACGTTTGTGTAAAGTACAATTCATGCTTTAGGAAACAAAAGACTTCTTGGCAAAACTCATAGAAAAACAATAAGAAGAAATGCTATTACACGCTCTTCTTTTACTACATACGCCCAAAACGCGCATTTTTGTGGTGTCTCATTACACTTGATACTCTAAAGGATTTCATGCTTTATCAGCGTTACTTTATTTGTTTGAATACATTCGCCCATATACAGGAAGTATGTGTCAAATTTCTCGGCATGGTTTAGGCTCACAAGTAACTATTAATATGTATGATATTTATTTAAATAGTAAAACAATATCTTATACTCTAGAAACTTCCAACAATTTTTATATATGATATAAGAAGAAGTAAAACATACTGCACTGCAGCCCAGGTGGTTAAGGTGCTCGACTCATCATCTGAGGGTCACTCATTCGAATCCTCTTCATGCCAAACATACTCGCCCTTTCCGCCTTTATAATGTGTTGGTCGATACCATTATTTGTTGATAAAACGTGTAGCTTAAGAGTTAGCTGGGGAGGGTGATGAGTAGCTATCTTCCTACTAGTTCTATACTGCTAAATCAAGGGCGGCAACAACAGATAACCCTTGAGTAGCTTTGCGCAAAATCTGAAAACATTGCAAAATTTAGAGAAAATATATATTAGAAAATATTGATATGCTTAGGATGTCAAAGCACTATCAATTTGTAGGACAATAAATACTTTACTTCTGAATGTTGTTAAAAACTTTAATATAATAAAAAGTTTTTCTTTATTTGTAAAAAAAGTCAGAACGTGTTTTGTAAAATATTTTTTGGGTTGATCTAATTTTACATTAAAATATTAAGGGTAACTGCCTTTCTGCAACTAGATACAGACAGCGAAAGGCAGCTAGAGTTGAGAAATTTGTGGATTTTAGCACTCAATTTTCAACTCTCAACTGATTTTTCCTGTTTGCTAACGAGGTTTACATCGGCGTTTGGAATATCTCCAACGCATTTTGGTGCTATGACCACAAGCAGTATTTATTATATCTTAAGGATAAAAACGAAGAATTATAACGAAGACATCATTTTGTATTGCATTTTTATCATATTTTTTACATATATGTATATAGATACATATTTTTTCTGATACAAAAGTAATGAAAAATTCTTATAATCAAACTTTTATTTGCCCAATTTTGGAAAGAGGTGCTTATATTTTTTAAAGATCTTTCTGGATTGACGAGTTCAAAATGCTTTTGTAAGATATATAAGTCCCAACAGCTCTCCACAAACATACACTGGTGCAAATTACTGGAAAAAAAACAACTTAATTGTTATGGATACCTAATTCAAAATAAATAAAAAAACAGTGTATAAGAATACCACTTCAGGCTATAAAATGTTTTAGATGAGGCGAAAGATTCGAATAAAGCCAAATTCTACTTATTATTTATCATAAAAATTATAAAGACAAGACGGCTTAGAATGCCACCACCAATTAAAAGCTATTTTGTGAAACGACCTTTGACGAAATACTGTATCATACATGTTTATAATTGTTCGAGAAAACATGTTTCGCTTGTACATTGTAAGTTTGTTCGATTTCATGAGCTATTTGAAGACTGATTGGAGTTGTTTGCTGATACTTTATCAATCTTGTGTCTTTTCTAAAATCTTATGCTAATCACAGTAATATAAAGTAATATCAGTGGAGCTGTCTCCGTGTGCCCGAGTTATTATAAAACAGCGGGAAGATATTATACAGAGATCGCCTATGCTAAAGTTGGAATAAGCTGCATTATAAAATCGATGGATAAGCAGCGTTGTCAGCATAGCAGCTTTCCATTGATTGGGCAGGATTCGAGGAGTCGTAAAAGTAGGACACCAATTGTTCCTTTACTTTCCAAGCCAGTAGACATTGAAACACATCTGTTTGAGACACAACTGCCTATTTTTAACCACTGCTGATAGTGACAAATGTGAGGATCAAGTGGTACAACTGTCTGTTATTCTATTAGTTTCTCAGCAGCTTCAACCGGCACTTTTCATGTACTTCTCATTCTTTCATTAGTGACACAAAATTTGTAAAGAGCGTATTAAGTTAATAATATAAAATTAATTATGAACAACTAACGTATCATTACAGTAAATATTGGAAGATTAGTACCAGTGTTCTCAGAAAGGGTAAAAAATAAATGTTTTTTTTTATGACCACTAATACGTTTACGAATATTGCTCAGACAATAAACAGGTTATCTGAACGATAAGCTACGTTTATTACAACGAGTTTTCGGATCTAGTATCGTAATAGTAATCAGTAACACATGGCAGATCCTGTATTGGTTCTGAACGCTTAATACAATAAAAATATGTGAACAAGCTATATTCATTTTATAATAGCGGGTGGCACTAAGCTATTAAATCCAGTATTGAATTTAGGTTAGAATTTTTGATATAATCGTTAAATATTTTATAATTACCAAGTTTGGAAGATTACTTTAATAATAAGACATTACATTTCTTAGTTTTTCAAACATATTCGAAATTCAAGCTTTTTTGAATAGTTCACTATTTTTCTTCAATTATAAAACTTTAAACTCGAATACAATGTTTTTTGCTTTAATTTTATGTTATTCGTACCAGTTTATTCCACCGTTTTCGAATATCAAGATTTCAGATCATAAAAAGTAATAATTGATATTGAAATGTTCAATTCTAAATTTGCCACCTTCATATTTGAAATTTTTTGAATGTCAAATAATAGTCAGGTTCTAATATCTTGAAAACGAATGTTCTGGTTTTATATTGATGTTTGTGAGACTAATTGACAAATTTAAGTAACTAAGACTCTTCATCTTTGTTGAGAATTATGTTCAACTCTCTTTTTTTTTCTTAAAACGAAAACGCCAGTACTTTCCTTAAAACTTCATGGAAAACTCGTTATGTATGTTTTAAGGAAGGAAACGAGAAATATCAATTTTCTTATTTACTCTTTATATTTTTAGTTTTATATTATTGTTCTTTACTATGATAACTTAATTTCTCGTTTGTTATCAACAGCGTTTACATCACTATTTTTAAAACAGATCTCCTAATCACTAAACATGCAATCAGTCTTTAGCTCATGTTAGTTTTTAAATTAGTTTCGTGCATTAATACGTGTACATATTCATATCCACAAACTTACACTTTTCTCAACTTGATAATTTTTGTAAACGGCTAAGTAGTATTTTAAAAGCTTACAAGTTTTTATGTTGTTGAGAGGTTTGCGTCATGCCCTCAATAAAATTTAGTGAGCGTGAACAGCTCACCCACGGACAGTTAAAGGTATTTTTCAACTTAGAGCAAGTACAGCTCTCGCCTTTAACTTAATCTTGAGAAAATTATATACCTACGTCATTTCTCTTTAGGTATTACATTAGAAATTCCCTACTTCGTCACGAATATTTGATAACTTCCTGCTCTAGAGATCATAGATCACATTGTAATCGTGGTCCTCACACCTTTTACCTTAAAGTGACCCCCACACCTTATAACCGAATATGATAGGCAAAGAAAACGATTATAATAACTTCTTAGTCACTGTTTCTACTTTGAAATATAGTTGTTGAACGGACAAGGCGTTTGGTAAACGATGATTTTACGCTATTATTAATTGATTCTTTAAATATATTTTTTATTTAACAAATAGATGTTGAGAAGGAAAGTTCATTACTTCACTAAACTTAATATCACCAAATAATCAGAAATGCTTTCCATAAGACTTTAAATTCATTGAACAATTGCGTTACGTGTAACGCTGAGTTATTTCAAGGACGAAAAAAATGAAATAGAAAACTAAAACTAAATGCATAGGAGAACCGGATCTAGTAAGCTTCATAAAGCGAAAATAACAAACAAAAAAACAACTGACAAGTTACTGGTAAAGAAAAGCAGGTAAAGAGAAAGAAAAACGAAGTTATTAAATTATAAACCTTAAAAATCCTTGTACTCTGAAAAAAGGTGACGATATATTTGTACTTACAGGTTAAAATCGGTTCTCTAATGCTTATCTTGATTTCTTAGAATTATATACACCAAACTTAAAGTGTAAAGTGTATTAGGCATGGCATAGCTAAGTGGTTAATGCACTTGAGCCGTAATTCAAGGGTTTGTTTGTTTGTTTTTGAATTTCGCACAAAGCTACTCGAAAGCTATCTGTGCTAGCCGTCCCTAATTTAGAAGTGTAAGACTAGAAGGAAGGCAGCTAGTCATCATCACCCACCGCCAACTCTTAGGCTACTCTTTTACCGACGAATAGTGGGATTGACCGTCACATTATAACGCCCTCGCGGCTGAAAGAGCGAGCATGTTTGGCGCGATGGGGATGTGAACCCGCGACCCTCAGAGTAGGAGTCGCATGCCTTAACTCGCTTGGTCATACCGGGCCTAATTCAAGGGTAGTAGGTATTAGTAGTGTATTAACTTCATTCCTCAGTGTTTTAAAACCTCAAGTTTTTGGATGTTTAAAGAAATATGATATTCATTAAAATTATTGTTACCAAGCTGTGAATGTTTCAGCATGTTTAGATTATACTTTTTGATTATGAATGTTGAAATTCTTTGTAACATATGAATCTAACATCTAAAAAGCTTCGAACAATAAACTGAAAGTGAACTCCAGCTACGTTTTTATGTCAAACTTTTCAAAATAAATGTAGTCTTTCTTGTGAAATATAATTTAAACATATAATTTTCAAAAATGTATTCAATTAACTCAAAAAGAATTATGTGTAAGTAATCAAACTACGCCTGTAAAACTTCCCAGAATTAATTAATTAATGGATATCTTACAGAGTTGTGTGCAAAAACTGAACTAAGACAGTCACAGAAAATGATAAAAGAATTGTAAAACATAAGTAATATCAAAAACAGCTACTTTTACACTTTTCTCGATATCTGATATAAAAGCGTTGTAAATATTATTAATTTTAAGTGATAAAAGATATTCTAAATAAGGCTTAGGTCTAGTTATATTAACCTTCTATAGCTGAGACAGAAATTTTCGGGCCAGTATGAAAAAAATTGATTGTATACTAAGTACAAGTTTTCTTGAGAAGATAAACACATTCTCTCAAAAAAAATAAATACTTAATGAATAAAATAAAAATAACCGTTAAGATAAAAGATCCACAGAATTAAAGAGTTCAGTTAAAATTACACTGGATATTTAATAAAAGAGAAAATTCACCTGATATGTAGCTAGTAATGTAATTATTTGCAGTTGAAATCATTACACATATGATAAACATTTCAGAAAAAGAACAAATAAGAAAGATGTACACGGCAAATTAAAACTTAGTTATATTGCATAAATAGGATAAAATAAAGGTATTTATTATAAAAAGCATTAAATTTAATGATTAAAAATATAATAAATACTTATCAAATATAAAATACAGAATATCGTAGATATGGATAAGATTCACTATGAGTTTTCTAATTCTACGCATGTCAAAATTTAGCCCAATAAGAATAGAAAGATTCCAAACTTCGTCATTAAGTAAGCAATTATACCAGTTTATTGCTAAAATGAGAATAAAGTTGTAACGTCTACTTACTTTGAAATGGCTCAATAAATAATAAGTGAACGTATAATGCCTATTTTGATTTCTAACAATGTTTATTTCTAAGGGATTAATGGCAAAATTTCTGTCATGGAAAATTTAGCCTTGTCGTCAAAGTTAATGATGTCGTACTATGGTTTAAAATTACAGAAACTTGGTGAATTACTATTTATATGTTTGTTCAACCAAACATAGTTTGTACATGATGTTGAAATTTTGTTTGAAGTATTCGTTGCTTTCGTTTGGTTTTATTAAGACTTTGCTCTTGAGAAGTCTCTTCCGAATACCTTTGAATTAATGGGTTCACAAGCACAGTTGTTCAAAAAATAGCTTAAAATAAGATTCTTCCCAAACAAAAAAATGTAATTAATAGTGAAATTATTAGTTTTATGCTTATATTCTGCTCCACCCATTTTTCTAGACTAGTTTTGCGTGGGACTAGGCTCTTCTAGTGAATAGCATTTGTAAACCCACATGCTTTCTATTGATTTACTTATAGACGTCATCTATATGAACTGAATACGCAGATAAAACTGTTTTTTTGGACTGCTGTTATGGCTGAAATTAGTAAAAAGTATCATCGGTGATCAAAATATAATATACTTCAAATAACAAAAATCACTGCTAATATTATTTAGACTGGTGTTGGAAAAAGAAGGAAGTGGAATACAGTTTTAAAGTGTGCTCGTATAAATAGTAACAACGGATTTTTAAAAAAAAACAACTATTAACCACACAATTCCAATATCATATAGTTCATTAAAACAACAAATCAAGAGAGACAAATCTAATTTTAATGAGTTTACTGATTTCTGGGTATTTGTTTTTACAATTGTATAGACAGTGTGAAACCTTTCTATACCTTTCATGAAAAACTGTCTACAGGAGTCTTAAGTTCTATTAACGTAGTGTTCAAAGTGTTTTGAATTTGGACGTGTGTTAGGGAAGACAGATTTCACATAAATTCTTGAAATGACACGAATTTCTTGTAGTGGGTAAAGGGCTTATTTAGGAGGTATCACCTTCTTTCGATTTTTTTTGCTAGTGGAACTAAGTGTAACTTTTCGTCGCAAATGTTGTTATTACATGACATTTGATAGTTCAAGTGTGGAGGAAAGTCATAACTGCAACTTTCTTCCTAATGTAATCTTATGTAAAGAAACGATTGGTAAAAATGTGTGACGTATTTTAAAATTTTTGTTTTCCTCATTAGTTCTTTCAATTAAAATGTTTTATGTATTAAATTTGCATTTCTCGTTAATTTTGTTTTAAAGTGTGAATTTATAAGATAAAGGTATGAAACAAAAATTGCATAAACTGATGAAAATATAAATACATGTTTATAATTAGAAGTCAACGTTTCGACAATCGACAACATTGTCCACGTTCAAGATAATTCTTAAATAAACCACACTCATGTTAAATACCGACTATTCCCAAAAGATAACACATACCTATTTAACTTATTGATCTCTGGAGAAGAAAGTATCTATCTTTAGTCAGATATTGTCCTACGATGACCTATATGTGCAGTTAAACTGAATGGCATTGTTTTGCCTCTGTTTGGCCTTCCATTCTGACCGGAAACATGCACAGAAGACAGAGTATAGGGTATCTTTGAAAGCTTCTCGAAAGTCACGGTTGAAGTAAGCATAGATAACAGGATTGAGTGAAGAATTAAAGTATCCTATCCAGAAGACAATATCAACTACAATATCCGGGCATGAACAAGCCTCCCCACACATGGTTGTAGTTACATACCATAAGAAGAACGGTAGCCAACACAAGATGAAGGCTCCCATGATTATTCCTAAAGTTTTAGCCGCCTTGTGTTCTCTTTTCATCCTGCTAATGTTCCTTCTGGTTGGCGTTGAGTGACCACTTTCAGGATCATCACATTGTGAGTTCCTATGAAGGTGGTGAGTATGGTTTGCTTGCAGATTGAAAGAAGTTTGATCAGTGCTTGCCCGTGTGCTAGCAGGGGGCGGCAACATTTCTGGTCCCAACTGAGAACGATAGATCATCCGTTCTTGTCTGTTAGCTTCCAAATAGATCTTCCAGTAAGTGAAGAGCATAATGAAACAAGGAATCCAAAAGGAAACGCTGGAAGAGATTATAGCATAAGGTTTGTTGACTACAAAGTCACATGCTTCAGGATGTAGCTTACGATACTCCATGTGATCCGATGTGGTGTACCATCCCAGAAAGATAGGGATGAAAGAAATCAGTGCTGAAGACACCCACACACAAGCTAACATGATGGCTACAGTTCTATTGGTTATTTTAGTTGGATACTCTAATGGCCTGATTATAGCATAGTACCGGTCTACACTGATACAGCAGAGATGCATGATGGACGCTGTGCTGAAGAGTACATCGCAAGAGTTCCAAATATCGCAGGTCGTCTGATCAAACGCCCAACGTCCAGCAATTTTAATACTAGCATTAAAGGTCATGGCCAGGAGAGCAACTAGAGTATCGGCAAAAGCCAGGGACATTATGAAATAGTTTGTGGTGATCCGGAGTTTGTGATGTCGGAACACGCTAACAATCACGAGTGAGTTCCCAGACACTGCAGCAACCATGATTATACACATAACACACGTTTTAATTACTACAGAAACAACATTCTCCCATGATTCTGGCTGTTCTGTCAGTCCCGTCACACTTGCGTTTGACACTTCAGGTGATAAACTATGGTTTTCACGACTTGAATCGGCAACAAAAACCGTTTCCGTCATACTGAGTCCTGAGCCGTTAGTAGTTCATACTTTGTGTAATATGGTTTGAGGCCCACAATCTCGCAAGTTGCACCGTCAGCTGATAAATGTCCCGTTTGTACTGCTGCCAGATTCCTGAATGAAAGACTGCACGAGACTTCTAATGCTCCAGGAGTAGTGACGCATGCGGTGTGGGCAGCTGGCAACCTGTATTAGAGCGCCACCTGGTACGATACAGAACTGGCGTCATTATGAGCTGGAGTTGGAAAAGTTAAAGAAAACGATTACAAAGAAGAAAGATATATGCGCAATTCCTCTGGTATTGATTTCAAATAGTATGGATGGAAAACATTGTTCGAAATTAATAAATTGTTTGTAACATAAGTAACATCTAATTAATTAGATTTTTAAGTGTATTATGAAATTTCAGTATGATATGTTATTGCTTATAGTGTGGAAAATGTTTGGGACACAAACCAAATTTAATTAAAAGCTTAGATTGACATCAAACAAACTCATCAGTCAAACAGGTACACATTTAGGCTTAACGTTTTGTTTTATGACTGGATAGAGTGACCACGGCTTATTGAACCACAGCAAAGTAATACAGGGTATTCTGTGACTACAAATTCCGCGCATGTTTTCAACCTATTTTTTTGTTTCCGAACAGAAGATGAATGAATATAATACGTGTGAGCTATGTCACTCTTCGGGTATCTGCGGTTGAACATAGATTCTCTTATATATTATCATGATGGTGGTCGATTGGATAATTCTTCTTCCCTGCAATCAATGTAATCGATTGATATTTACTAACAAAAACGAAAAAAAGTTTGCCTTGACTTGACTTGTGTAGAAAGTGTACAAACTTAAAATAACAAAATATTCTAATAATTTTATTTGAGGTAGTTTAACAGAGAAAATCATAACCAAACAAATAATTGATTCTTACTATAAAGATCTAAAACAATGTAAGACAAAAACTGTAAAATATTTTTAAAAAAATTATTGAGTTATTCATCACAATGTAAAGTGCTTATACGAAACAAAATTTTGGGCTAGAGTTTGATCCTATCGAAAACTCTTAGCCTTATAAAGTTATTTTACCATCAAGAGGCAAAACGCACACACACTTTTGTTTGTTTTCTGAATGTTGCACAATGTTACGAGAGGCCTATCTGTACTAGTCGTCCTATAATTTAGCAGTGCAAATTAGAGTGAAGGCAGGTGGTTATCATCACCCACTGCTAACTCCTAGGTTACTCTGTTAGCAACGAGTAGTGGGATTGACCGTCACATGAAAAGTTCCCGCAGTTGAAAGGGCGAGTATATTTGACGTGACCAAATAGTTTCAAAAGAGTTAAGATCTAAATAAGGTTATATACAATACAAACATGGTAACAAAAGAGCAGAAAATAAAAACAAGTCACACCATCCAACGAAAGATTCCACAACTAGAAACACCAACAACAGAGGCAGCCAACTTAATGTAACATAGAACGAGCAATCATACTCATAAGGTGTAATTATTCATTGTTATACTTATAAAAACCATATCTAAAAATAATTATCATGAGAAATACAATTATTAAAAAAAAGAAAGAGTGATAGAATGAAAAACATGCTGAACGATGCTCAACAGTATGTTTATGGGCTCGTTACGCCAGAAGCCAAAAACCTGAGTTCGATACTGACGGTGAGCATAGCGCAGATAGCCCACTTCTGCTTGAATGCGAAGCTAACAACTACAGCGCAATGTTGTTAAAGCAACTAACAATTAGTTTTGTGCTGTTACCTATCCCATAAAAGATATACTGAAGAAGTTGCGACTTCGAATGTCAAAAACAGTTCAGATTGATCAATTTCATCTGTTATACACATCTTGAAATTAAAATATCACTTCTTTGTTGTATAGAGTAAATTATTAAAAGTTTATATTTCACTTCAACTATATGTTTTGTTTAGAGCGTTTAATTTCTAAACACTAGATCGTAGGTTCGAATCCCTTTCACTAAACATGGTCATTTCCTCAACTGTGAGGCTATTATAATTTGACCCTCAATCTCATTATTCGTTAGTAAAAGAGTAACCCAAGAGTTGGCGGTTGGTGACGTTGACTAGCTGCCTTCTCTTTAGTCTATCACTTCTAAATTAGAAACGACTTATGCAGATAGCCATATAACCTCTTTTTTCGATATTCAAAAGAAACAATTTGTTTGCTCAATTTGAAATAAACAAACATAGAAAATCGCAAAGTAATGATACTGAATTTTAGTTTTTGACATGTTAATATGTTCTGATGTGTGTTAGATATGATGAAGCTCATTTAAGCATTCCAGAGTCAAGTACGTATTTCTTACTTCAAAAATAAATACATTTTGTTTATTGTTAATAAGCACAAAGTGCTATCTGTGCTCTGCTCTCAACGAGTATCGAAACATGGCTTCTTGTAGTAGAAGTCCGTAGACACACCGTTATGCCACTGGAAGTATAATAAATAAATAAATAATGAATTGCAAGAAGCTACGTAAGAATAATGGCTTTCTTTTTTATGTGATATATATATATAAATAATAAAAATAAAATACATTGCACTATCACTGAATCAAATACAATAAATTACATTAATTGAGAATGAAAAGCATTCAATATCGTGAACATTATTTGCACGTAAAAACATTTCTGAACAGTCATTGACATACAGAGCAAAGTGAAAACTTCTACAACTACGTTGTTGGACCTTAATAGTGTACCAACCGCCCCAAAGTGCGCAGGGCGATTCTTATTTTTATATATTTATCTGTTATTTAAATGTCGTTTCAATTTAATTTAAAAAAAATGTCTATTAATTAACGTAAAATGGAAAGTTTAAAATAATTAAAATATCCACATGTAAACATGGTACTTCAGAGTCTACATAAGGATAGGCAAGAGTTTTATTTTATTAATAAAGTGTTTTTTTAAAGTTTCATATTTAGTGAAACTGCTATACTTTTATTGGATTGTCTTTTTTACAGTGTAAACACGTCTTAGTTGCTGTCATATAATTTGTTTTTGTCTATTAAACGAAACATTCCGCGAGAAGAATTGTACATGTGATCTATTAAAGTTTTACAAAAGCCTTTTGTGTTTAAATTAGCTGCAGAAAATGTATGTTCGTTCATTAAAAATGTAACATGCGACAAATAATTACCAGTATTTTCAACTGAAATGTATCTAGGGCAACACATAGAATAAACAGCCAGGTCTGAGATCACTACGATTCTATGATATCATATTTAATTTAAAACTGTTTATTGCAGGTAGGGTAACTACTCGGCGCTTATACAGACTTATGTGTTAGAGTTATGAGTCTCTATAGTTGTAAACGCAGAGAATGTTCGGCGGCACATCGCAATTCGAATCTTTGGATTAGCTGATTCAAAATGTGTTACATTAAAATATAACATTGTTTATAATTGGTAGAGAAAGTTTTCAAATAATGAAAGTATACTATTAATGCCAGTTTTATAAAACATAATTGTAAAAATACAACAAAAATATTTAACTTGCCAAAGATAATAAAATAAAATATAACAAATAAATAACAAATAATAACTGGTCTTTTGTTTAATATTATTTCTAATAAGCACGATTAAAAGTTTTTTTTATAAATTCTATAAGAAGTAACTGCGAAATGACATGTAAAAATTAAAATAACTATAATTTTATTAAATCTGTGGACGATTAATACAAATAACAATATAACAAAAATACTACCTAAAAATATTTCAAAAAACAGATCTGGTCAATGAACTACGTGCTCAATCACGTTTTCATAAAGTGTCATTTGGTTTTAATTTAGAAACTCTGAAAAAAAAAAAAATTTTAAGTACGCAAAAATTTTCTCCGAAAATAAGATGTATGAGGTTCAAATGTTCTAATCATTCTCAACAAGAAAAATAAAGTGTGAATAAAATAAACAAAATGCTTAAATTTGCATATATGTCAGCAAAATCAGGAAAAGAGAGACTGAAATTTAACAGGTCAAGATATTTAAAAATAAGACTAAATTGTTCTCCTAGTCTGTTTAATAGTTGCTAGCTGTTTCCGAGAGTATTACTTACTGTTAGTGATTCAGTTGAAATATATTGGACACCGAGTACATTTTGCTCAATTTATTAAATTATTGTAATTCCAGTTTTACGAAGACATAAAATACTATTACATAGTGGACAAAGCGATTTCAAAGATAATAGCTTTGCACAATACTTTAGAAATTAAAGGATTCTTTGGCCACCTGTAGCAAATAGTTTTCATGTTATGAGACCTTCACGTTGTATTGTGATTAAGTGTTTATAAATTATAATATAGTTGAGATAAAGCTAGTGCAAAATATACGTTTTAGAACTTTTAGCGCTAAAATTCAGTGTGTGATCCCCATATTGGAACACAAAAGATTTAACATATTGTATAGCTTTTTACTTAACCAATGCATAAAATATATGTTGGTTTTTGGGTTTTATTTTTTCTGGAGCTGATGGTTATGGAAATATGATCTTCTCTGTGTCAATCACAAAGTATAAACAAGAAACTAAAGTTTTAAGACAAAAGCTAAACATTATTGAAATCTCTAAAACATAGTTGTATATTGTAGGAAAATGAAATATTAAAAGTAATAACTGAGTTATAAAATATCGGAAATTGTGTAAAACGTATTTCAGATAGCTTTAAAAGACACAAAACAAAAGGCTTATTTGTAATTTTAATTAACACTCAAAGCTTGAACATCGCAAACAATTACAGTTGAGAGCGTTTATAATAGTGTTGATTAATTTATGTGGTTGGCTAAAAATGTTTTAAATTTGAAATTAACATTAAACTGCTCTTCAAAAATATAAAGCATAGCCAGTGGTTAGAGCACTCTTCTCGAAATTTGAGGGTCGCTCCAAACATATGTACCCTTTCAACCGTGGGGACGTTATAATGTGACGGTCAATCTCACTATTCTTTAGTAAAAGAGTAGCCCAAGAGTTGGCGGTGGGTGGTGAAGACTAGCTGCCTTCTCTCTAATCTTATAATGTAGAGACTGCTAGTGCAGATAACCCTCGTGTAGCTTTGCGCGAAATTTAAAACAAACAAAACCAAAAAAGAAACGAAAATATTAGCAGATTTATTATTAAATATCCTCCGTTCCCAATGATCCATTGGAAAGTTTGAGAGTTTATAATGCTAAAAACTAGTTTTAATACACCTGTTGGTCACAGCTTAGTAACAAACAAAGGAATAAAATTAAAAAAAACATTTTCAATAAGTTATTCTGAGCTATTGATGTCTGAAACTTTGCTCAGGATTTCCAATTATAATATTATCAAAAATCAGACAACAGAGGTCAGCACTCTAAGAGGAAGAGTTTGTTTTTGGAATTTCGCACAAAGCTACTCGAGGGCTATCTGTGCTAGCCGTCCCTAATTTAGCAGTGTAAGACTAGAGGGAAGGCAGCTAGTCATCACCACCCACCGCCAACTATTGGGCTACTCTTTTACCAACGAATAGTGGGATTGACCGTAACATTATACACCCCCACGGCTGGGAGGGCGAGCATGTTTAGCGCGACCCTCGGATTACGAATCACACGCCTTACGCGCTCGGCCATGCCAGGCCTAAGAGGAAGAAACACATTGCTACATTTCTTTTCTTTTAGGAAATCTTTATTTCACCCGCTATTTTTAGTAACATGGTTGAAATGAATTCTGTGGGTTGTCAAATAATTTAAATCTTCTATACAACAGTTAGTCAATTGCAGTAGCACTCTTATTTAATAATTATAATTTCTTCATAACAGCTAGCTGCACTCCGCGGAAAATCAAACCCAGGGTTTTAGCGTTTTAAATCTGTGTGTATATAATTTGTTATTTTAACTTAAAAACAAGCCGAAACACGAAAATCGCTGCATCAAATGAAATGATTCCAGGTTACAAAATGGTTTGTTTAGAGGATAATAGTCACAATAGACTTGATAAATGGGTAGTAGTTGGGAGTTACACTAGTTTGGACAGATGAATGGGACACTTCATGCTAGTATAGTCGTTTGCTGTGCTGTCAGTTAGTGTCTTTCTATCATATTGGAGGCTGGAATGTTAACATCATGGTATGTTAACATACCCCTAAATGGTAGTATCTTATTTCTTTATTTTCAATTTTTATTTCAATTAATTCTTTATTTGGGAGAAAAGGCACATTTCTACAGCTATCTGCAGTCAGTGAAAAGTGACACAGATGTGGGACGTCGTGAGCTTAAGCACCCACGTCTCGCTCTCCGAATTTCTGTTTCTGATTCTATTGCTATTCTTTAGTTCTTATTTGAGACTGGTGAATAGAAATTAAGACTGATAGATAGTGTATTCCCACCGCTATGTGGGTCCTTCTTCCGCAGTCACCTCCAAAACCTAGGGTACATTTTATAATTCCATATTCTTGCTTGTATCCTGGGATTTTTCAGTTTTTGTTTCGGCTTGTTTCTAAGTCAAAATAACAAATTGTGTAATTAGTCAGAGGTCTGGATTTGATGTTTCTAACGCAGGTCTTTCTTATTATTTTACTATTTAACTTTATTAACATGTAAATATTTTCACTAAAATGAATATATGTATGTATATGGGAAAAAGAGCACTAAGAGATATTTTAAAAGAAGTAAAAAGCATCTATCGAACCCAGAGTTTTAGCGTTCTAAGTCTGTCAATATATATAGATATGACGAATGAAATTAACAGATATTGTTGTTGGTTTGAATTAAGCGCAAAGCTACACAATCTGCTATATGTGCTCTGCCCATCACGGGTATCGAAACCCGGATTTTAGCGTGTAAGTCCGCAGACAAACCGTTGAGCCACTAGGGGGCTAACAGATATTTAACAAAAACAACAAAAAATACCTATTACCTTGATGAAACTTTTTAGAATTGACAGCAACTACCTGCTGTACAGATACAAGTGTAGAGGACGACGGTGTTGTTGATCTTTTATACCGTCCTGGAGAGCGTGTTATGAGTGGTTGGGTTATAAGTTAACGATGACATCTTACGCACACACTGACCTATAAACGAAAGGCGGAAGGCTTTTGAAACGTTGTCCTCCACACTTATGTCTCCACAACAGGCAGTTGCCGTCATTCTACAAAGTTTCATCATGATTATTCTGTCTAAATAATCTATCAAAGAACATCTATTACCTTAGTTCTTTGTTTTACAAGATACATCACTTTCACTGGCGCTTAGGGAGCATCAGTAAAATTTTTTGCACGAAATTCAAATTAAAGTGCAAAAAATGAAAGTAAAGCAAATGCAAAATATATATCATAATAAAATTGTACCAGTCCTGTCATTCAAAATAAATAACTTTAACCGACACGACAATCTTTTTATAAATTTTAAACCAAGTACTTAAGAGAAAAGTGAATTCTAAAATATTTCATAGTAAAAATAATGCTCAAACGAACATAATGTTCTGAATGTATATTTTCATTCTTCAATATTCCATGTGAATGAAGATTGAAAAAGGATTACTTACGCCATCTATGATAGTATATTTAATAAACTTTACACTTAAAAATTCAACAACGAATTGATAACCATTATGTAAAATAGAGTTTTTATTATGTGTTTTACTGAATCTTTCTATTGACAAATAATTACTTGTCGTTTTGCCCCCCAGTGGCTCAGCGGTATGTCTGCGGACTTACACGCTAAAATCCGGGTTTTGATACCCGTGGTGGGCAGAGCACAGATAGCCCATTGCGTAGCTTTGTGCTTAATTCAAAACAACAACTTGTCGTTTTTGCTGACAGTCAGTCTGATTTCGTTTTCTGATTAATAATTAAATGTTTTTATTATGAAACTCATTATTACTTTTTTTTTCTCGCTAGTCTTGGTATGGTCTTGGATCGACTCGTAATCTGAAGGTCACGGGTTCGATTTCTGTCACACCAAACATACTTGCCCTTTCAGCCGTGGATGCGTTACAATGTGATGATAAAAGAGTAGTCCAAGAGTTGGCGGTGGATGATGATGACTGGCTGTCTTCCCTTTAGTCTCACACTGCTAAATAAGGGGCGGATAGAGCATATAGCCCTCGTGTATCTTTGCACGAAATTCAAAAAACAAAGAAAATAAACATAAAGACACGTTCAGACGGGTATATAGTTTTTTACGACACTGAAAAACAAAGTGACATTAATCAACTTTGTGTTCCAGAAGCATCAAAGAAAAAGACCTCTGACAAGTTTAACCCAGCCATGGTACATAACATGTGTCGACTTATAAAACGTGAAAAGCTGCAAAGAGAGAGAGAGAGACAGGTCAACAGAAAAGTCGCAGCTGTGACCCAGACAACACTACACAACTCATTCTTAGGGCGCCTGGCTCGTAATCTTTGAGTTGCAAGATAGAATTCATTTAAAAATGCTCGATCTTTCAGTCATGGGGCATTATTATGTGATTGTTAAACCTAGTAGTCGTTGATAAAGAGCGGACACTAAAAAACTTTATCTGTATGTTCTGGTTATAAAATTACAAAAAGTCTGAACCTGGAGTATTGATTGTGTTAGTTTGTTTTTCTTTTGGACAGCTAAGACTTAACAGAAATCTGCATCTGTAATTATCCGGCTTGTTATGCTTCTGTTTGTGAATTTATTTATGTCATGTTTTTACAAATTTGCAGTATAAGGTTTGTGTGCTTTCAATACCTACATTAAAATAGTATTTTAATTAGCATTAGTAAAAAAAATAGTGATTGATCGTCACTATTTAACGCCCTCAGGGCTGAAAGGGCAAGCATGTTTGTTGTGACGGGGTTTCGAACCCGCGACCCTCAATTTATGAGTCGAAGGCCTTAACCTATCTGATCATGCCAGGTCTGCTTTATTTAACGATCACGCGTAAAGAACGTTTTGTTTGTCTGACATGAATATTTCTGCATGTTGATGGTGCAGCGGTAACTTCGAGGTTTAAAAACAGAGCATAGATAGGTTATTGTGTAGGTTGACGCTTAACATATAAACAATGCAATTTATAAACCTTGTCGTTTATTTTTATCTAAAAAAATAGCAGATTTGTAAATACTTTTTATGTAACTTTCTTTTAAAAGTTTATATAGTTCACCATTTAATTTTGGGTAAAACGGTAAAATGACAATTTTCACCTTTTCTCTAGTATATGTTGGACTCTCTTTTTGTTCCTATATTTTTATCATGAAATTTTTTAAAACTAGTTATTAAATTTAGTTTCAATCATCTATCTTTAGTGATTTATTTGTATAATTGAGTTATATATCCATTTCATCTTATTCAGAACAAATATTTTAAAATAATCTTATTAGTTTTAAAATTATCTGTTTATTATGAGTAATGATGACCTTAACACTATGCTGTTTCCTATAAATATCCCATTTTTGTTTTATTTAACGTTTTTTTACGTTAAAATCCAAAGTTTCAATTCCTCGAAGTAGAAAGCGCATATAACTCATCATGTCGGTTTCAGTAAATCAACAACAACTAATTTAACTTCGTTCCTGTTAATAAGACATCTGAAAAGTAAAAAGGAATATTTTATTCTTCTTTACATCTGACATGAATATTAAGTTGCATGATTAATACTACTCACTTGACTAAATAATATTTTAGTTACATTATCACTACTAAAAACATGAATCTGAGTATGATGGAAATAACGTTGATATACTGTGGGAATTATAAGTATATCTTTCCAGAATATTTCTTCAAAGATATCCGTTAAAAATCATAAAAAATGTGTATGCATGTTTCCTTGTAGTTAAGCCACACGGGGTTTTCTGCTGTGTCTACCAAAGAGAATCGAACCGATGATTTTATCGTTATAAATCCATTGACCTACCGCTGTCCTACCGTAAGACCGTATAAAAGTGGGGATAATCTATGAGATGAAGCGATCAGTACAAAGGCTGTATTGTTCAAAAGCAGTAATGTTAAATAGTTTTTGAAAAGCAATTTTAGTGTTTTTCATAACTTGCTGAACATTGCCAGACTAAAACAATCACTCGATCGACTCCAGATTTTACAACACTTGGTGGTTTTTTTATACGTGTTTATTTAGAATCATCATTGGTACAACTGAGCGTCTGCTTTAACAGCTTGTTCGTCAAGGATGAGTTACTATAATTTCAAGATTTTAAGAATGAGTCACTTTTTACGATCAACTAATAATATTAGTGAGTTGATGTAGGTTTCTTTGAGCTGTTTGTGCAGATTGTGTTGCAATACTGACATTCTAAGATTAACATCTACGTTCAGTGGTCAGTTTATGATTGTTTTAATTTTACGTATTTCGTTAATTTTTACTCCATTTTTGTCTGTTTCAATTTTAGCAATAACCATTTCATACCTAGCGTCAAGTATTAATTTTATTTTTAGTGTAAAACATTGTAAATTCATTTGCTTTTATTTTATTTTATTTTCAATTATTATACATGTAACATCTGCAAAGAGAAGGTAAATTTGATAAACGATGCGCTTCCACCACAAATATACCTCTTATCATTGTTCAACACTAAAAAAAAAGTACAAGATATCTGTGGCCATTTTTATATGCAAAATGACATGGGAAATCCATTTCTGGCCTTCTTTTTGTTGAATTAGGCATGTTTTTTTCGCAGAATTGTCACTGTATACCCGTTTTGTCATTATTATTAAATAAAATTCTCTACCGCATTGTAAAATGGTTTTCAACCCAGGGCTAGAGACCAATCTTAGTAACACCTACATGATAAATAGCACAATATAGTTAAAAATCATATTTTCTGGTTTATTATTGTGTGCTTATATTTAATTGAGTTTATCACTTAATACTTTATACTTCAAAGCTTGTGTTTAATGTTATTTATTTTTTTTCTTTCAGATCCTATTTGTTTTCAACAATGAGTGCAAGACGGTACAAAAATGATCCAAACAGATTCTGTTACACATGTGGGAATTAACTTTTGCTAAAGAAAGCGCAGTATTACACGTCATGTCAAGAAAATGTACAAGGCGTACTTCGTCTATGACATAGGAAACCAGGACAAGTCATGTTGTCTTACATGTGTGAAGACATTGAGTGCCTGGTATACAGGAAAAAAATGTTCACATGAAGATTGGTGTGCCAATGACTTGGCGTGAGCAGAAAGATCACTCTAATGATTGCTATTTCTGTCAGCAAGACTTTACAGGCTCTACTACAGCAAAGAAAAAAAAACATATTGTTTACCCGAATTTGCAATCAGCAATGCGCCCAGTAGAGCACTCAGAAAATTTAACTGTGCCCAAACCTCCAGATCAAGAAATGCAGAGTTCCAGCAATGTAGATGAACATTTCAGTGGTGAATATGTGGAGCCCAATCATCCAGAAAGCGAGAATAAACCAATACCATTTTCTCAAGAGGCTCCAAATGACTTGTGCAAGGATCTCTATTTAACCGAAGACAAAAGTGAGTTTCTGGCATCAAGGCTTCAAGAACGTAATTTTCTTGAGAAAGGAGTGAAGATAACACTGTACAGGAAACGTACAGAGGATCTGCTTGCATTATTCATCATGAAGGATGTCTTATGCTTTTGTAATGACATCACTGAACTTTTTGAGCAACTGGAAATACCATATGATAACACCAACTGGCGACTTTGCATAGATGTATCCAAGGACAGCATCAAAGCTGTTCTGCTACACAATAGTAACACTCTGCCTTCTGTTCCCATAGCTTATAGCACAACCATGAAAGAATCATATGAAAATCTGAAAGCAATTCTAACAAGCATACAATATGATGACCGTAACTGGCATAGTTGTGCAGATTTCAAGGTTGTGGCCATGCTTACTGGCCTTCAGCTTGGCTGTACTAAATTTTGTTGCTTCCTGTGCTTATGGAACTCCAGAGCAAGAACTGAACATTATGTACGCAAGGATTAGCCGATCGGAGATGAAATTGAGCAAGGAAAACACAACATCATACACAAACCACTTGTGAAAAGTGATAGAATTTTTTTACCATCTTTGCATATTAAACTTGGTTTGTTTAAGAAATTTGTGAAAGCCTTGGACAAGGAATCCTCCACATTTGCATATCTTACAGAGACGTTCCCTTCCCTGAGTCAAGCTAAAATTAAAGAAGGTATCTTCATAGGTCCTCAAATTCGAAAAATTGTACTTGATGAAACCTTCATCACACATCTCAAGAGAAAAGAGAAGCTTGTCTTTGAGTCATTCAAGAAAGTTTGTGATAACTTCCTGGGGAACCATCGTTCAGAAGACTAGGTGCAAGTTGTGAATGATCTGCTGAGTCATTATCATGGTATTGGATGTAACATGTCTCTAAAAGTTCATGTGCTCCACTCTCATTAGGATTTGTTTGCGGAAAATCTTGGTAATTTGAGTGATGAACATGACGAGAGATTCCATCAGAATATTTCAGTGATGGAGCGACGATTTAAAGGAAAATGGAACCCTGGCATGTTGGCAGACTTCTGCTAGGGTATCAAAAGAGAAGATCACACACTCCACACAAGAGGCTTAGGAGAACAAAAGTTGTTTGAACTGACAGGTGTGTGTTTTTAATTCATAACCAATAAATGTTTTGTTATACCAACTAACTTTTTGTTTTGTTTTTTGTAACTTTCAGCATTTGCAATGTTGTGTTCAATACGCGATATTTTGCAGTATATTATAAAACATATGGCTCATGGTACAGGAAAACGGTGCCTAATCTGGAAAAATAAAGGTCAGATTCAGAATAAGGACAATTTTTTGACCCAGAAACAAGTCTTACTTAGCTTGTACTTTTTCTGAACCTGAAATTTGTTGCACAGTATTATTAGAACATACGTTATCTCCCTGTTTTATATAATTAGTTTAATTTAGCTTTCCTTTACGTGCGAGGCATTTTGGCCTTCATTTCTAAAATTTGGAAAAAACATCAGACAAAGTAGGAAATACATTATTAAATTGCGCTTTTTTTCATGTTAAGTCACCATAAATGTAGCATAATATACGTTAAATAAAAATAGACTGTAATGTACGCAAAAGTCTAAAGCTTGAGAAGTCAAACGTGGTTAAAGATACGATGTTTAAAAGTAGATATACAAGAAAAATCCATTCAGAAAATATGCTTTATTTAAGTACGTTGAATGTTGAGATAAGTATATCAGCTTACCTATCAGTAATAATATAAGAATGAAATAACAAAGTTCCAGACACCAATAAGAGTTTATAGTTTTAGCTGGATCTGTCGTAACTGTATACACAGCTGCCACATCAACCATGTGTAGTGATTGTTAATTAACAAGCTTTCCTAGAGATCATGAAACCTTTCTCTAGGTATGCTTCATCAACAACATTACGAACTAAATTATTAATTCCCACTTCTGGACAGTTATTACTTATATTTGGGGACAGCTGCAGTGCGTTAAACGGTTCATCCTAATGAAGGTGAGAATTGTTCTTTATACATGGGGCTATCAGTTATTATAATACAAGTTTTAGTTGTTGTGTTATAAAACTCTATTTTGTACGGCCCCACCTTTATTAATAAGACGAAAATTAATAAACCATTGATTGTTCACAGAACTTGTTATTTGATCAGAACAGATATTCGAGAAGTTACAGATTTGTATTAGCAAAGTTTGTTACTGAGTCTTTCCAGACAAGAAAGAAACATTATAGCATAGCTAGTATGTTTCTTTTTGTGATTAGCCATATATGCTTCTTTGCTTAAAAACAATATTTATTCATTAAATTGGCAAAAATACAGAATGAGGTAAACATTACTAAATTGTTGTTACAATTGAAAAAGTTAATGTTATACTATTGGTTAAAAATAATATAATAAAGACAACTGAAGCCAATTTAATTGTTATTGGTTTTAAAAATTGTTAAAAATTAAATTATGATCTAAATTTAAGAAACAACATTACAGATACCTTTTCGCCATGATGCATATTCTTAGTACAACTGTTTCTATTTTTTGACAACTTATTACATTAAAATAATATCACCGTATTATATTCACCCACTGAAATAATAATGATTTAACTAAAGTAAATATTATGACCAATGTAAGTTAGTCATTTTCATTCTTGAAAGAGATAAAAAGACTATACTTCGTTATCGGCCTTTCACTGACAAAACGGCAAGTCTAAAGGCTTATAACGCTAAAAACCGAGTTTCGATATTCACGCTGAACATACTATTCATAACCCGTGATGCAGTTATGCTTAACTTAAAATAAACAAACTTTGGTTTTATGTGACACAGAAGGGTGGTGATACGTTTCCTGCAACATTCCCAGTTATCGGCTTCTATTTATTTTATAGCTGGATAGACAAGCAACTAAGGTAAAGAGTCTTGATCAAAGCCCTAACAACATGGCACTGGGAAACCACGGACCCGTGACGTTTATATAACTAGTCCAAAATAACAGTCGGTAGGATAAGCCGCTCAAACTCAGTTAGTTGTATGGTTTGTTAATGTACCATTTGGAATTCTTCCACATTGTCTGTTAAATGACTTGTGTTGACATTTAAGTTTTGTGAAAAAGCATATCTTTCTTTTTTATACAAATTATCTTGGCTTATGAAAATTTAAAAAAAAATGTAAAGAAGTAATAATCTTACTACAGTTGTTAGTTTGTAAAACAGTTGCAAGTTTCAAATTCTAATTATTCTAAACTAATAAACAAGGAATTGATTGTCAGAAATTGAAAACAGGACATGTGTGGATTAATGAACGTCAAGCTTTATTCATGGTCCGGCATGGCCAGGTGGATTAAGGCGTTCGACCCGTAATCTGAGGGTCGCAGGTTTGAATTTCCATCGCATCAAACATGCTCGCCCTTTCAGATGTGGTGGCGTTACTATGTGACGGTCAATTCCACTATTTGTTGGTAAAAAAGTAGCTCAAGAATTGGCGGTGGGTGGTGATGACTAGCTGCCTTCCCTCTAGTCTTACACTGCTAAATTAGGGACGGCTAGCGCAGATATCCCTCGTGTAGCTTTGCGCGAAATTAAAAAAAAGCAAAAAGCTCTATTCATATTACTGATTTTCACTACAAAAGGTTGCCTTAAAGAACAAGTATGTTAACTTACTGACCTATTTTTCTTTGAAAATTTCCAATTAGATATTCAAAAGTTATTCGTCCTATTGTATTAATAGGAAATGTAATGCGTGTACGAGAAGTTATAACGCTTTGAAGCTTGCAACAATAGATGTTTATAGGAACTATAAAAAACTTGAAGATCTAATGACATAATCTGTAAGCAAAAACAGTCTAAACGTTAACTGTACAATCAATTAATGATTAAGAAAATAAGCTATGGAAAAATGTAGGAATTTCTGTTTGAATATTATAATTTTTCCATCATTAGTGACTTTGAAAAATGGATAATTATATCCAGTGCTCGATGCCAACCTTATGATACTAGGGTAACTAATGGCTACTAATTTAATTTTATAGCTGGAAATTTCCATGTTTCGTTTGGATTTCTATTTGAGATAAAGATATAACACTTTAGATGTTGTTAGTAAGGCTTCGTTTTCAGATCGCAAGATTTACTCACACGGGTGCGATTCTTAGTGAATGAACTCTTAGATCAGGTAATGACCTTTCTCTCAAGATCTATTTTATATTAAGTGTTAATTTTGAAGATTTATTTATGTTTGCTTTTTTGTAGGTTAAAAAATTAATCTCTCGGTAAGTTGATAAAAAACAAAAACAGCTATGAACTGCTAATTTAAAATTTACTATTTACTTAACTTATGAAAATATCACGTCTTTTTTCCATGTGTAAAGTTCAACATTTACAACCATATACGATTTGGCACTGTGCATAACGTAGCTAATGCAATAAACAATGCATGTCTCTTTCCTCATTATTAACAGAACTTTTAACTTTTCTTAGGTTTTCTTTTAGCTACTCAATAATCAGGATATGTTGTGAACGATCCTTGATCTAAGCTTGATGCCATTTATTTTATTTTTTTGTGTTATCGTGCGCATAGAAAAACACAACACGGAAAATACCATTCACGCACCTCATTATTTACAATAGTTACATTATTACTAATAAAGAAATGATAATAACATAGTAAAAGAAATTTAATTTTAATCAGTTTAATAGAATAAACTTGTAAAGTTTCTTATAATTCTTATTAATGAAATTATTCACTCTTGAGTAGCTATTATAGTTACATGCATTGGAAGTCAACAGATCCATAACTAAAGATCGATATTTTGAAGTACAAGTAATTCTAACGACATTTCTTTCATTTGTGTTTCTAGTTAAACCACTGGAGCTTAAACGAGAATGTTATTCCTCTATCGAATTGCAATTTGGAATTGATTGAAAATTTAACAAGGAGCTTAGCTGTATTTCGTCATATCTACTATCATTACGTTGTTTGTATCATGCAAAAAAATTGTCAGATGAAAAAAGTTTTATTGTTCTCAGATTTGTAGAATAGAATGAAAACGCTTACCTGTTAAAATAAGTAAAGCAAAGACGTTTCAATCTTTCAAAATTATAATGCAATATCAACTAACAAGAATCAAAACTACAAATTATTGAAACAAATAAAGGTTCACCAACTAAAAAAAATTCAATGCATCAAATTTTTAAAGATCAAATAAAATTGTTTTATACAATAATTAAAGGTTATTACGAATTATCTCCCTTATATTACAATTTCTAAAATTATTAAAAACAGAAATTGGAAATTTAATTGACTCATCCAAACCAGACGTCGATCTCATGCTTTCAATACTAAGAAATTTCATAATGTTAGAAGGCTTAAAATTAATAAACTGCTGTCAATGATCATAGCTCTTCAAAAATCATTGGTTTCGATGCCCAATTCAAGTTTTGTGAACGAGACAGATTGTACATATATATATATGAAAAACATTTAATAGATATACTTGTGCTTTCAGCGTAGTGTGAATGGCTTTAAAAACCGGAAGTTGGCCAAAGCAATGTGTGAATTATTAACAGGTACGTATGACAGAAACCCCGTACCTGTAGAATACCCAGTCAAGCCTTCACCAAAAGTTTATGTACTTTTTATCATAATTTAAGAAGAATATTTATATGAACTCATATAAGTTTTTTTAGGCATTACTAATTTTAGTATCAAACAGTAATAAACATTTTTCTTTTTCCTCACACACAAACTAAGATACAAGACTATTCAGGTGTAATAAAAAATCAAATGACATGATTACGTATAAATAGTGAAAACTAATTTATCAGGTTTGTAAAATTACAGAATGAGATGAATGCCATTAGAAATTTATGTCTAAATAGAAGTGAAACATATTTTTAAAATTTTAACTGGAGAGAAGACTGTGTGGCGCCAAGAAACAAACTTATCATTGTTTGATGACCTTAGACCAAGAGTAACTCTATCCGTGTGTATGTTACCATGTAAAATTAACTATAACGTTACAGCTGAAATAAATATATAACAAATATGAATAGTAAAGAGTTATCAATCAAACTGTATTTACTAATTTCTTTTTGAAAAGCTATTCATAGGAAAAAACAGTAAAATACTCCCCTCTAGTACAGGTGTAAGTGTACGGACTTACAACGCTAAAATCAGCGGTTCGATTCCCCTTGGTAGGATTCACAGATAGCTTGGTGTGGCTTTGCTATAAGAAAAACGCAAAGAGTAAACTTTTCCTATAAGTTTCAATTTATTCTAATGGTACGAACTGCAAGTGATATGGGACATTTATTTGATCATGGGCTTTCGTAAGGTTGAGAGTGATAGATGTAAATTTATGATGTCACTCTAGATAACCTAATCTGAAAGAAGGGATTTTCTTCCATTTATAAAGAAAATTTAAATGGAGCTCCTTTTAACCAGCTGTGTTCGTCGTAGATGTTATGAGCAATATATATAAAAAAGACTTAATAAGCTAAATGAGACCACATACTGGCGTGAAAGGAGTAAATACAACATAATTTCAGTCTCTCATAACCAGTCGCCTTTTTCAAGAATATTTTGACTTGTTACTCAATAAATATCTTCCATTAAATACAATTTAAAACATGTCATGTAATTTCCTTATTGGATTTTATATCTTTGCCAATGTATTTGATTAACATTTAGTATCATTTGACGATACCCAATCTAATGCAGAATAATGATGATTTTTATTATGTCTCCTTTGAAATGAGGACTGAATTACTTGTAAGACAGGTTATATCGTTGAAGGTTTTTCTTAAAATTTGTCCTTCGATGTAATTTTTAAAGTATTAATTGGGTATTCTAATGTAGGATTTCTTTCGTGGTCATTCATCTGCTGTGAAGAGTTTTATAAACATTCTCTTTATGAATCAGATTTTTATTCTTCACTATATCCTAAATAAAAACATATATTTCCATTTGAAAACGCCGTACGTTTATTATTATAAAGTTTGTGAAGAGTATACGTTGACATTCACGATGTTTATCAATTTGAAGAAAATTAACTTTAAAAATAATTGAAATGTTTATAAAAATAGAATTTCGTAAAAATATCATCGTACGCACTATAATAAAGACGAATATCTGCTTGTTTGTTACAGGATTTTCTGAGTATAGACGTTTCTAGTTTTAAACTGTTAGACTAGAGGAAAAATAATTAGTCATTACCATCAATCACCAGTTCTTGGCTATTTTTTTCTGATTGAATAGCGATATTTGACCATAATTTTAATATAACATTCATGCCCAAGTGCGAAAGTTGGTTTGGTTTAAATTTCGCACAAAGCTACATGAGGGCTATCAGCGCTAGCCGTCCCTAATTTAGCAGTGTAAAACTACTCTTACTCTTGGGCTACTCTGTTACCAACGAATAATGGGCTTGACCGTCACATAGTACGGAACTTACTTCTAGACTTGAATCCTCGGATTTATAACTGGGCATGTTAGACATTAAATGGTGATAAATATTTTTACGTATTTGTTTCTTTTTGTTTGATTGTTTTATTCATTTTTATTCAAATTTGTTTTATTTTTATTATTTATAATATAAAAAAACCTTTGAATACTAACATCGATAACACATAATTTGGATAAAATACTGTTCAAACGATCTGTTTTCTGTGAAACATTTTCAGATGATTTTTTTTGAACGTTAAGCTTTTTAATTACACTGAACTGTTCATTTTTGAAAAAAATAAAATCAGAAATATCAATGTTAAAAAATTTCGGATACCAATATATTACATATGTTATCAAATATCTTGTCTTTTATTGTATTGGACTGGCATGGCCAAGCGCGTAAGGCGTGCGACTCGTAATCCGAGGGTCGCGGGTTCGCGCCCTTGTCGCGCCAAACATGCTCGCCCTCCCAGCAGTGGGGGCGTTACAATGTTACGGTCAATCCCACTTTTCGTTGGTAAAAAAGTCGCCCAAGAGTTGACGGTGGGTTGTGATGACTAGCTGCCTTCCCTCTAGTCTTACACTGCTAAATTAGTAGCTTTGTGCGAAATTCCAAAACAAAAAACCTTCGCAAATGTCACACAAAACTAACGACTGAATTGTTTTCCTCCCTCACTTTAGAGCCATGTTTATTCATCATTTACAAACTGGGGGAATAGGCTCCGTCATTAAACAATATGTGGTAACTCTTTCATAAAAAAACAAAAAAGTGACCAGTATTTTTGAGCGTAGTGTACAACTTCCTATGACAGCCCTTATGAAAAGCACACTGCACGTACTTTCCACGTGGCGTTTGTTCACACGTGACTACCGTGCACATAATAAAACAAATATGAACTACTTGCAAAGATAATTTACTGAGTAAACGTACAACGTATTTTAACTATTTCTTCAACTGACTTTCAAATTTTGAGATCATACACTATCTGTCCTTCCATTTCATTGAATGATCTTATTTAGCGGGATCAGGCATTGCATTCTTTACGATTTGATCAGTGTATAACCTTTCCTTTTTAAACTTCAAAAATGTGATCTAATCTTAATATTATTAATACATTTATCTTGAATACACCTATTCTTATACGAATGAAATCACTCACACAATAATCCATTAAAGTTATGTGTTGAAATGTTTTATGAAATCACACGAAAACCGAAAGGTTTCATAAGCATGAACATTTGCATTTTTATGTCCAAGCACTTTAGCACTATATTCTACAGAATTGTTTGTTGTTTGGAATTTCGCACAAAGCTACTCGAGGGCTATCTGTGCTAGCCATCCCTAATTTAGCAGTGTAAGACTAGAGGGAAAGAAGCTAGTCGTCACCACCCACCGCCAACTCTTGGGCTACTCTTTTACCAACGAATAGTGGGATTGACCGTCACATTATAACGCCCCCACGGCTGGAAGGCGATCATGTCTGGTGCGACCAGGATGCGAACCCGCGACATTCATATTACGAGTCGCACGCCTGAGCACGCTTGGCCATGCCGGGTCGATTCTGTAGAAATCACCAGTAAAATAATTTTACTATGTAGTTATTTACACACGTATAAAAGTAGAACCTGAAAATTTCTAGTTATGAAAAATTAATATATCTTTACATTACTCATTTCTTATTTTAAAAATCTATTGGTCTTTACCGATTAATAAGATGCAATAATTTTGAATCAAATAAAGTAGGTAAAAATTTATTAACTTACCTGCAATACACAATTTTAGAGCTATTTGTTTATCTCCAAATATGAAAATATTTTTAGTTCAAGTAAATTTACTCGGTATAGTTTTACAGACAAATCATAATATAACATTTTCTTTAATTTATTACTGTTATTTTGATACTTTAAAGAATCTGTATTTATTCAGCTTGAAGAAAAGTCATTTTTTAAATATCTGTTAATTAGTAGTGCCTAACTAGAAGCTCTTGTAAAATAATTACCACTACTATATTCTTAGGTTTAAAAACCACTCTTTTAAATAAAGTTAAGTTTACAAGATAAATGAATGTTTCACGTGTGTGTTATGTTTTCCCACTCTTCATTGTCTCTAAGTAGTCTTGTTTGTTTGTTTTGGAATTTCGCACAAAGCTACTCGAGAGCTATCTGTGCTAGCCGTCCCTAATTTAGTAGTGTAAAACCAGAGGGAAGGCAGCTACTCATCACCACTTACCGCCAACTCTTGGGTTACTCTCTTACCAACGAATAGTGGGATTGACTGAAACTTTATAACGTTTCCCCCACGGCTGGGAGGGCGAGTATGTTTGGCGAGACGCGGGCGCGGACCCGCGACCCTCGGATTACGAGTCGCACGCCTTACGCGCTTAGCCATGCCAGTCCGCCCTAACTAGTCAATTAACGTATTTACAATACTAAACTCTATGATTGGCAGAATGCTGTTTGTTGTGTAGTTACATATTGAAACTAACAAAAAAAATCCTTCTTAGTTTAAAATATGTAATTGCACATAATTTACTAGTTATTTCTGAACAATCTTGAGAGTTTGAATTTTGGTTGATTTAATTCCAGACGTTTCACTGAAACTGTGAAAGTTTTGACGTAGAATTAGACCAGTATTGTTTATTACCACGGATTTCGTGTATACTGCGTTTTAACTCAAAGCTCAGAAGTCGGTCTTAATATAGTTAGATAAATGTTATACGTCGTGTGTTTGGACTTAACTTTATAAATGTTTTCCATTTAGAACACCTGGGTAATTTTATATCTTGCCACTTAAGACCTGTAATATATGTATTTCCATTATCATAGACATTCTAATACGACGGAGGTTTTTGTACTTTTTTACTGCTCTTGATCTGTGATTGAATGTTCAAGAGTGAACTAACTAATATCTGCAGAATACATTAATATCTCATATTTATTTTGTTTCGTGTTTGAGTATTTCATCAGGGGAAGTAAGTGATACGTTAGAATTAACAGACATGTATAGATGTAAACATTAAAGTATGCACACACACATGTATATATTACATAATATAAACAAAATTGTTTTTTGTTTGTTGAATTAAGCACAAAGCTACACAATGGGCTATCTGTGCTCTGCCCACCACGGGTATCGAAACCCGGATTTTAGCGTGTAAGTTCGCAGACATACCGCTTAGCCACTGGGGGGGCCTAAACAAAATAAAAGAGCAAAAATGAAAGAAAAGGCATACGAGTCTCCAATATATGTGTATTCTCCAATGTTTATATTCCATGAAAGTTAAGTCTACACCGACAGTTATCAATTAAAGGAAACGTATGTGTCCACTATCATGGTTTCGTAATGAATTATATCGTTCTGTGTTTTTTCGTCAGTGATCGAGCAAATAAATGCTTACCTGAATACTAATCCCAACGTATCGATTTGAAATCATCAGCATGGAGAACTTTCTATAAAAAGAGATTAGAAATTTATACACGGAGACAGACAACTACTGGTATTTTCATGCATGTACACCGATGCTGAAGTCGCTTTCTCGTGAAGGTAAATCGATCTTTAGCAAAGCCGGAGAGGAAGAAATACGTTCTACACCCACCTACATCAACAAAGAAAATCTATGCATAAAATCAGACAGCGGACCATATAACGATAACACGGCAAAAAGCTTCAAAATGTATTGTTCTCTGCATTACATTGTGAAGAGACCACTCGAATCTTTCTTCCTGCTTAAAATGTCATACGAGGCTAGAAACTTTGCACAGTGCATAAAGACAGCAGAGAAAAAGAACATGTGATAATCTAACAGTTTACTAACAGTTGGAAGTTTTGAAACTTCCATCATGGAAATTATAATGTTACCGCTATATTATTCTAATAAATAAAGAAATTATGAAAGACAATTATAATCACAGAAAAACGTTTTGAAAACATGATATTTTACTAAAGAAATATATTTGAAACTTAAATATAATTATTTTTCAAAACATGCGCTACTGTGTATTAGTTTCTTGGAATTTCACGCAAAGCTACATGAAAGCTATCTGCGCTAGCCTTCCATAATTTAGCAGTTTAAGACTAGAGGGAAGGCAGCTAGTCATCACCACCCACCGCCAACTCCAAAACTGCTGATTCACCAACGAATAGCGGAATTGATCGTTACTTTATAACGCCTTCACTGTTGAAAAGGCGAGCATGGTTGGTGTGACGGGGACTCGAACCCGTGACTCTCGGATTACGAGTCGAACGCCTTAACCCACTTAGTCATATCGGGCCTTGCTGCTGTAGAAGGAATGGTTTGTTAAAGCGAGAAGTTAAAAGACAAAGAGCTCTTTTTGTAGTGTGAGAAAAATATCAGAAATAATGAACTTTCAAAGAAAAATGTGATATTAAATTTTTAATCGAATATGGCATAACTTTGAGGTTATTAGGCTTAAATAGGGTGATTAAGATGCAACATTTTACCAAAATATAGAGAGCTAACAATATAATATTTTCATTATTAAATATGTATTTTCGTTTTCTTATAGCAAAGCCACACCGGGCTATCTGCTGAGTCCACCGGTTCATTATTAAAACAAAATGTTAAAGAATTTTATTTTTCAAAATAAAATTACTTTTATTATAAAGCAGTTCTTTAAAGCAATTACAGGAGAAAAACTGTATCGTCAAGAATAATTTAGTAAGCGAAACAGTTACTTACGAAAAAGAAATAAAAAACAACAGATATTACATTTTATTACGTTAGGTCGCTATGATGGACATACATTTTTGTACATATAGTAAAAAGTGTTATGATAAGATGGTAATTTTATAAAAGTAGAAACTTTGACGATATCATGCTACTTGGACATGTAGTAAATGGCACAAAAATTTAATATAAATTAGTTTACAGGAGTGTCTTCTTATAGCAAAGCTACATCGGACTATCTACTAAGCCCACTGAGGGAATCGAGCCGCTGTTTTTAGCGTTGTAAATTCGTAAACATACCGTTGTACCGGTGATAGTTTACAGGGATGGAGTATTTAATGTTTTTTGAAAGAAAAGAAATTTTGTGATTGCATCAGTAAATAATTTAATTTCAAATTTAATGTGTTTGGTAATGTTTAATTGAGACACGAATTTCGAGGATCTATACAAACAACTAAACACTAATTAATAGTAATGTGAAACAGTTTTAATAAATTGGAAATAATAAAAATTTATCCAAATTAATATTAAAAGCAAAAATTTCTTGCGCTAATATATTAATTTCTAGTCTTATTAACTATTTTATATGAATTATTTTAGTGCTCAAATGTCTTAAATATTTTATTAAGAGGGTTGTTGACACATTTGATTGGTGATACATTGCTTTGCCAAAATATTTGTATTAGTCGAAGAAAAATTGGGCCGTTATATTCTTAGTACTTTATGCTGGTAACACTAAGATGACATGTGATTTTTTTTTCTTACCAGATTGACCCTAATATAAACTTTTGTTACTGTTTTGATGTCACATTCTCAAAAGTTTTATTTTTATTAATTAATGTTAAGCGTTTAAATTAGGATTGCAATTTTATCTTAATGGTTTTGATTTTTTCTGAGCTATAAGATGTTATTTTAACATCGTTTCAGAACCTTAACAATGTATTGAAATAAAAGTTGAAATATAGTTTTTTTCACAATTACTAGCACAAATTCATCATATATTTTGTTATTAAATTACATTAATTTTATACAGAAGAGGTAAAATAATTTTTAAAACATTATGAAAACTACAGAGATATAAATATCGTAGCTCATTTTACACTATAAATCTTCATAGAAAAGTAAACCCAATGAATCAACTCTAGCTGGAAACCATACGACGCTTAATTCTTCTAGAATTCCGTTAGTTTTTGGATGTATTGAAGCACGTAAAGACGAAAGAGTAAGATGCTGTTAGGGATTCTGATGATAATGTGTGGGATTAGTACTATTTTACCAGAAGAGCTTGAAAATCTGGTTAATCCAAAATAAATCTTCTTAATGACACGTTAACCAACTACCTCAAGATTTTCTGAACGTATGGATAAAGAAGGTAAACAGTAATATATGTGGGAAACACCTTTTTTATAGCAAAAAAAAGAAATTCGAGACCGTAATCTACAGACTAGTAACGGGTGGAAATGATGAAAACACCATCCACACATAGATGTTTTGAGATACACACACACAGCTGAAAAACTCGTTGCTATAAACGGCAAATTCATGAAATATTACCTTAATATACTGACACATCGAGGCACTTCTTAGAGTTTAAGATTATATCACCATTGTACCAAAGTTATTATTGATTTCAACATAAGCAACAAGCGATTGATGTCAGTAAACGTCACGAGTTGGAGAAAAACTCCATTTTTCCAATAAGTGTAACTTTGTTTCCGAGAAGAATAATTATTTTGTTGGGTGTGTTATGTATATGTGTAAATATTTTGTAAACGACAACATGTCGTATTGTGTTTGAATTTTCATTTGTATTCATTTTTTTTTCCATATTGATATTATTGTTTCGAAGTTTAAACTAAAATATGTTATTTATTTAGGGTAACATTTTAGAACTTTCTCGAATTAAGTAGACCAATCACATGTTTGTAAATGAGTGCTGGTGACCTCCTGTCTAGAAGTGTAGTCTCGTGCAAGAACGGATATGCGTGGATAGCTCTGGAGTTGTATGGAAATTGCGAGATTGTTCGAGAAATAGGCCTATCGGTATAAAAAAGACGGTGACGTGAGAGATATTCAATCATCAGTCATCAGTTTTTATTCGAAAAGAGAGATATTCAGTCATCAGTTTTATTCGAAGACAAAGAGTGAGATTCAGACACCAGTTTCATTTCAAAAGAAGAGAGTTAGTTATTTGAGAAAGATTAAGTGTTTGCTGTGAATATTCAACTTGGATTTGTGATTGAAATTAGATCTACGGAAGCCGTGATTTTATTTCGTCAATCTCTACGATACTTCTGAAGTACTGCTTGTGCTGAGAGTCGCCGAATTTATTGAACCATGAACTGTTTCGGAATCTCTTCGTGGGACCAAATTCACACCTTAGACTGGAATTTGAGACTTCAATTTTAGATCATTACATTAGATACAGGCCAGTACCGTTTTGTATTGTGATTTATTCTGAAGTTTGAAACTAATATTATTTTGTTTTTGGTAATTAATTTCGAATGTTGTAACTTAATATCTGTCACTGTTATCATATAATTTATGTTATATCTGTTATATTTGTTAGTAGTTTAGTGTAACAAATTATACAAGCTGTTATCTGTGTTTTTCTGGTGCGTTTAATCTACGAAGAACTTAAAACTTTAAAAAATACGTAACAGGTGTGTTAATGCAAAGTTAAATAACGGTTTATTTACATACTGTTAACAGCATATAAAATGTTTTCTTGTGTAATAGTGGTTTGATACAAACGGTACATACTGTTCAAATTACTTCTTTAAGAGAACCATAAATTGTCTTTCTGATTTGTAGTTAAAAATAGTAGATCTTAAAGCCAGCATAAGTTTTTAAAACTGCCTCTGGACAACAGTGTAACATAATGGATATACTGTATGTTCATTACGTACATAGGATTGTGTTGCACTAGTTTGCGTAGCAATATTCCGTGTTATTACCCTGATTTTTATCATTTTGTCCATGACACTGGATGATACACTGGGTAATATCTTTCCAGAAAGTGCCCTAACTTTTGTCGCAAAGGAATTCATGGGAGAAGTTTGCAACAAATGTTTTGCTTCTGTACACTGATCAGAACCCCCTGACATTGAGCGATCAGCTATGCATGTTGACACTTTAAACATTCCAGTCAACCAACTAACAGCAATTGTATATGGCCTATATCTAATGTTAGCTTGAAGCGTTCAGACTGGAGTGTTGTATGAGTATTACTGCTATTTGGATTGTACTCCTTTATCAAGAAAATCGGTTGTTCCAAGATTAACATCGTAATGTGCCTTTTATTTTGTAGTTATATAAAATCCTAATTTCTATATAACAAAAAATCAATCATTTAGTAGTAACTTTATGAGAACAACAAGAACGAAATATATTTGCTATGAATCTTAAAAACTTATTTCGTCCTTATGTTATGCAGTTTGTTTCAAACCTCCAAAATGGATATGTAGCATTCTCTGCCTATACTATGGTAAATAATAGTGATACGTGGTACAAACTGAAGTAACAACTTAAACAGTGGTTAGAAAACAGAAAATATCAAAGCTTCTAGTCAAATACTATGTGACGAATTTATTATAACATTCGATGTTTATTTGAGTTCAATTTGTATTTAAAAATGTACAAACTTATACTGTTAAATCCGTATTGCGAAATTCCTGCCAATTTAATAAAGTTGTAGAAGCTTCTCGAGTATAAAAATCAACAATGTATATATGTATGTAAACGCTAGTGTATGATTTTTATTGGTCCCTTGTTACGTATTTTTTATGTTTTATGTTTTTCGTAGACTAAACGCAACAGAAAAACACAGATAACAGCTTGTATAATTTATTACAACAAACTATTATATATGTAACAAAATTAATTACAAAACAAAATGGTATTAGTTTCAACCTTCAAAATTAATCACAATACAAAATGTAACTGGCCTGTATCTAATATAATGATCTAAAATGAAAGTCCAAAAGTTCAGATCAGAAATCCAAAATTCCGGTCTAGGGTGTGGTCCCACGAAGAAATTCCGAAGCTTAAATGAAGAAGTCCAGAAACAATTCACAGTTCAATAAATTCGACGAAGTTCTTTTCACGATGCCTCCGATGAACATCACTAACTTGTCGCCCTCAGTTTTTCCGATCTCCCCTGGCTAGTCCCGTACGTGTCGAAATTCAGCACAACCAGTAATTCGAAAGAATCGTAGAGATTGACGAAATAAAATTACAGCTTCTGTAGATCTAACTTCAGTCACAAATCACAGCAAACACTTAATGACTGACTCTCTTCTTTTGAATAAAACTAATGTCTGACTCTCCTTTCTTCCTCGCATCTTCGTCTGTTTATATATTGTAGGCCTAGACTTTTCGAATCACCGCGAAACTTCTACAGAACTCCAGAGCAATTCGCGTATGTCCGTTCTTGCACGAGACTTCTCGTCTAGACACGAGGCCGCCAAGATTTCATTTACATACATATGATTGGTCTACTTAATTCTAGAAAATTCTAAATGTTATTTTAAATGAATAACAACATATTTATTAGTTTAAACTTCGAAACAATAATATAAATATGAAAATATAAATAATAGAAATGAAAATTTAAACACAACACGACATGTTGTCGTTTACAAAATAGTTACACGACATTTACATAACACCCTAAAGTAAAGTTTCAAGAAACTATCTCCACGACTATAAATATAAGCAATGCGACACACCAAAATATAGTATATATAACTGATTTGCTATGTTTGATATACTTCAAACCTTGGAAGTTATAACTATGATTAATGTTTGTTAATCGTGAATTTCAATTATTTGATCAGAACTATTTATACATTTCAAACATAACAAACCATCTAACTTCGGCAGATTTACATTGGACAGTAGTGTCTTGCAAATAAATTATATAAATTAAGCGGTGAAAGACTCAACGTGAGATTAGAGAAGAACACAAAGTGGGCTAGGTAGCTCCCTGTTAAGTGAATTGTACCTATATCAACTCAAAATTAACTAATTTCTCATGAACCCCGAAAAATACACGAAAGAGGTTCCCCGAGCAGAAGGATGACTCTATATTATTGTTTAACTTTATAAAACTTCCGTACATAGATTATTATTTATAAAAATCTTTATTATTGTAATTGCTTTATTGTTTATTTATTAAAATATATTGAAATTAAAAAAGAAAATTGCGTGGATGTTGTTGGTACGTATCGTAATTAGAATACATATCAACATGTATTCCAACTCTTAAATATAAATTACAATTTAATTCAGTTATAGCCTATTTTAAATTGTAACACGTGACAACTAAGTTCAACTAATCGAAAGTGAGAAAGATCACTATAATGGAAAACCTTAAGATTTATCATTACGAACATAATCTTATGATTTAATATCAATCCATTACGATTTCTCGATTCAGAAAATAAAGAGAGTAGATAATTTGATTATTAATGGGATAGAGAAATAATCAAACATTGTAAATATAATTTATTCTCTACGTTAAAAGTCTTTGCAGGAAAGTGACAAGAATGAACTAGTATATCAAACTCTTACAGCCTCTCACTGTATTTCTAGAAAGTGTAAGAGCAAACTCCAATGAATATGTTCTACACTTTTAAATATTTTTAATAATTTAATGGCTAAAATAATTGTGTTACAAATGGAAATTAAATTCATGTACTCTGAATATTCTGAAATCAAGTATATAGTGATATCTTTACTAAAGTTTTAAACTTACAAGTAATAGCAAAAAAAAGTGTTTATTAAAATGTAAAATATTTGTTTGAGACCTTAACTATTGCAAGATGAAAGTAGCCTTGCTTATGAATATCAGGTAGTTTCATGTTTATTTTGATGCTTATTGAAAATGTGCTCAATGATTTTAATTGTACTAGCTATTGACTTAAACAAAATATTCTGGTAAATGAATATCACACCAAAACACATTTAGTATTAAGGAACAAAGACGTTGTCATTAGTGAGATGAAAAATCGAATCAAATTCGTTTTGGCCTCTCGTTTTAACTGTAATACATCCAATCGTCAACTCGTGAGCTTTTTTAACTGAATAGTGAATTCGACCACCATTCTAATAATGTACCCATTCTCCAAAGTACGCAGCAAAATTATTTTGTGGATGTGTATTTTTGTGGTAACGGGGCGCGAATCACGGAACCTTGTATCGGTTGTCTGGCATTCCAACCATTCGATTACGCTCGACCAGTTATTAAGCTACAGTGAGTAATTTGCAGTAAATAAAAATCTGGCAAGGTCTGGTTCTTAGGGCGTTCGGGTCGAAATTAGTCGCTCGGGCGAGTAAAACTTGGATACGATCATACTTGCCTTTTAAGCCAATGAAGTGTTATAATGTGCTAGCCGATCTCACTATTTGTTGGTAAAGATTAACCCAAGAGTTGGCTGTGGGTGCTGCTAGATGACTGCCCTTCATTTGGTGAGAACTCAGAGTTAGGGGCAACGCACTATAGCCTGAAACCTTTTCTATAAAACTAGACAAATAAACAAGCATCAATTCAAAGATTAGAAACCTTTGACATTAAAGGTATTAAAAATAAACAATAGATCAATATATTTATCGTATCTTTAGTATTCCTGAAATGATATAATTACAGTTAACACATAAGAACTACAATAGAATAAGTTGTCCAAATATAAAGTACTGCAATATTGAAGAAAAAAATGTTCTCTCTCTGCGTGAGAGAACAAATGAAATATGATACAGTCCCCACAAAGTAACAACAATATATTTTTTTTAACGAATTAAGATGATGTTAAAACAAGGTTAATTGAAAAACAGTGGAGTTATTATTTAACGTAAGTAGGTAGACTTTGTTTAATCATCTAACTCTTTTAGTAGAAGTTTTAAGTGTCTACAACCAGAAGACAAAGCATTAGAAAATTACTGACGAAATTACAATCACAATAGTTTAATTTAGTATGTGGATAACAAAAGTACAGAAAAGCGACGGGTCGCCATTTCTAAGCAAATTACTCACAAGTTCCTGAAAATGATCAAATAAAAAAAATGTTTGTTTTTGCTAATGTACGAATCAATAATTTAAAAACAAAATGAAGTCAACTTACAATTCTTCGATATAAAAAAATTCTGGACATCGAAGGTTAAAGAAAATATTCAGTAATTGTTCAGTGTATTGATTTTTAAAAATTAATCTACCTAAGTAGATTTGATTTGAAAGATAAATAATAATGGTCTCAGGGAAATAGTAGACATTTATTTTATTTCAAATAATACTTTAAAATTTATACTTCGATGTATAGGAAGTAGTACTAATAAAAACACCAAACACCGTATTAACTAAGCATACCATTAAGTAACTTTAGTAATTAGGAGGAAATAAAATAGAAGTTCCATTAATGTCTTCTATAGAGAATGGGTTTCAGTTTTTCGGAGATATGTCAACCCATAATATAATGTCCATTTACCAGTAAAATGAGTTATCTATACTATATTACAACGAATTTTATACATTTATAGTGTTGCCGCAGAATTGAAATGGGGTATTATGAACAACATATTTAGCTGTTGCAAATTTATATCACAGTAAATTCCAAATCATTCAACAGTGCAATAGAATCAGGTCCTTTTATGATGTATAGCCCAAAAATCATAACATTTCGTATTAGAAACTCATCAATATTTTCTAACCAAATACAAAACTGCCTCAGGAGAGGTTTTAGAAACAGCAAACATGCTTTAAAACCAATACCTTATACAATGTAGAGCAACATTATTATCATCACTCGAAGTATGAAATTTGGTTACAAAAAACAACAAAAACATCTGATAAAACTGGACACACTTTCTGGTAGAATTGAAAAGAATGTAAACAATATTCCGTGTTAAAGTTGGCATACGTCAAGATTCTTAAGTTTCAGTCACAACTCAAATTAAAAGTATGTGTTGAAAGAAAGGTACTTGGAGAAACTCCATAAATCACAGCATTTTCATTCAATCACACGTATGTCACGTTTTTTTCCACCCAATTCTAATGAATGTTCATCTTTTACGTCTGGTTAAGAATGATTTTTGAAAATCGATGCTCATATAACATAGAAGGTCTGCGAATTTGTCAAGATTTATGCCAAACTGTTTTTACCATTCTTCTATTAAAACAGTATGAAATTTGGAATATTTTCCCCATAAAACGCAGTTGACCTAGAAATAAACAAAAACAACTTATTACTGGTTATTAAGATATACAAAACTTCAGTCGAAAGTAATAATAAATTTAAGCCATACTTATTAGTAAATACTGTTTTGTTGTTAAACCTTTATAATATAAACTATATATCTCAAGCAAAAGTTGAACAAGTGTTAAGTTTCATATGTTGACAAATATTAAATAAAATTATATGCTACTAGATTCTAATTCGTGATAAAACAAATTCTGATTAAAGTTAGCATAAGCTTTTGTCAGAAGACCAGCACAGAAATAAGAACTTTCTGCCATAAATATCATCAACATTGTTGCTATTTAAGAAATCAATCACTCTTTCATTAATTTAAACTTTTTCTAAATATCTGTTTGTAGATGCTAGTTAAAAAGCGGTAAGAAAGCAGTAATTTTTACAATATATATATGGTTTATCCATTTCTGCATTTATAGTATTTTGCAATGAATTTTGATTGTTTAATTTTGATCCTATCTACAATCCAGAAGAAAAATTATTTTACTCGTCATTAATAGAACATATCTATTTGTAATTAAAATTAAACAGTTTTCTTCAGCTTCTACAACCCCCAACTTTAAGAATTTTTATTCTGTGACTATATATATTTGTAATAGAGATCATGTTTTGCCTCTGTCACGAATAATTTTATTTTTATCCATACCCAGGGTGCAGATATGACGTAATTGAAACGTCACAAGCGGATCTAATCCACTGATGCCATCTACATAAATATAACGATACTGTCTGTTGTATGTCCATCTAAATACTTCGGAGGATGTGGATGGGTTTTCCCCAAAACTGGTGTGGAGTTTTATTAGATCCATAGATAATTACATATAAATTTTCAATTTTGTATTTTTCAGTTTTTAGGAATGTTTCTGCGAGTTTTTTTTATCGCTACTTCGCTCTTTTTTATGGATATTCACCATATTTGGCATGAAGATTTGATGGGTCCATGAAGAGATACATACAAATTTACGGTTTCACATTTTATATTTTGCTGTTTTTATAGGCGTTTTGGCTTTTCAAAATTATAAAGAAAGAAAACATTCTTTCATTAGTCATGAATTTACATAACGGGCCCGGGTTCCCAAGCTAGTTATGATAAATATTTATTTTAACTTCAAAATGTGCTCTTTTACTGAGATAATATTGAAAAATCAATATTCTACTATAAATTATCTTTAATTGCAATAATATTTTAAAAACTGTTAATTCAAAATGTTGTAAATTGTTAAAGCCAGGATATTTTGTCACAATATCCTTCTTAGTGATTTGCAGTGTAAATCTTTCCTGGCTACGATTAGGGCATTCTTAAAGTCTCCTTGCAACTGTGGTTCTATTATACATACACAACAGAGCACAGATCTTTCCTTGCGTATTATGAAACAGACATTTACGTGCTGAATGGTTTTTCTAGTAGAAAATCGAAACTTATAATATTTGGTATTAATTGAGTAAATAAAAAACTAAGTTGTACTACAATATCTAGGGATACACTTTGCTGTAAGAGGTAAAGTGTTTTTAATGTTGGTACTTGTATATAAAATTGTGGTACGTAATTCACATTTCAAAGTCATAAAACGAATATCAGTATGAACTGATATCTGAAAAACAAGACTGTAAAAGTCCATCAAATGAGAAACTGTTAATATTTATTGTACTTTCAGGACAAATGACAGAAAAATGAAGAGTTTTAAATAATTAAATCAATTTTAATTGATTTTACACGCTTGAATGATTTGTATCATATTCCAAAGGACTAAAAGATAAATTCAAATAAATTGAATATATTAAAGTAGTACAAGTTTAAATCATAACCCGTTTTTGAACTTTACAAGGACAGGTTTCATAATATGCGAGTTTTTTTTTAATGTAAAATTAAAAGAAATAAACACATGGAATATCACAGAATATCTGTAAAACACAAGCCTGTTATAAAGAGACATTTCGTTCAGTACTGAATAGACTGTGTAACAACACAAAGCTTTGTTTGAAACATTATTTTTACAAGTTACAATATATCAATTATTAAGGTACGAAGTAGCTTATGCTGGAAAAGGGTTATAACAAACAATTACAATTTTAACACGTCGTTTGCGCATATAGTGAAAACAAACTAGTGATGAAAACAGTTATTTAAATATACTTTTATCAAGTTCTTATAAAGATTAGAATCAAATACACTGGTATTTATATTTTCAATGTTATCTCAATAACATATAAAACGCCAATATCCGAATTCAACTGATGTGCTTTGTTTTTAGTGAAAGAGTATATTTTCCGTGACTGGATAATTAGTTTCTAGCTGTTTCAAGAAAATCTGAGTTTGATTTAAATTTCGCGCAAAGCTACACGAGAGATATCTGCGCTAACTGCCTTTGCTTTAGTATTAGTTAGAAGATACGGAGTAGTTTACATCACTCATTACCAACTGTTTGGTTACCCTATTGCAAACAAACAAAGAAATTGAACCGTCACATTATAACTCATTACGGCTAAAAGAGCAAACATGTTCGATGTTACCGCTATTCGAACCTTCGACCCACAGATTGCGAGTCGATAGCACTAATCCCCAGACAATGATAAACCCAGAAATATAATTAGCTAAGATAAAAAAAGCATTTTATCGTTTCTTACTATGATATGTTACCAACGAAAATTCCAGTCGAAAAATATATAAATCTTCAACTTTTGGGCTGAAGTTACCTCCAATATATATTTCTACTAACATCACAAACACCACACCAAAATTATTTATAAAATACAATGTGATAACTGCCACGACTTCTATATTGGAGAAACAAGTAAAAAAATTGAAACCGAATTCAAATAACATAAAAAGTCACCTTTACACGTTTTCGAACACTGCAAGTCAAATAAACACAACATAAGCATAGAAAATACTCAAATACTAAATAAAGAAACGAACATAAACAAACGCAAAATTAAACAACTTAAACCCAAAATTAACCAATGCAAAGAAACACCTTTATACCTATATTAAAAATAATAAAATAAATATTATAATTTTTTTTATAAAGACACTCAGTTACACAACCCCTTTCAAACATGTGGTCAGCTTCCGATCAGTTACTTCTTTCTTTGTCCTGACGATGACCACAGAAGGTCGAAACGTTGTTTGCTCCTGTACTTAAAATATTTTCTCAGCCCAAACGAACAGTTTTTACATATAAATTATTCATCAAATTTAGACCTATCATAATATATTTATGATATTTTTTTTTAATTTCTTTAAATGGAATATACTATTTATGGACTACGTCTTCAACTCATTTTTGAAACAGCACAATTTTTACATTGTTTTATTTTACTTCGTATAAGTAAAATTTTATTGCATGATTTACCAGTAACCTGTTTAATGCATTTTTAATTAATTTTGAAATGTTTTAAAAATTCTGTTTTGTGCTTATTAACATATATGCCAAGTTTACCGTCAGCAAGGAGTTCTATTATTTAATACATTTTTATTGTTGTACGTGTGTGTTTACTTATAGCAAAACCCTATCGAGCTATCTGCTGAGCCCAACGAGGGGGGCCTGGCATGGCCGAGCGCGTTAAGGCGTGCACTCGTAATCCGAGGGTCGCGGGTTCGCGCCCGAGTCGCGCTAAAACATGCTCGCCCTCCCAGCCGTGGGGGTGTATAATGTGACGGTCAATCCCACTATTCGTTTGTAAAAGAGTAGCCCAAGAGTTGGGCTACTGGTCTGATGACTAGCTGCCTTCCCTCTAGTCTTACATTGCTAAATTAGGGACGGCTAGCACAGATAGCCCTCGAGTAGCTTTGTGCGAAATTCCAAAACAAACAAACAAACCCAACGAGGGGATTCTTCGAATCTTAAATTTTACCATTGTAAATTTGTAGACTCACCACTGTTCTAGCGGACCTTTTTATTGTTAAATATTCTGCTGCCAATGAATATATTTCAAGAAGAGCTAATAATTAAGTGTTTAATTTTCCAAGTTTTAAGTCGTAATTAATAACTTTTATATAGAAATGTCTTTGACTGTATAGTCCAATATAATTAGTTGTATACTTTTGTCTATAAAGAAAACTATAAAGTAAACTTTATTTTATGTTCATTAGCTGTTCTTTTTGTTGGTTATTTTGGCTCTTCTTACTAGAAACTAATAAAGGAAAATTTTGTTAAAAACTGTTATTTGTCTTATTGGGATGTAATATGACAGAAGTTATCAAACTATAGATTACACTTCGTTTGTGAAAAAGCTGGTCTGATTATCCCTGATATGAAGGAAAAGACTTCGTATGGACTGGATACAGCAGTAACATTTTATTTTAGATATTATGACACGTTCCATTTTGCTTTCTTAGAATTATTAATACAATGTTCTCCAGTTTCTGCTGTGCTTGCATAATTTGTCCAAGGAACAAACAAACTAACCTGCTGGTTCGTCAGTCCTTGAAAATAGTAATGAAGTTGATTCAAGTTAAAACAGTAATAAATAAATAGTGTCAAAATAAAATAAATAACACTATGATTATTTTTATGTAAAATCTAGATTGTAAATGACTCAAATAAAATTTTATAATTGCTATACACTTCCTTAATCTAAATCACATTCAAATAGATACATGCCCAGACTACTACTGTGTCTGTCATATCCCACCTGGCTTGATAAATGCTAGTATCAGAAGGAAGGCCTCATCGGAAGTGGATATAGTAAATTTACATAGCTTAAATATTATAAGCCATTATATTTTTCTTTTTTTGGCAGTTCTTAGAAATAATAACATAGGTTACCTTTAACTGTAGCATAATCGTGTTTTCTGTTAGGTTGCTCAGAAATAAATATCGAAATTCTCACGATGTCGTTTAGAAGCTAAATATTGAGTAACTTATCGTTGGTTTATCGCTTACAAGGTATCTTAATTGTCTGCTATTTCAACTCTACTCAGAATAAGTTTCACAATCCCTAAGGCAGCATGGAGAAAAAGGACTTTCGTCTGATTTTCCTCCATGATTTCAAACTTAGACGTAAAGCTACCAAAATTATCCGGAACATCAACCAGGCATGGATCTGTTACTGAACATAAAGTTTAATGTTGGTTCCAAAGGGTTCGACATGAAACACTTGAAAACAACGACGGTCGTGGAAGGAAGCCATTCTTGGATGAAAACACATTAAGGGAAGCAGTTTATACAGACCCTCGCACAGCAGTATGATAACTTGCAGAAAAGATAGGCACAAGCAAATCAAGCATTGCCAACCACCTTAGCGCGATCGGAAAGATGAATAAGTTGAATAAGGGGGTTCCGTATGAGCTGACTGAAGAGCAACAAAATGGACTTATGAGACCTGTGAAGGATGACGCTCCAAAAAACTGAACGAATTAGGAATCAAGGTTATGCCTCATTCATCTTTTTACTCATCCCTTTTATCTGCAGATTTTTAATTTTTCAAGCACTTTGACAACTTTTTGAACAATAAACAATTTTAAAACCAGATTGCTGCAGAGAAAGCTTTCAGGGAGTTCATTGACCATAAAAACCCTGATTTCTACAGCAGGAGCATGAACAGCATCGTTACACGTTGGTAGAAAGTGTATTGAAGCAAATGTCGCTTAATTTGATTAAAGCATGTTGCACAACACTGGTTTATATCATACTTTTCCAAACTTCGCAGTTCAAAAACGACATTTATTTCTAAACAACCTAGTATTAAGTTATATTTTTCTGTTTTTAAGTTCATAAAATTAACATAATTACAGCTATATAGCATGTAATTAAAATATTTTAATACAAAAATTTCTTTTTTCTAAACTTTTGTTTTTCTTACTTATTATGAATAATCTGTGAAAATTCTATTTTTGGTGACTTTATAAAATTTTCACAAAGAAATGTATTGTATTTTGGCCAACAAATTTTGTTTTACAATGGATTAAATGTTTATGGAAATTATAGTAAAGAGCATTACTGCTCAGAAACCTGAACCTGTTGAAAATAATAGTTATAATATGTGTTTAAAAAAACCATTTATGTTCTCAAAAACAATGTAAAAAAGTGGACAGAGTGTACAATGCAATTGAAAGATCATTGAAAGTTATGATATTAAAGCTATGACAAGGAAAAAATACTATTATAAAATATCTATTACTCCTCAGCTTATTTCTATACAAATATGACATCCGTTGAAAATTCATGTGATCATTAAGCTTAAGTATGAGATTGTACGTGAATATAGAATACAGTCCAAAATTTAGACTCATCCTCTGTCAACTACCTGAAAGAGCTGTCTACAAGGCATATTTAGTTGCAGTTGGCACTTCATATAATGCGATTCATTTCCCAAGAACATTCCCTAGGTGTTCAGTTAGAGTAAAATAATGTACAAACTCCTTTAAGCAGTCAATACTACCATATTCGAGTAGAGTGTTTTGTAACTAGTTTAGTTACAACCCAATGCAATTGTAGCACGTTTTTATCATGATATATATAATTCATAGTGAGGTTAAATATGCCTCTCAGTGTTTATGTCTGTCCAAAAAGAACTTCGATCAACTCAATGTTTCTTATTCCTGTATGAAACGTTTCGTGGCAATATGTAAAGCTTGACTCATTTGTATAAAATACTGCACCAAGTAGCGTTGGGAATTCAAACACGTTATTCACACTATTGCAAGCACATTGTATAATCCTTTACTCCCGACGGAACACATCTCATAGGGTGTCAAGCACACAGATTACGCTAATAAATTATGTTTTTAACCACGTGCACATTTACACGCTGTCTAATAGTGGCTGCAATTATACGATTGAGCTTTGACAAAGATATACTGTTACTGTTGTGGTCAGCCTGTAGGGAGAGAAATGGTCTGTTATGTCCAGGTGTCCGAAGAACTGTAAAACTGGTATTAAGCGATTTCACAATTTGTTAAAGATATGTGAAACACTTAATTCGTAAGACATGTCATGGTTAGCCAGCTTTGATTTATTCATATACTTTTCCCATAATTCAAATAACAATAATTTAAACTATAACATGACCTGGTGATTAGAGCGCTCCACTTACAATATGCATGTAGCGAGATCAGATCACGATACCAAACATGCTTGTCTTTCTGATTTGGGGGTATTATAATTAACGGTCAATTCCACTTCTTTCCCTCTAGTCTAGTACTTCTAAGTTGGAACGGCTATCACAGATATGAACAAATATGCATTTTTTTTTAATTTGGTTTGCAGACTTCGATATGGTTCACAAAAATTATGAAGAATTTTAAGCTATTGGATTTTCTTAATAGTGATTAGTAAGAAAATATTCGTGCGGCTACAACATATCTGTGTTTGTTTGTACATCATGCTCATTTATCAATCATTTGCATTTTGGATTTTGTTACTGAAAATGACATCCATGATTCGGATAACGTTAAACTGAAGGGAATGTATGTGCATTTAATTTTTAAATGTGTATGCAGTATATATGTTGCTAAGGTAAACGTAATGTTTATGTGAAGTGGTTTTTATGAAAGGTTAAGAAGTTTACTGGATTGTGACAAATAGAACAGAAGGAATTTAGATTTGTACTAAAACATGTATAGAAGAAGAAATGCTCAAATTGCTTGCTAGATTAAGATGTAATAGCTAAACACAGGTATTTATTTTATAAAATAGGGAGAGATCGACTATTTAATATAATGTAGAAGATTCAAGAGAAATAATCGTATCTATTCTTTTTACACCATCGAAATTATCTTGCTTTGATAGATGTTCTTGTAATATGTTAACCAAAGACAAAACATTCTGTAGATGTTAGAAACAACAATAACACAATAAAGGAAAAACATTCAGTTTCTTAAAATGAAGTATTTTAGAAAAGGCTATTGATAGACGCTGAAAACCACTACTCGTGATGTCTTAATTTTGATCATATTTTAGCACTAAAGAAGTTTTGCAACAACTTACTACTAGAATGACAGGAGCACATCCATATTAATATATCCAATGAGCAAGAAACTGACCAAACAAGGTTAATTTGCAAGAAGTGGTTATTTGCAAACCAATATTAGATAATTCACTGCTGTCACCTGTTACTTTGGCAAGAAATTAAGCCAACATGCAGTTATAACATTAACGAAATGTCATTTTTTTCAGATGAGTATTGCTTTTGGCTTGTTAAAGCTTGAGGTAAGATTCGTGTTCGTTGTTTGTCTGGAAATCATATAAGGGACAACTGTCTTTCTTAATGGAAACACACAGTAAGTACGCCAGTTCCTTGTTGGGCAGCTATTCATAATGGGGGAAAACAACTCTTAATATATTTTAGGAAAACTTTAATGACGCTTACAAAAAAACGTCACATAGAGAAGATATTTTTCTCATATCTAAGAAAAGGTTTGGCTTATTGTACAGGATTACTTCGATCAGGAGGGAGTTACAATATTTGTCATGGTCAAGACTGTAGCCTCATCGATAACTGTTGTACAGCATTAAATTGGACAAATGCTAATCGCGACACTAAACTAGTAACTTTGGCTGCATTGCAAAGCTTTTGCGTGAGAAGTTGGTTGGAACCACGGATAATTACATCAGTAACCTTATCGACAGCATACCAAGTTACCTTTGGGAGGTTATTAGTGCGCTAGATGGAACAAACCAAAACTGAATGTTTAGTATGAACTAAAATAAGGTTAAAGGCGCCATTTATAATAATTTGATGTTATATTCTGTGATGATACATGTTTCGGTAAGTTTTTATTGTGACAGATGAAATGCTAAGTTACACTTCTTGTTACTGGTGTCTGATAAAATTGTTTGTTGCTGTAATTAAGCATTCAAGATGTTCTTAGAACCTGTCTTTTTTATACAAATTACCATATATAGGTGTTTAATAAAACATGCATTTCCCAGTTAGACAACGTTAAAAGTATTTATAATCCATCTTAATAATAATGATCTTATTTGTTACAAAATATGAGAGATTTGACCAAGACTGTATATTCTAGTAGTATCAAAAATACAACTATATACATGTATTTTTATGCATAGTTGAAGTTCACAAAAAACATTTTTATAAACAGAGCGTCAAATAGTTATTAATGTGAGTTCGACTGTCTGCTAAGATTTTCTATCTTCTAATAACTCAGTTGTCGTTTGAAATAATAAGGCTAAAAATGAAACTTTAACATCAATAAAACTTTGCTTGTTTTGAAACATCTACGTAATCTCCAGTGTGCATCTTATGTGATTACAAGAGTAATTACAGTTCTTTAATTATATTTATGTTTTTCCGCTTACCATCAACTATTTTACCTTGAAGTACGTATCTTTATGGAGAGCTAGAGGAAAGAAGTACCACTCAGAAAGTTATATCATGAAAGATATAAAGAAACAAAACTCTTCACGTATACATCTTTGGTTATTTATTACATTTACTTTTCATGTGTGTGATTTTATTTACTTTTTATACATAAACACTTTGAAGGAAGTTACATTTCCAAATTCGTAGGGAATCTAATCACGGATTTTAGCACTGTATGCCCAATATCTTATAGATCATTTAATTACAAGAACCCAGGACGTTAAAAAGATAGAGAACAACATATGTTTCATTATAATAATTATGATTGCAAGTTTAGACGAACGAATAAGATATGATAAAACTTAATTGATTAAATCAGAGTAATATGGACGAATTTGAAGTTTCGAGTATTACATTATGTTTTCTTAAATATTACAATACCTATCTAACTTTCGTGTTAGGAAACACTCCGATCACAAACGAATTACCAATGAAATAAATAAATAAAATGTTTAGTGTTTAAAACTTTATTTTGGTATTTATAAAATATATTGCATACATTTATCGAATTTTAATATCTGAATGCATTTAAAGAGACTGAAGTTACTTATATTTATGACGAGCCCCCCGCTGGTACAGCGGTATGTTTCCGGATTTACAACGCTAAAATCAGGGGTTCGATTTTCCTAGGTGGGCTGAGCAGATAGCCCTTTGTGGCTTTGCTATAAGAAAAACACACACAAACACATTTATCACATACTAATCTGGTTCGGTGGTTATAAATATAAATAGCGTCAGTTTCTATAAGACCCAGCATAGCCAGGTGAGTTAAGGCGTTCGACTTGTAATCTGAGGGTTACGGGTTCGAATTCCCATAATACTAAACATGCTCGCCTTTTCAGCTGTGGGGGCTTTAAAATGTGACAGCCAATCCCACTATTCGCTGGTAAAAGAGTAGCCTAAGAGTTGGCGGTGGGTGGTGATGACGAGCTGCCTTCCTATAGTCTTACACTGCTAAATGAGTGAAATTCAAAAACAAACAAACAAGCAATTTCTATAAATGCGTACGAATATTACGATTTGGTATTCGTGACACGTTAATTATGTTTATTTTAAATTATTAGGATTCATTTATGCTAATGATACTTCAAGAGTTCACAATAAATAAAAAACGTAAGAATACTGCCAGATACAAATTAAACCTCAAAATTATTTGTATTTGTTTGTTAATGAGTTTGAGATATTTAAAAATGATTTTTTAAATATTTGTAGTGTCTTTGCGTCTTAGTCTACTATGTATACATATCTACCAGTTCTTGAGAAAATATTGTAGATGCGGAGGTGAAGTTTTATTGTTCGTAGAATGGTATACACGTATAGTGTTTCCTTCTTCATCTATACTTGCATAGTCTTTTCTAAAGTTATTGATTATATAATTTCCACCATATCATGGTTACAGCTCATGATCCAACGTGTTTGACATTATCTTGTTTTAGTCGCATTAATTCTTTATTATTTAGTTAGATGACTTATTCTACTAGGCTGAGTTAAAACTAGATTGAACTGGAATATCGTTTGCTGACTAGATTTCAACGTCAGTTAGATTGATTAGCTGACTAATAAAATTATAGAACAAAGGTCAGAAGTAACGTTGTCTGCCGAACAAAGAAAAAAATAATTGTTTGAAATCCATGAGTTTTTGTATCACTATACTTCTGGTTATGTCAGAAAAAGACCTCCTAGAGTTCGTTCAGCCTTTAGTGTTAAGGTAATCTGTATTGCAAAATGGTGGGCTTCAAGACTTAACTTTGCATAACTACATGTGAGGACTGTCTGTTATCATACGTGGATACGATTTTTCTTTCTGCCAATAAAGATTTTCGTTTATTAAAAAAAATTATTCAGCCTGTTCATTTTCGCAAAAAAAATCAAACGAATACTCTGTTCAAATACCTTCAATGACTGTAGTCTTGTCGGATTCTGTTATTATTGCAGTTGATTATCCCTGATGCTTACAGAAACCGGTTTTTAATTAAAATACCAGAAATAAAACTTCAACAGTTTCAATTACCTTCTAATAGTAGATTGAAACAGAACATGATAATTTTAATGCTTATGGTACAAAAGAATAGTACATGACAATTAAATGCATGAAACTAACTGTTAGTAGACTCTATTAAACTACAATAACAGAAATATAAAACTTCCAAATACTGTTAAATGTCGAGGTTATGAGGCGTGATTTAACTAACGTTCTTTCAGAAAGTTTGTAATTTAGATCTGGTTAATTGTATGGATATATTTAGAGCTTCTACCTTATCAAAACTGTCCTATCTCCTTTGAAAAAAACACATATTTAGATATGTTCTTAATAGTTTTCTTTCTCTATTTTGATACACTTTCTAGATCATAATATCACAGCTACTGCCCAAGTTTACATCTTTTATTTTACTGTTACATGCTTATATATATATATTTGGGAATTCAATATAAATATTCTATTCATTGTATCGAACATTATTCGCATATGTATAGTGTTGTTTTCGGTTGACAGTGGTTTATGAAACGATATTTGAAATGAAATTATTTGCTCACCCTTGAAATATTTCATATGATATTATTTTTCTAACTCCACCTTTTGATTTTTTTTTAAATTATCAACTTATGTGCTTTACAATATTACTTTGTGAAGAGCAGTTTGGTAAACTATTTCTTTCCTAGTTCTAAAAACAAAACGTTCATTGTGTATCCGATTACTTCTGTATAGAGTTGTCAAGCTGTCAAATACAGACGTGTTTTAGTTTAGGATAGTATCACTGCAAATTTGAGAGATCTCTTGAAGCTGAAGAGAAAAGTATCCTTTTAATGTGCTAAAGAAAAATTTATGCTTAAAGAAATACCTGTTTTTCTTTGATGTTTTTATAAAAAAAAATACGTTTAGCAAGTTATACATGGATTTACTAAGAATATTGTTAAAATATGCTGATATACATAATCGTTGGTCTGGACAGTAATTGATAATTTCAGGGTCGGCCCTTATGGCCTCTATTTCACGATAATGAACATCTAACATATTTAGAGGTTTTTTTGTTTGTTGTTGTTATGCAGAAAAGCTACAGAACTGTCATTACAAGACTTCAAAGTTATCGGTGAGCCAATTTTACTTGGGAGTCGTTTTGGTTTAAGATCTTTCAAGTCCTGAAGGGGCTTGCGAGACAATCAGGGGCTCTCCGAAACTTTTGTTTCTCTTCAGCCCCACGCGCAGAAAAAAGTAAGCTTTGTGAAGTGGAGACAAACATTACGCCCACTTAAGGGGAAGATAAGTACATGATTACTTGAAGGGAGTTTAAAGGTATGATAGTATGACAATATAAGCAACGGGGGTCGCATGAAAACAGGTATGGAAGAAGCAAACAGGAGAGGTCAGGCCTGGCCGACAGCCTTACGTGATTGAGTAACAGCTAGTAGATCAGCGAGATCCGGAAAAGACAAAGGCTGTGATGAAGTAACGAGTTCCTGATTTAAAAAATCGATCGTAAAACATGGCTGGCTGAAAAAATGTAAAGTATACAAATATGAATGATTTTAATTTTTCATTTGGATTTTAAGTGACTGAAAGTTACTATTAGATATTAAACGCAACACGGCATCTTTCAGAGGGGAGGGTCATCGGATCCAACAATACGAGGCAAAAATTTAGCTTATTGGAGAAACGGGAGTCACCTGAGAAAATTCATTTTTACGATCAGGGAACAATATGAGAGACACTGAGAAGCTGACTTTAAATGAATTAATAATTCAATTATGCAGAGTCTAAATTGATACAAACTGTTCTAAAACCTTGCTTTCATTTGCATCACTTTTTAACATAAGTACTATTGCGTGAATAGTAGTTGCAATTTACACCATAAGCGAATATCATCATGCTATAATGAAGCTCTTGCTTAAATGATACCAAAAAAAGTTTTTATTACGCGTATGCAATTCCCAAATTCGTGAAATTTTCATTCTGTGTGCATGTAGATTTGCAATAGGGGTCAAAATTTTCCTGTTTTGCCTCCGTTTTCCGTCACGGAGATATGACGTAATTAATACGTTACACGTGGATGTAATGCACTGATGCCATGGGTAATTAAAAGTAATTTTTCTATTTACGAAATAGTGGAACTGATGTTTCAAAAAAATAACTTTCATACTAAAGAGGTAAATCTAGAAACATTATTATTATTATTTGAAACTCGCCGAGACAAGAATGTGAAGGTTTTGAATCCAAAATTCAAGTGATTTACTTTTATTACGTTGGTAGAAAAACGTGAATCTTCTGCTGTATATTTTGTTTGTTTTGGAATTTCGCACAAAGTTACTCGAGGGCTATCTGTGCTAGCCGTCCCTAATTTAGCAGTGTAAGACTAGAGGGAAGGTAGCTAGTCATCACCACTCACCGCCAACTCTTGGGCTACTCTTTTACCAGCGAATAGTGGGATTGACCGTCACATTATACACCCCTAAGGCTGGGAGGGCGAGCATGTTTAGCGTGACGCGGGCGCGAACCTGCAATCCTGGGATTGCGCGCTTGGCCATGCCAGGCCATTCTGCCGAATATAAAAGACAGTAAAAAAGATGATGGTTTTATCGATGTAGAGCAGAGCTATTAGTTTGTCTTTCTAATTCACTTCTTTTCTTGGCTTTCTGTTGAGGAAATTGTTGTTGAAGATATAAACTCAAATGTACTTATGATCGTATTCATAAAGTACAGTGTTATAAATGTATTCATAATAGTATTCGTGACGTACAGTGTTACAAGTATACTTATGATGATATTTATCAAGTATAGTGTTTCAAATATATTGCATATTTTTATTGCATGTACAAAAAGTGGTCTCGAGATTTTTTACACGAAAACATGAAATCATTATACTACCTTAAAAAAAGGTAAGGTTTTTGATTTTTAAAATTGTCGATGTAAATGTTTTTGATAGGTTTATTCATAAATGAGCAACGTTATAAGATATCTAGAAAATATAATTAATATAAAATAAGTTAAACCTGGAAAATGAACAGAAATAACAACTCAAGTGAAGAGCCTTCGTTTTTAAGACAGAAGGTGCTTTTTCTCTTCCAGTGACACAACGGTATGTTAACTGAAATTCAATGCAACCTGACAGATAAATCATTGTATTAATTTACAAACCAGAACGTCTTGCTTAATAGACAAACTATGATGCTGATTCACACAATAAGTGGTAATTTTTAAGACAAACGAGTTTATAAATTCTGAAAAAAAAATATAAATCTAAAGACGAGGGTTGTTATTTATTCTGAAAACAAAAATTTGTGTTCCAAAGGCAAATTCAGTGTTAATTCACAGAACGAAAATTCTAACATGAAAAAAGGATGATATTTTATCTGAAAACAAAAATCATAATTGGAAATATATGTTTACTTATTATTAAGCAATAATTTGATATTTACAGACTCTCTGATTTGTTTACTAGAAAATAAATCTAAATTTTAACTATAAAACCAGAAATCTGAAAAAAAAAGATAAGACTAAAAAATTAATTTGAGAGAAAAAAGAGAATTCTATTTCTGACCACAAAAATGCTAAAGTAAAAGATACGTATTGGTATCAAGTTTGATCGCTCTTGTGATTAGAACGCTCGGCTGGTACTCTGAGAGTCGCGAATTCCAAATTCTCTCACACCAATCATAGTTGCTTTATCATTCTTGTTGGAGTTATAATGTAACAATAACTTCTCATATTTGTTAATAAAATAGCATCTAGAAGAGTTCACGTTGGATAGGATTGAATAGTTCAGTTAGTTCTTGTAACTTTGCGCGAAATTAAAAGAAAACCAATTAAAATTATCAATGAAAATTTGAAGGTTTAAGAAATATATTAATCATAAGAAAAATATTAAAAGACAAAAAAAATATTATTTTAACAGCAGAATGAAAATATAATAACATTATTACTTTTAAAAACAAAATTTATAATTTGAAAGAAAACAATAATTATAACTTAAATTATCAGTGATGCTATTAATTATGAAAAGAAAAAACTATAATCTATCTCACTTAAAAGAAAATTAATGTGGACAACTCAGATAATAGTGATGAAATTAGTAAGAAACTTTACAAAGAGATTATAATTTAATCTGTTAGTAAGGTCGCACTTATGGGTGATTTTAATTTCAATCATTCAGATTACGCATCTAAAGTCAAATCTTGGGAGATAAAGATTTTGCGAAACTGTTCAAGGTAATTGTTCTTCACTAATTTGTCAAGAAACCTACGAAAATAACATTATTTTAAATTAATTGTTAGTTTCTAACACATTAACACTTTCATTATTTATTTGATGAAACATTTAAATTTGAAAGATAAGTGGCACTATTTGTTCTATTGATATAATAATTGAAAACTTAAATATAATTTGAAATATAACTTATATTATTAATTTGACAAATCAATTCCAACTTAAAAATAAACATTTTCATTTGTTTAATTATTGGAATAAAATTTTCATTCTAAAAACAAACGACAATTTTAGTTTTAAGAACAGAAATTCTAATATTACACAAAATTACAGTATTAATTACGACGAAAATCTAATTTAAAAGAAATTATGTCATATATGACAAAACTATAATTACATATATATATTGTTTTTAAGCACAAAGCTACCCAATCGGCTTTCTGTGCTTTACTAATTTTAGGTGCTTAAATAAAATTTCAAGAATTATAAGCCCACCAAAATTACCATTAACATAAAGAGATTTATGCTTTTGATCTATGAATCGGTATTATTTCTAGCAACACGCTCGGCATGGCCAGGTGATTTAAGCATTCGACTCGTGATCCGAGGGTCCTGGATTAAATCCCCGTCACACCAAACATGTTTGCCCTTTGAGCCGTGGGGGCGTTATAAAGTGACGGCCAATTTAATTGTTTGTTTTGGAATTTCGCACAAAGCTACTCGAGGGCTATCTGTGCTAGCCGTCTCTAATTTAGCAATGCAAGACTAGAGGGAAGGCAGCTAGTCATCACCACCCACCGCTAACTCTTGGTGTACTCTTTTACCAACGAATAGTGCGATTGACCGTCACATTATATGCCCCCACGGCTGGGAGGGCGAGCATGCTTATCGCGAGCAGGCGCGAACACGCGACTCTCGGATAACGAGTCGCACGCCTTACGCAGTCAATTTGAATTTGAATTTCGAAGTTAATGAAACGGTATTTGGAAACAAGATTGATACACGCAGTTTTTAATACAAATATATGTTAATATATAAATAAACAAAAATACAATATATAATTATGGTTATTACTGATAGCTATTAGAAATGATAGTTTGTATACAAGAATTTTACAATCTTACAAACGATACTTAGTCTTAAATCCAGTCTACAACTGAATATTTTATTGATTATCCACGTCCACGACAAGTAAATTAATTCAAAGTTGAATTTGTTACACCTCGCCTGATCTAACAATGCCTTTTCTTAGGTAGCTTCATGGCGGGTAAAAGTTGATTCCTTCCAGGGAAAGTATTTAATGTTCTTGTGTAAACAATAACGTCTGAGGTAATTCACTTAAGCTGAATGATTTGTAATATTTGAAATATATAAATTATTTCGGTCCAGTTCTAGAGTTCTCCGAATACTAGATGTTAATCACAATTACAACTTTCTAGGCCTATAGCGTTCTACCTATAGCTGTCAAATAATATTCTTCTTCTTATATCTCTCGTTTAACTGCTTTTGATGGGAATTACTCGAGTTCTTAGAAATTTCGACAATGTTCTAGCATGCTTTCCTTAAACAAATATTGTTGATTTTTACACTCAAGCACGTTCTACAAATTTCGAGAACTGGTGGAATTTGCTCAATACACTCAAGAATATAAGTCAGATGAAATATAAAACTATTCTAAAACAAGCGTAGGTGTTAAAATAAATATACAATGGTAAATTGTAACAGACAAAACACATTATTACGTAACTGAATAAAAAGGAAATTAATATGAAAAGTATATTTGGTGATTATTCTGAAAACAAGTTTTACTTTGTGGAATTAATAAATGTAATAAAACTAGAGAAAAAGAATTATAATTTCAAATACAAACAACGATATTATATCTAACAACATAAACTAACATTAAAAGAGAAATAACGGTGTTATATGAGTAAGAAAATGGTATAATTGAAACTACGTTTAAAAGAAGTAATCATAAGCATAAAACTGTTAACTTTAAGAAAGAATTACATTATAGGTAAAAGTAAAAATTATATTTATTAATACAAATAATTAATTTTAATTTGAAACACGATACGAACATTTATTCGGACATAACAAAATTCAGTTAAAAACAAGTAAGGGCAATACTTTTTTAGAGTAAAAATTTTGATCAATAAGACAACTTGTGAGAAAAATCAAATATAAAGTAATAAAAATCAAATGTTAAAGTTAAATAAAATTGTATTTCTGATAATAAAAATCTTAGTTTATAGGATAAATGATAGCATTCCTTCTGTGAACCAAAATTATAATATTAATATTAATCTGACAATAGAAACCCTAACTTAAAACATAAATAAAAATATTTATTCTAAGATAAATATTCCGATTTAAAAGATAAACTATGGTATTATATTGAGAAAATGTTAATTTGGAATATAAAGATCATTATTAATTCTGACAGCAAAGATAGTGATTTGAAAGGTAAACAATGGTGTCAATTAATTTGAAATGCGAATTATTTTATTAATTTAAAAAAAATTGTAGCACTATGGATAAGAATTGTTATTAATACTGAGAAAAAAATTGTTTTGTCAATGACAAACAATAGTATTAATTTTAGTGTAAAATTTTAACATGATAAAGGAGAAGAGAGTGTTAATTTTCTTAGAAAAATATTGTAGTTTGAAAAGTTAACAATTATATCACTTATTATACCACTTATGTTTTTATTTCAAATATAAATGACTGTATTAAGAATGAAAAGAAAATTTTTCATTTGAAAATGAAACAATTACATTGTTTATCAGAACCAAAATAATTTGGAAGACAATTGGCAGAATCAATGCTGAGAACGTAATTTCTTATTTAAAAAACAAGCAACATCATTATAGAACTAAAATTCTAACGTAAACGAAAAATTATCACATTAATTCTGAGTGTGAAAATTTAAACTTAATTGACAAACACTGGTATCAAATCTTGAACAAAAACTGTAATTTGAAGGATAATTAAAAATGCGAAAACAGAAAACAAAGCTTCTAATTAAAAGGATAAATGGAAATATTAGATATGAAGAAATATATATAATATAAACAATAGAATTATTTGTGGCAAAAAGAGTAGTAACGATGCTATTTCTCACAACAGAAAGTATTATGTGAAAAACAAACGGTGATATTAACATATACATGTTTTAAAGAGGTTTCAGTATAGTTCTTTTGCCATATCTTCAATAACTTTCTCATGTAATGAAAATCAGACATAAATTTGAAAACGTAGTTGTAGATTATGACAGTGAAATTATAATTTTTTGTAAACGTAAATTCAAGTCCATTTTACATATTTGAAATAATTGTTTTGTCATTGCAAATCAGGAGAGTAATAAAATATGTGAAATATAATTAAAATTATTTTACAAATTATTGTTTTGGGTAATTTTAATTAAAACATGTCCAAGTTGAGAAACTCCTATTTATATCTATCTCTACACACACCCATCATGTATATAACAGAAATTTTCAAACATGATTTGACACTTTCACACATCATTGACCAATCAGGAACACTATTCGACTTCATAATTAATGTTCTTTTCAAAGTGATTGATGATTGACATTATAATGAAATAAGTTGGTTGAAGGTTTTATTAATCCTGTTATTCCATACTTTGCTATCACCATTATTTATTTTAAAACAACGTAATATAACAAGTAACAACGTTATATATTTGTTAACTGATTAACTCAGTTATATTCATGGTTTTACAATAATGATGATGTGACAGATATAATGATGCAAAATGTTTCTTAGAAATTTCATAGTTTCATATCAATATATAGAATTTTTAAAAGGTTCAAGTATTAAAGTTATGTCGTAAGTACTTTAAGGTCTTTCGTATATATTAAAGTAGTTTAAATTTAAAAGTTGACTTGATTTATAGAACATATTTAAATACTTTTTAAGTTTTATGTTGTATAAGACTACATTTAAATTTCTTAAATTATATTTTTTACAAACTATTTGTATTTTATTCAAAAATAAAAATAAAAGTCCAACAAAAACAAATTAATGTTTTAAGTAACTGTAGTCGTTGTTATATAAAAAGTTTTATATTAAAATGATTAAAAGTATTGGAAAGAAGACACCATTATTGGATCAAATTTCATATCATAGAAAACATGTAGTAACTTATGTAAGAAAATATTATATATTGTCAGTTTAGCTGGCATCTTGTATCTTGAGTGAATTACGTGACCTAGTGGAAATCACGCACAGAACAGAATATTTTGATATAAAAAAAATCTTTACTAAGTAAAAAGGTTAAAGTTCCGTTATAACAGGAAAAAGTTTGAGGCAAAATTTATAAGTTGTTGAATGAAGGAATCGTAAAAATATTCTATCGTATTTGACAACTTGAATGTTTGCTATAGCTTTACGCTCTCAGAAAGACAATAATAGATAAATTAGTATTTTTAAGCAACTGATCTAACATGTCTCAGTGAAATAACTATAGTAACAAAAACAATGAATTTTAAAGTACTCTATTTTCTTCTAAACATTAACATATTAACTCAAGTTGTCAAATTATATTTTATTACAATAAATAATGGGCATTTTTATTATTTCGAGTAGCAATGAGTGCAATAATTAACAAAAATACAAATGGTATTGTACCTGATTCAGAAAGCCTGGGTGGGCCCTCTAGTACACCTCTGTATTTCGGGACTGACGAACTGGACTCAAGCCCATGCAACACCATAAAGTATTATTCGCACTTTAAGTGTTATGTGTTGTGAGAAATACCCAACACGACTAAAGTGAAAAAGAAAGAAAAAAAGTGAAGCTCAATTTCTTAACTTATGAGTTTGGTAAATAGGGAACCAATAACTGGCTGCCCTCCGTCTGGTCAGTAGTTCAAAATCAAGGTAGGCAGTAGCTAGTCTTATCTTGTAACTTTGTCATAACTAAAAAAATATAGTAAAGGCAGCATTTTGATTTGGATTACATACGACGTCATAGTTGTGCTTTACAAGATTATAACGATTCTTTACGTCTCTTCTATTAATAGCCCTTCTAAACATCTAAAGAAATATAGCTGAAAAAATAATTCCTTAAGAGAAACATGTCTTTATCCACCTGAATAGGTAGTCAATTATATAAATTGGTGGAAAAATGAATTGGCATCAATTCGAATAATTATTTCTGTTAGTATTTTATTTCCTCCATCTGCAATTAAGAAACGCACACTCGTTAATTAATTATTTAACTACACAAGTACAGTGTATGTCTATTAAATATAAAGGCATTGGTAACATTAATGGATAAATAACTAAATATTGTGTGTTTGTGTTTTACTTGTAGCAAAACCACCTCGGGTTATCTGTTGTGTCCACCGAAGAGAATTAAACTCCTGACTTAACGTTCTAAATCGGTAAACTTACCGCTGTCCCAGCTGGTGACAAATAAACAAATAACAATTATTATAGGAGCATTTAGAAAGACATTCATTTATATATTTCAGAAATATTGCTTTACGTATATTTTAATATGTATTCAGAAAAGAAGGTTATTGAAATATCTATTTACCAATATACACATTATGCAATTATTTTAGTTCATCGCTGGAGAGACACCTTTCTAAACACGTGACACATAAATAAAGACTCCAGCTGATACATCATCTGTTTGATAAAAATGTAAAATTCGTTTCCAGCATATTTCATGTAACTAAATTCTCTGTTGTTTTTCGTGTGTTTGTTTATTTTAGAACTTTCTTCTATGTATGTGGTAGTAAACAAACTTCTTTTGTATCCATTATAGCACATGAGAATCTCCTACGTTATTCTGGATGTATCGAGTGTAAGAAGTGAGTGTGTACTCTATAGTTTAGAAGGAAAAACAACTTAATCGTATTTTATCAAGCAGAACTGGTATTTTAAATGTGGTAGTAAGACAGACTATTTGGTCTCAAAATAGTAGCACAAACTGTCTCTATAATAAGACTGCAAGGAAAATGACTTGTTTGTGAAATCAAAACAAGTTTTTATTGCAGTAGTAGAAACGGCTGTTAAATTAAAACAGGAGCAAGGCATTAATGTTCTTAAAGCAGCAGTAGAAAAAGAGGGTAATGTGTATAAGTGAAAAAGTATTGTTACATAGAAGACAGTTTAATTGGAAGTACTATGTTGTGTGTAGTATTAGTAAAGGCAAAATTTTCTGAAGCTTTGAAATAACCTGTTTATATTAATAGGAGATACAAGATTTTGTTGTAATCCATTATAAGATTGTGTTGCCTGCAGGATAGTAGCAAACTTTATATTTTCCTAAAACTTCAAATTAGACAGTTTGTTTTGTAATATAGCAGAAGTGGGTATTATTTTTATGGTAGTAAAATATATTATATTGTTTTCCTAGGACAGTGAAAGATATATTTTCTAGTAGATAGCCGAAAAATAAATTATGTTTGCAGAGAGACATTGTATTACAAAAATATTATTTTATTGTAGAATAATAGATAGAACTGTTGTATTTTTGTCTTTAAATTACTATGGTAGATTCACTTTGAGCTATGGTGTCATTAATATACGAAAATATGGTGCTATAAATGAGAATAAAAATAAATCTATGTTGATTTAGTATGGCAGAAGAAACAGTATTGTCTACGTTACAGAAGTGATGATAATAAATAGGCAAACAGCGATTTGTAGGAATATACTACAATGTTTTGTTGAAACATGTAGTATGATCCCTAGCATGGAGTTACTTTATTATGATTAGAAACTATCATATATTAATTTACCATTATATTAGCATAATATGCTTCCTTAGATGAATATAGAAGTACAAACTGTGGTTCGTAAGCTGGAAGTTTATATTATTATTTATTGACCGTGAGAAAAATATTATCCTAATTATAAAACTGTTTGAACGAGTATATTTCTGTAGGATAGTAGGTGCTGGTATTATCTTGTACAGGTTTTGAGGGTATATTGTTTGTAGGATATTTAGTGCCCATATATTTGTGTAGTATGTAAGATGATAATGACTGGAGGATCTTAGATTTCCACATATTTTACAGTTTATGAGATCGTGTTGATCGTAGGACATTAAACGTTCGCACTCTTGCACAGTTTCTAAAGTAATGTTATCTGTAAAATATATGCAGAGTGTAAATATTTAAGTTTGCCCGTAAAAGGAGATTTTGGTATGATAAATACACGTATTACACACACACACACATATGTATGTATAACACATCAAAACACGTGCGTACCTGTTTAATTTTGCACCTGCTTGCTTGAGATACGAGACGGATGACTGGGAATATAGTAGAAACAGCATGTATACACGTGCTTTGTATCGCTTTTTCTAATGGAGGTTTTTCTTTAATATCTGTTTCTTAGAGCACCTAAACAGTTATTGTCACTGACCTTAGTGTCGTATTATAGTATGTTAGAAAACTGCTCTACAACTTGTTACATGAACCTTTCAGAATTGGCCTTTTTCCCCTTTTGATCCACGTCTTTCTGTTTTTCAATAGCAGTAAGTAAAAAAGAAGTATCCGTTTTGAAAATACAAAATACCTGTATTTTCCACCAAAGGCAAAATTAAAATGTGATCTGCGATGTAAAAAATTTATATATTCTTTGACGTGCCGTCCCTTTTGATGTAGACTGTTCTTTATTCTATTAAAGTATCATCAGTATCGCAACGTTATTTACTGTGCAATACCACAACATTATTCACATGACAATATTAATTTAAGTTACTAAATAGAGAGTTAAAAGGGCTTAAAATTTACCTAAATACTATATGATCATGTGTTCACAATCCGATTGTATTAATATGTTGCTTCACAATCCACTGTTATATACCCTTTACAAAAGCAATCAATTTTAGGTAGTATTTCACTACGCCAAACATTGTAAAAATATAGTTTTGAAACATGCGTTCTTCCGCGATGTTAAATCAGTTGTGTTTATCACGTAATTTCAATATGATGTATTCAACCATTTGCATAACCAGTGCTAAATACATAAATATTGATATATGAACCGAAAGGAATTGTACGGTGATAACTTTTTAGCTACATTTGTTTTATTATTTCTAAAATGGAGAATCCAAACACAATATAACTTTTTACTTAATGTTCAGAAGTTGATGATCGAAAAGCGAAATTGTTCGATTTTGCAAGTTAACACTATGTAAAAATCATAAATGTTTTACTGCAGATAAAGTTTCTTTGTAAAATAGCGTTTTCAATAAAAATAATTTCATATAATTTTACGCTTTGCTGTAAACATGGTTTACAAGCTGTTATTTTAAACGACTATCATTTGAGTGACTTTCCAATAATGAAGATAAACAGACCAATAATATCAGTTTATATTTGCACGCATACTTACACTGGACATATCCAGCTGTATTTAACATTTTAACATTTTTATTTAAGTTTTAAAATAAGTTATTTCGATCAACCAAGAATTGTGAAATATAGTTTATCAGAGTTCGGACTGAAAACAGTCTGATATTCGATTGAGAATACCCGAATGATGTTGTTAATTGGTTGCTTTTTTTTCTGGTCATAAGTTATAAATTAGGGAGAGCTATATTTGAGTTCTAGGAAAGAATTACATTCAAAATACTAACTATCACATTGTGAAATATTATGATTATTTTCATTTCTTTCTCTTTTGCCTCCCAGTGGCTAAGCGGGTTTCGATACCTGTAGTAAGCAGAGCACAGGTAACCCATTGTGAAGCTTTGTGCTCAATTCAAAAACAGCAACTTTCTATATATATATATATATATATGACGAAGTGGTTAGAGCGCTCGAATCGTAATATGAGGGTCGCAGATTCGAATCTCTGAGGGCATTATAATGTGACAGTCAATCCCACTATTCATTTGTAAAAGAGTAGCCTAAGAGTTGGCGGTGGGTGGTAATGACTATGCCTTCCCTCTAGTCTTGCACTGTTAAATTAGGGACAGCTAGCGCAGATAGCACCCATGTAGCTTTGCGCGAAGTTAAAAAAAATATATATTATATTGTCCTGTTTCACTTGACTTATTAATCTTACTTCTTATGTTACTGATAATTAGTATTTTGTAATATCTTTGTTAACTTTCGCGTAAAGCTATTCGAGGGCTATCTGCGCTAGCCGTCCCCAATTTAACAGTGTTAGACAAGAGGGAAAGCAACTAGTCATCACTACCCACCGCCAACTCTTAAGCTACGCTTTTTACTAACGAACAGTGGGATTGACTGTTACATTATAACGTCACCACGGCTAAAAGGGCGAGCATATTAGACGCGAAGGGGATGCGAACCTGCGGGCCTCAGATTACGAGTCGCACGCCTTAACACGCTTGGCCATGCCCGGCCAACTCTAAAAGTAACTCTACTTATGTTCTGCACAGTATAGATCTGGTGTTTTGATGGCTATAACACAAGTTCAAATTGTAAACAATGCGTTTGTTTCTTTTGAAACCCAAAAGTACACAATAGGTAATCTGTCTGTGACCACCGCAAATATCAAAACTCCTCGAACTTGTTGCTGAGCCAGTAGGGGTGGGGTAGAAAAACAGACAAAAAAAGAAACGAAAACAGAATCAGTGTGAATTAGTGAAAAAGAAAATTAAGTTGTCCAATATTAAACTTTTGTGTTCAGTTGTGCAAATCTAAATACGTATTATGACGTTTATACTTGAACAAATATTATAAAAGTTAAAATTTAAACGTTGCATAGAAGTAAGTACCTTTAAAACTACCTGAGACGCAGATTATGTCATTTCCACCAAGTGATACTCCTGAACAGTTCGTAAAAATTTCACTTCACAACTTAATGCTATACTTAAATAAACATAATCTTGAATTGAAAACCATACCGTAATTTGTGTTGTCATCAAACGCAAAACTCTGTTTTCTGGCATGACTTACAGGTTATGGCACTGGATCCACAATCTGAAAACTCAAGTCTTTCCACCAAGCATGCTCACCATTTCAGGGAGTGTTATTAGGTGCAGTCAACCACAAAATTTGTTATTAAAAACTAGCCTAAGAGTTAGTGATAGGTTAAGTTTACTAGCCGTTTATCACCGTCTGCACATCTAAATTAGGAAATGCTAGCGAATATGGTTTTAGAATGGCTATGCTCAAAATTGAAACAAACAAAAAATCTTATGTCTCTACCACTATTACAATAATTTATGTTACAGCTCACATAAGATGATGTTTTGAAAGTAATTTTAATTGACAAACCTAATGTCTTAATCACATTCTTGTAAATGTAATTTGCATCATCGCTAAAGTTGTTTAATTATTTAATCCATCTAGCTTTTTAATTTTATAAAGAAGTTTAAAATTGTGCCCCCCCCGCTAGTACAGCTGTAACTCTACAAATTTACAACGCTAAAATCAGGGGCTCGTTCCCCTCGGTGGGCTCAGCAAATAGCCCGATGTGACTTTGCTATAAGAAAACACAAAAACACACTCTTTTCCAGATAATATTATTAATAAAATATTATTTTATTACTATTGATAACTATTCAGTAATTTATAAAACGAATTGATAAAGATATCGTATAGCCAATCAAAACATATTTGCAATTTTAACAAAAAAATAGACTTGCAATACCTTACCACTTTTGTAAGTGATAATGGATATATTTTTTTTTAAGTCTCGAACTCTAAAACATCCAAGTACGAGTCCAGACCACAAAGTAAAATCACTTCCATGTTCAGTAGAGTGAACTTATTATTATTGTGCCTCCGTTATAATTGTGAGAAGAGTGTCCTAATCAGTGTACCATGTCAATTCTTCATCCAAGGTAAATAACACTTTTATAAGATAATTTAAATTACCTTTTTAGCTCATTTTTATGCCAACTAGGCATTCATGATTTTTTATTTAAGCTGAAATACAAATGGGTGGCTTTGTTTGTAAATGAATATATGATTATAGACGTGTTTTTATATCGTTAAAGTGCATGAAATTTTACTTAGATACTTGTTATAGTTATAAGAAAGAGAAACTATAGACTAGCACAATGAAGCAAATTTAAAATCAGACTCTCGATTACCACTGAGAAAGAGCTGTTTCCAGGCATCTTTAGCATCTGGAATAAACTGTCAAGAACATCCATCCATGCTCAGTATAGGTTATGTCATTCAATCAATTCAGTCTTCTTCAAGAAATATGTCGAACACGGCTGCTATCATCCATTTGGTTGAAATCCAGGCCAGTGACACCAGTATACGACCGCACAACCGATTGTAGGGGAAAATGTTTGATGTTACTTGTAACATTCTACAGTGTAAAGATTTAAACATTAGTTTCACGTTACTATATAAACATTAGGTACAATACGATCACATATTCTCTCCAAATGAGTGTAAGCGTGTTATCTAGGTGAAGGATGAAACATTAAATGAATATTATTCCTGTTGTCTTTGGATCACTGGATGTGTTACTGACTCTTTCGAAATGGGTGTTTTGCTTTCAGGTCAAATTTTTAAAATATATTTCTGACAGTCCACACGCTGTTAAAGAGCACGTTTGAGGCTACAAATATTTTAGTCTCAGAGGAAAGGCTACTAAAATCGAATGATAACGGTCGTCTGCTTGAGTTTTTATTGTGACTGATAGTTCTCTATTCGTATGAAGTCTTTCCTCATTGGTCAACTTTCGTTCTAATATTGGTTCATGGATACTCTATGCATCACTTCAAAGTAGCGGTTTATACAACATTGCATGAGATCTGTCTATATATATACATACAACATCGTATGATATCTTTCTCTCTCTGTATGTATCTGTATATACCATATATATATTATGGGTTGAACGATCACTTACTTACACTGCTGGGGCTGGAAAAGGATATACCTTAAAACAATGGTTTTGTCTTATTGTGATTGTAAGCTAGTACAAATTTCAGCCTTATAGTGGCTCAGCTGTAAGTGTGGGAACTTATAAAAGTGAAGGGAATAACAAACATGAAAACAAAGAGCTTTAACTTTAACTATTTTACGCAGCGTACATTTAATACATGAGTCGTGCATCTTTGCCACTCATTAACATGAGTATGATCTATATTTAGACTAAATAGTTTTAGTAATTATTTAATGTTTAAAGAGATCGTTGTCACTTAGCTTGATTCTGAGCCCAGAACTCGTGAAACTCTCTGTACCTTGACTCGAGTTACCAATAATTATCTTTCATTCGTGACCCCTGGAAAATTTTAGTTTTAAGATCATTTGAAGCAAAGGAAACACGTTTTACTTTGTTACAGACCCAGGTCTGTTTCCAGAATTATTATTCTGTTACGTATTCTTATATACGTTAAATATGTTGTTTTTGTACTCTTGATTTATTTGTTTCTGTTCCTGCCTTGTTATTATTATTTGTCTATAAGGTGTAGTTAACTACAGTTTTTGGTTTTAATTTAATGGCAACTACTTTTATTTTGCAATGATATGGCTATAACTTAATATATGATTTACTGTTTGATTGCAGATCCTATAGTATTTTTATGTAGATTTTGTAATCAGGATTTATTGGTGTTTCATTGGTGCTTATCAATTACACGATATTTTCAATGTACAATACGATCTATATCTGTGCGCTCTATATCATTTGAATGTTTACCTTTGAATACGAGTTAGCGATGTCATATATACATAAATATGTTAATCACTTACACGTTCCGGATTTAGCTCTATTTCTCACATGAATACCAACTAAACTAAAACATATTGAAATTATTGTTTACCAACAGTATTTTAAGATAGTTGGTTAATCCCATAATAACTATGTTACTTTCGTAATTTATTAATGCACTCTGCCATAACGTATAAATTCGCATACCATAGCTAGGGTTCAGTCATAATGAAGAAAAATATATTTCTAATATTTTGTCGGCTTGTGTCATATGTTAAACACTAACGCGCATTAACCAGTGATCATTAAATCCCGCTTCAGATAATACTATAATGAGCTTTGTTTTTTGTTTTTACTGAACAATAATCAACTGATCATAAGTTACTACAATACTTTGAAGCTGCATAGACACTCTTTGTGTTAAACTTAGATTAGCAACTTTAACTAACATTGACTGGTAGTCAATAAAATTAGTTTTAACCAATATTCTTAAGAAATACATCTATTTCTAGCACACGTGCAGTTTTTCACTTTTATGTTATGTGTGTTTTCATATAGCAAAGCCACATGGGGCTGAATCTACCGAGGGAAATCGAACCGCCTATTTTAGTTTGTGAATCCGTAGACTTACCACTGTACTAGTGGAAGACTTTATGTTATGTAATACAGCAACATTATTTGATAACTATTTTTGTACACGTCTCTATCTGAACACCTGAGTAACATAGCGTGACCACCAAGTATATAGTTTGCCTTTTTATAAACCTGAGAAGACAGCTCTATGGAGCGTTTGAGTCAGAGAAACAATAACCCTGACCTTAATCTTCTAGAAAAAACATGGTAATATGCTGTCAGATAGACAAACTGCTTTTCAGCACAAACTTTATATACCTCTACCAAAGAGAAGTTATACAATAACTTTCGGAATCCGACAACCAAGCACACGATCCTCCGGCATAATAACACAATCGTAGAGAAAATGTGAAACACTCAATACTTTCACACTTGTAATCTAGCGTGTTTTGCAGTCTGGGCGTTTATTGATCGAATAGTAAATTAAAGGAAAAGGAAAACACCATCACGATCTCTATATTTTAATTCAGTTGTATAACTTTCATTTTTAAAAGCTAAACCTTTCTTACTCTTAGGAAAATACTACTTGGAACAGGTCATATACATAGTTATTATACTTTACATCCATAAAGCATCTGGTTCTGACAGAAAAAAACATACGCCCAATGTAGTTGTCAACAGAATCCTTATGGAATATAACAGCTTAGCCACTTAAATGTCATAGTTAAATTGCTATTATTTTTAATTTACAACATCTTGTCGTGTAATTGAAGGAGTATGTTGTGTACTTAACATATTTCTACGCAAATTCCACACTCACATTGTATATTTTCAGTTTCTCGTGGTTACTCTTGCTAGTTTGCTATACATGTGCTAATCTCTAAATTCTGTATTAAACAACATCATGTTAAACCAAAGCATTAAATCTTTCTAAAATGTGTTTTATAGACTTGTGAATAACTATACTGTCCTTGATTGCCTTACGAATCTTCTAGGACGAATTATAATTTTACTGTTTCAAAAGTTTTCATCTGCATTTCAGTGCAACCGAAGCCAGCCTTGTTTGTAGATCGTATCTTGTTAAGAAAACTGAGTTCTTTCCTTATACACTTCTGATCACAAGGATTAAATTGTTATTCGGTTAGAAACACGTGATAATTTTCTTTAAGACGATTTTTATTAAAAAAGAATGCATATTTTATCACTTTTATTACATTTTAATCTTTTACGATTTAATAACTTCTAAATTGTTTGATATGCATCCATATTTTATTTTATTTCCTTATAAATTTTCGATGATAGGAAAATTAAGAATGAAGATAAAAATATAAATTCTGCATGCTATATTTATTTTAAGTTACTTAACATTATTATAAGTTTAAAAATTCTCTATAAAATACAAAGGTTTCAAGAAACTACTTGTAAGTATTATATTTCAGATAAACACAAGTAACTGTAATTGCTAATAATACCTAATTATTATCTAAATAAATATGCCAAGAAATGGAAGTTAATTATCTAGTTGTGTTTCAACCTTGAACTTAATACCAGTCTGTTGGTTGTTGAATTAGCCATAAAACAATGATACTATCACTGAATGAGTACTGATTTAAACGAAGAAGGATATAAGGCCAACCTTTTTCATGATTGCAAAAGAACAAGTTAGCAAGTTAAACTTTTATCAAGATGTCTATTTGATAATACAAATTATTATAGAATTGAAAATAGGGTTACTTTGTTGCAAAAGTCATAAACCTTTAAAACATGCTTAGAAAATATAATCTCATTATTTCTATTTTGATGTAAAATCTCTGTACATAAATTTATAAGAAACCCTGTAACTCGAGCGCTTTCGAAAGGTCCACTTTTCTATCTTTATTTTTTTCTGATTTTCTTTATACTTTCAAATTAGCAAATCAACTTACATACGTTATAATTAACCAGATAATTGTTTATTTTAAACGTGTTTATCTTACAGGTTAATATTTGAATTTAAGTGTTGTTGCTTGAATACAATTGCGTAATTATACCACAATTGATACAACCGATGATAACATGAGAATAACCATGAAGTACAGATAAGGTGATGAAAAATTATTATTAACGTTTTTCCTGTTGTTTGTTGTTAAGAAATAAAAAGAAATTTCATATTAACTTTATAATGTTACACGATCAACTTGTTATGGATTGGAATGGCGTGAGCTACCACAGTTACTTTGTAGAATAGTATAAAAGTAAGTAGTCAATTTTCTAGTCATCATAAAAATTGAAATTGATTGGCAGCTAAAATACTTTGAATACATTTTTTCTAGTATTAAATAGAAAATTGTTGACTCCATTTTATAAATTATTATTTCTCCATATCATTTACATAGTAGCTTGCGCAAATATATAAATAAAAAAAAGTTTCATTAAGATAAACCTTCCTGTTTATAAGGCCCTCAAAATAAGAGCAGGTCATGTTTCAAGTACAAAATAAACCTTAATCTTAAATATTTTAAGCAACTTGAAAAAGAAATAGCCAAATGTTCTTGTATATAAAATGTGATGTAAGGATGACAACATTTTCGGCCCGACATGGCCAAGCGCGTAAGGCGTGCGACTCGTAATCCGAGGGTCGCGGGTTCGCGCTAAATATGCTCGCCCTCCCAGCCGTGGGGGCGTATAATGTGACGGTCAATCCCACTATTCGTTGGTAAAAGAGTATCCCAAAAGTTGGCAGTGGGTGGTGATTACTAGCTGCCTTCTCTCTAGTCTTACACTGCTAAATTTGGGACGGCTAACACAGATAGCCCTCGAGTAGCTTTGTTCAAAATTCCAAAACAAACAAACAGACAGACAACATTTTAGGATGACAAACTATTAACTGTTTCGCAACTAACACTGTATAATCATCTTCATATTTGAAGAAAAGTCAAAACATTAACTACTTTGCAGGGACACTTTGCTAATATGAGATTTAAGCTCAGAAATTATTTGACAAAGGTCGTTGTTATTGTTTAGAGTTTTAGAATAAAGCAATGCAAAGGCTATCAGTTTTTAACTGTCTCACCGATTTTTAGGTTACTCTTGTTTGACTGACTAATGCAATTTAAACGTCGTTCTTATAGAGAGCGCACTCATGGGCGCAAAGTTCACTGCACTAGACATCGCAAGCTCACATAATTCCAAAATTATTATTTTTTTAATGAATGTACATTTTGCTCTTTTCATGTATATACGCTTTGAACATCATTTTCCTGCCAAAATTAAAAATAATTGCCAAATTATTCATACTACGATAAAAATAAAAGAGCTCTAGAACATATACATGAGATTCCAAACATAATCCTCCTGTGACACAGGTAAATCTACGGAATTACAACGCTAGAAACCACGTTTCGATACCCGTGGTTGGAATAGCAAAGATAACCCATTGTGGTGTCTTATGTTGACCTCAAATAATCCAAATGTAGTTAGATTTTTTTATGCTTTTTTTTAAACGAGTGTGAGTTTACAATGTTTATTTTTTATATTACAGAACATTCAGGACAATAAAGGAGAAAAGTAAACACGCCGGTATCCACTAACGTAACATTTTTTTCAAATATTAAACAAGAATGGTATAAGAAATTCGAATGATATATAATTACCAAATTACAAATGATGTTGTTGTTTTGAGTTAAGCACAAAGCTACACAAAGGGCTATCTGTGCTCAGCCCATCACGGGTATCGAAACCCAGTTTGTAGCGTTGTAAGTCCACAAACATACCTCTGAGCCACTGAAGGGGAAATTGCAAATGAATAATTCTAATTATAAACCTTAGTAGCACTGCTGGAAATAAAATTTGCTCAGACAAATCCATACATTTTCAGTCAGACGGCAGCACAATAATTATATCGATCTGTTAAAACGAAGTTAAAATGTATCAGATAATTAGTTTGGAGCAGTAAAGATGACAATGCAAACAGAATAGTAAATTTATCCATGTTAAGTTGTTATAGCACAACTTAAGATGATTGTTAAATAAACAGTTAAAGGCTTTATTTAGTGATAGTGTTTGTAAGTAATTATTGAAATTCTTCTGCTAGTAATAATATAGTATAGTGCATGAAAGTTTTTGAAAGTAGTAACGGTAGTAGACCAACTCGAAAATCGTTAAACCGTGATGTTAAAAAAAATGATAAAACATATTTGAGCCTGAGTGTACAGCAACGACAAAAAGCGCATTTAACTTTTATCGATATAGCTGGCCTCACAGTAAAAGAAAAAGATGTCTATAATTTAAAAGAAAAGTAGATAGTATTTATTTTCAGAATAGATGGTAAGTCATCCACAAACAACAAATCTTAACATCGGTCTGGCCGGCTGTTACTATTGATTTTTACTGGTGCTGGGTGACGCAGTGCGGTCTTTCAGCTGGAAATGGAGACTGAGAAGTAATACTTAGTACATGTATTTTACTGATCTTGTTTTATGTTTTCATAGATTTTGTATTGTTTTTGAGCTAAGGTGACCATTCCATCTTGTTCTTATGTAACACTTAAAGAGAATAACCTTTAAATACACTACTAAATGATAGTGATTTTGATTTTTAAAAAGTTTCATTTTGTCGATATTATCGTGATTTTGTAATATTCTCCTACTTAGTTCATACAGCTCATAGTAACATGAGACAATTTTTGTCTAGATTATGAGAGATATGTGCGTACACTTCTCGAATATGTCTTTCAAGCAGTCTTTGAAGTCAATAATGTAATTCTATGAGCCTCGTAATAGAGGCATATATAGTTATACTTACTTGACCGTTTTTCTTACGGGTGTTTAAACATAAATTTTTTCACTCTTTGGAATGTATAAATAGAGCACACACAAAAAATACCTCCAACAAATTATATGTTTCAAAAACAGTTTAATGTAGAGCAATGTTTTTTCTCTGTTTTTGTTTTCTCCTTGTTAACACGAAATAGTATTATTTATGAATCATTCTGTTCGGCTACGTTACTTGATCACTACTGTACATAGAGTATTTGTAACACTACATGACGACTAGAGTATATATAATGGTTATAACATTTCTTGATGACTGGGAGATATACACTAGTTATAAGGTTACTTGATGACTATGGTATAGATAGCATTTATAACGTTACTTGATGATTAAGGTATATACAGTATTTATAACGTTACTTGATCACTAGGGTACATAAAATATTTATAACATTTCTTGATGACGAGGATATGTACAGTAGTTTTCATATAACCTGATGTATTGGGTATATATTACATTTATAGCGTTACTTGATGATTAGATTACATATAGTATTTATAACTTTACTTGATGATTGTTGTATATACATTATGTATAATTATACATTCTCCATACTACTGTGAAAATTGAGAGAAAACTGTTGCGCTCTTGTGACTATAACATGCTGTACAGTAAGTACAGCTTCCCAGTAAAGTAAGATAAACCGAAACGTTATCATTTCTGTATTTTGATAAAGAATACACTGTAGGCTTCTGAAAATGTCGAGACCTGATATATAAATGAGCCGTTACACTTGCGATATTATAAGCATGAAATGATATTGTGGCATTAAAGAGATGATTTACAAACTTTTTAGGTTATCTAAAAGTAAGTTTCGGGAGTGATAAAGGTTAACTTTTTAGATTTATAAGGAAATGTGTTAAAAGGCATCGTTGAACATTTTAATCACAGCTGCAATGTAAAAACATGTGAACAATCACCACAGGTAAGGTATGCGCAACCTACACTTCATTAACCTGATTACTGAAGAAGAACTGAGAAGAGGAAATTGCAGAAATAATAATAATAAATAACGTAAGAATCGTTTTACAGGTAAAGAAACTAATAAGAAATAGAATATTGATGATTGTCGCTAAGTTCACAAGTTGATGACAACTGTTACATTTAATTTTAAAGTAATTAGTGATTTTAACACTGAATATTAACAACTGGACTGTAATTGACCCGCATCAATTGTCGAAGATTGTGGTGTTTTAGAGTAGGATGCATTTTGCACATTCTAAAGTTTGATACGTATATCTTCAGTTACGAAAAAAATCAATACAGAAAGGCTAATATGAGAATACTGCAAATATCAAATACCTTTACACGTACAATTTATACCATGTTTGTATGTAGCAGCACCATTTCGCTTATTAACCAGCCTTTAGGAGGCAACGTAGCATCTGTTAAACTCTAAAATCCTTTGCTTTTAAAAAAGAGTGTTGATTGGAAAAAGATTACATACAGTTAATCAGTACTGAATATAGCATCTTTAATATCGCATTACATAAATTTATATATACATGATATATAATAACATTTTACATATATATATATATATACATATAATCACATCAATCAGATAATCTTCATTCAATATAAATATAAATACAATCACATTTAAGGACTGTTTATCATTTTGCAATTTAGTTATTAAAGAATAAGATGTAATAGCTTTTAATTACTTCAGAGTAATTTAGTATGTTAGTAATTTACTAACTAAAGTAATCACAATACATAACAAGATCAAGACTCCAGAAGGAAAAACAGCCTTTCCAAGGAAAATAAAATTATTATTACTATTACGCTTTCCATATACAGTTTCACTCAAAACACAAATCGTTTCAAACATTATAAATCACGCTACACATGAAAAAATACTACAGAAATTACAGAAAGTTGCTTATCACAAAAACGAAAACTTGTTTTAAAGAAGAGTTTTTAATAGTATAATATTTTCTACTTTTTGAACCAACATCCATTTTAGTACAATATTAATTTAAACTTTTGTGTAAAAATTAATCTCAGACTATAGAAGCCTTGGTGATATTAGAGTTTGATGTGATCTACAAATGTAACCATAGTTCAGACATACTTCATTATAAGAGACTGTTGTTGCTACACAAGCAAGATTGTGACTGTATGCCTACTAAAAGAAAAGTGAAATAATCATCGCCTGGCAAATTTTGATTCCAGTAATTATTTGTGCTTTATATTGTATTTTAACGACGTTGCGAATGATAATACTGAATAACCGAACAAATTCTGAGGGTAACGTGAAATATTTAACTTAAAATATAGATTCAGATTTTTAAGTATCACATTTTTATCACAATGTGAACAGCGTGAAAGATATAACATTCAACCAAGAAACTTTGTTATCAGCTCCTTAAGTACTATATATATATATATATATGCTATCATTTACCAAACATTTACCAAGCAGTCTCTTTGTGGCTGAGAAAACAGTTTAATAGCTTTTTGAAATTTACCATTTAAGGAGTTTGAGATTGCAAGGAAACGATAAAATTCGCTTAAGGTGTTCACAGTGATTCCAATGTCACATATATATCAATGTGCATATACTCAACTTGTCTTTCGATTCATCAAATCACACAAATATAAGTGATAACACATCTTTACTAGCTATTAATTCACCAATTACTGTCTAAATATCAGATATCTAACGCATAACCGTTTTTTTCCGAAAGTTAAAATTACTTTGGTTTCTTTCTACTCGAAAGATTAAAAAACCAGGTACTTAAGTGCACATATATAGTTTTAAATAACTTTTGAATTACAAAGCAGCAAGTAATTTTTATTCAGGTTTTGATAATATATCATTATTAGCAATTCAGCTACGCCAAATTCAACTTAAGCAATTATCTTTAGCTCTATAGTGTTCTAAGTTAGCAAATATCAAATTTCATACACAGAACATGTTATATTTGATTTCTGTTAAGAATAACTGTATTACATTATATATTAAGAAGCATATACCAACTTTTGTTGTGTTTATTAGCAATTTAATCTCAACTACCATTAACCTGAGTAGGTTTATATAAGACTAACTAAACATTTTTAATCTTAGTTCATGGATTTTCAATTACTGCTAAAGTTTCAAACTATTCAGGTATCTTGAAATTTCAATTTATTCGAAGGATTTTCAAACATAAACAGGAGTAAGATTTATTTTACACTATAAGGTAGTATAGTAGTATGCGGGTCTACGTATCGCGGGCTATATAACCTAAAAGCAACCATTCAATAACCGTAAATATGTAATCAAAATTGTCGTGAAATGTCAGAGCCATAATATCCGGCGGTTGGCAAACACAGCAGTAAGAGCAACAGAGTTGACGATTCGCATTCTGTGACTTAAATATATTTAAACCTCGATACTATTTAGTTTTGCTATTTTCTCTTAAAGTACTTGGAGCTGGTGGTAGTCGTCAGCCCTACTTAAGGATAAAATGAGTAGCAGAAGGGAAAGAGAAGTTAATTGGCTTTAAAGCTCGGACCTGCAATATGTTTAGATCATTTACTTTTTTATGATTGCTAAAGATTTAAATCCCTTTTTATTGAAAATAATGGAATCAAAAACGCATGGCACTTGTTGAGTTTTACAACACGCTGGTTGAAATTCAGTTTAAAAATTTGAGTATTATTACTTTGAGAATCTACAGCACGAATGAAACGGCACATCAGAAGAACATTTTCTGTGAACAAAAGTACTTGAACAATCAATTAACACTTATTATGATTTAGGAAAAGCACTGCTGTATACAATTTTGTGGGCAGTTAAAGTAACCTTATTTGATTTAACTCAGCAAATGCAGAAAAAATTAAATAACTCAGAACGCATTCAAACTTTCACGTATTTATACACGATTGTAATATAATAATGCGTTAAGGTGAAAGATTCATAGCTGTATTTTTGACGTCTTGCTACAACAATATAATATTAGCTATCTCCTTGGAATAAGAGTATGAAATATCTAAGATTGACTTGTTTTGATTTCAATTCAAGTATATAGAATAATTAAAGTGGTGTTGACTTATAAGTTATTTTTTATTGAATTAAATGAATTTGTGGATGGTAAAACGCGAAAAGAATATTTTCTAAACTATTTCTATAACACTATAACCGTTGCTTGAAATAATTAAATGATTAAACATCTCACCAATTAGAACAACAATACAATGATTTTTAGGAACAAGTCCTCCCTGATTTAGGCTTACACGGGTTGAAGATTCACATTTTTCTGACACAGAATCACATGGATTAAACGTGGTATCCGACGTCCTAAAAAAAACAAAATGATAAAAAAGTGATTATTATATTTTAACTGATATAAAAAACAATGTCAAATCTGGTCAGTTTCAAACATATTACATAACGTTCGTACATAATTGTCCAACATTAGATGTTTACAGAGATCATGAGATGTATAACAAACAGTTGATGTCAACGTTTAGATCTTATATGAAATACAACTGAATTTATTTCATCCAAATATGGAAAGTACCTTAATTAAAAGAGTAATGTAAATTTCTTAAGGCCAATGAACATAAAGAAAAATATGCATTTTGCGTTGTCAGACTAAACCACTTATAGGAGTGGGCCTTCGAAATATGAAAATAAAAAAAGGAAAAATAAAAACAAAAAACTTTTTTAGCATTTAATAGGGAAAATGTGAACATTATGAAATTAGCCTAAATACTGGCTGGTCAAAAGTTTAAGACCATATTGAAATAAAGCGTTAATCGGTAAACACGTAACGAAATTTAGTCATTTGTGTTAAAGCATTAGCATTGTCAACATATCCCATTGACATCTCTTTTGTTACATTGGGTAAAAATATAGCAAAGGCTAAAACGTTGACAGTGCTTGAACGTGGTAGATGTGTCGAGCTGTAAAACCAAGGTATCTCTAAACGCTGGTGAGATCGGGCGCAGAAAAACTGCTGTTTCAAATTTCTTAAAATACCCTGAAGGATATGGAACGAAAATTTTAAGAGAATTTCGTCGGTGTTGAGCAGAAGAATTTAACGGGTTGTCCAGCAAGACACCAGCCGTTCGTTGAACCAAATCAACGCCTTTACGGATGCAGAATACAGTTCGAAAACAATAAGACGGCATCAACGAGTGAAATGCTTTAAACACCGTAAACGTCTTCAAAGGCCACGCCTCCTTCTACACCACGACACAGCTTGATTAAACTTTGCTGATGATTTTTTACATATATGTGTGTAACAAACTGGATAGCAATGTATTCTTTTCACACATTTTGCTATAGAAGTGAGTTATGAAATTCACATTTTTCTTCGTTTACAAGTTTGTGAAAGAGACATTCTACACTAGCATACACATTTCTTCATATCAAAAAATAACTAATATTAAGTCAAAGCAATGTTAAATATTAGTAAACCAATAATAAATAAATGAAAGAGAAAAAACAACAATAAATCTACAAAGTTTCTTAATTTAGCTGGAAATATATTTCTAGCTAGATGTCATTCTTTTGGATAACTGACCGTAAAACTAGGATGATGGAACGAATATTTCTCCATGCTTGAGTCAGAACAATACAGTAAAGGTATGTTTGTTTGTTTTGAATTTCGCGCAAAGCTACTCAAGGGCTATCTGCGCTACCTGTCCCTAATTTAGCAGTGTAAGACTAGAGAGAAGGTAACTGGTCATCACTACCCACCGCCAAATCTTGGGCTACTCTTTTACCAACGAATTGGGGAATTAACTGTCACATTATAACGCTCCCACGGCTGAAAGGGCGAGCATGTTTGGTGCGACTGGGATTCGAACCCACGACCCTCGAGTCAGGAGTCGAACGCCTTAACACACTTAGCCAAGCCAGGCCCAGAAAAGGTATAAAGTAATTGTTCATAAGATTTTTCGTCAATAGCAAAATCATTTTCCATTTTTTCACTCTCTATGGACTTTTGGTAATTGATTGAAATTATCTTTTATTTTTTAGATGTGCATTAGGAGAAATTTGAAGTGGGTTGAGAACTAACACATATCAGTGTAATTGGTATTCATGATGTGCTAAAAACACGTAGGTCTAAAAAGTTTTGACAAACTGAAATATAAACCCTTATAACCCGATCGCTTTCGATAGCCATTTTTAGTTTTGTTTCTAGTACTTCTCGAGTCACATTTAATACATTAATTTGTCTACATATTCGCTTCAAGACAAGAAACTTAACATTAACTTGTGCGATTTTTTTACAAAATAAATTAAAATATCAAGAAAATTTAAAAATAATAATCGATGCTACATCTGAGAAAGATTGCTTAGTCTTTTTGCAGCTTTCTATCGTAGGGCCTATGACATTATATATGTTTATACGTATATGTATACGCTGCGATGTAAAACTACGGTAAACAATGACAGTAACTTAAGTACAAAACTTTAATACTGAAGCGACACAGCTATTGAACTCATGGTTGCTTTAGATCAATGCTTCTACATGAGAAATAAGACCATTAAACTTTTCACTCCTCATTATTTTCCGTTGACAAGTACAATATATTTTACAGAGTATAAGACTTTGATTTTTGTGTTATCTTCCAAGCCATATCTGTTAATTTAATTAAATAAGAAGACTTGGTCTCCTAAGAAACATTTTTTCCATTTCACTTTCATGTCAAAACCAGTTATTGAGTAAGTAGATTTTCAAACGCACACAACAATATAATATTTTAAATTTATACTTTGAATAAGCATTATTTGCAAGTATAAACGAGGTTATATGATCTAAAACGAACGTAATAAAAAAGATATTGTCTTTTAAAATAAAACGTGTCGAAACGAGATTATGTTATGTAGAATTAACGTAGCAAAAACGAGGCTATGTTACAAAAAACAAATCTAGTAAGAAATAGGTTTAAAACTGTGAAAAGGTCAGACAATACTGGCATTCAAAATTAATGTTTGTTTGTTGACTCATTAAACTTTTATTATTTAAATTTTCATTTGGTGACATTTCAGAGTTTTATGAAATAAAAAGTAAATATAATCTATTAACTTTTTTTTCTAATTCTATGTGTCTTTGTTTTTACGGCATGAAACTGTTAATACCTTATAGTAATGAGATTAGGAAAAGCCTAAGTCTGTATCTCTCTGAAAGGTTTTAATGTTTTCTCTGCCCGTGTGTGTTAGAAACTACTGCTTTTGTTTTCAGATGTGTAGGTAAAAGTCAATAAGATATACCAACGTAGAATGCTTGTAGTAACAAGTGCTGTGTATGTTGATTTATAAATTTTGAACGTTAAGTCAAAAATATCAACTCATAGCACTAGATACAAATTTCTCATTCACTTGTTAAATTTCAATGAAGTAAGTTTTGAGAACTACTCGAATACATCAAAAGAACAACCGAATACGAAATATTTGTTAGAAATCTAAACAATTACATGTCAGCTTCTTATTTCTTAGCAAAGCTGAATCATTTGAAGCTTATAATTAGTTAAATGTTACTGTTTATTTTCTTTTAATATCATCAACGCCAGTAGGATTAAGATCGAATTAAGATAAAACGTACAATGAACAAAAACTCTACACGGTAATTCTACTTCCAGCATAAAATAGTATTGTTCACCTCTATTGTTGTCACCTGTTCCAATAGTCATTTTTACAGACTTGAAAGATACAAAATGAAACTGTGTAATAATAATATAATTTTATATATGTGAAGCAGATCAATATTTAAAATATTTTTTGCAACGATCCAAGTTATAATACTTAACGAGTGCATATATTCCTTTACCTTATTAGTAAATCAGTTTTATACAATTTCTTTAGACCTGCATACACAAAAACATTCTCATTGTATTCAAACTTTGGGAGTGTTTTAATTATGTTCATTGACGTGTTTACTCGTACCCTCAACAACATAAAGTGACAATAAAAAACGCAAAATCATTTTAAGCAGTTTCTTTGATTAGTTATATTTTATGTTTTATTATAGTGATAATGTTGAAAATAAATAATTTGAGACCTGATTATTTAACTTGTGTTTGGTACATTTGAAAAGTCTTCATAAAACAAATACATAAAATATTAGCGGTTAATCTAATTTATATGTAGAATCAAGACAATGTTTATGTAACTAAAAATAGTTCAAAGCATGTGATTGTATAACATTTTCAAAAATGCAGTGTCACTTCTAACTCTCGATTTTATTTTGATTATCAGTCGAGAATATGAAGTCCACACCATTATAATACTTAATAACCTTGTATTGTGGTAATATGCATTCAATATGAGTTGTTCTTGCTTATCAAACATGTTTATATCAAATATAAAACATAAATCTTTCTATTTAACTTTCATTCTAATTGGGTATTTTTATTCGCTACTTTCATAAACGGAAATGAAAAGAAATTTCAGTTAGCGAGAGAGTACTGAACAGCACGAGTAGTTGTTGATAGTGATACGAGTCTCTGAATTGTTCTGAATGTTTACCTGGAAACTGGATTGATTATTTCTATTCACTTGATGAAGTAACAATGACTTAAAGATAAAATGTATACTCTAAGTATATAAAAGATTAAACATGCTAGGAGTTAAACATTATTTCCATATGTCTATTATTTTATTAACACGAAACAAGATATTGACAAGAAAGTATTGTCTTGTGCTGTTTATGATATATATTATATGTTATGGATATTGACAAAGGAGTATTGTTATATGATGTTTAACATATATATACATAGTGTATGTTGTGAACATACTGAAATTGATTAATACAATTATTTGCTATACAACGTGGGCAGAAACTTCTTATTTCTACTTACATATCTAATGAAAAGTAAACAATACAATAGAGCTGTTAGTGTGATGAAATGATGGCGTATCGCTGGTATAAACACCTACTCTTTCTTATCTGCAACAAAATAACATTTTAAACGTGGGTGATTTTTTATCCGATGTTTTCTTGAAATGGCTAGTGCGCTTTGGGCTTTCTCTGTGGCAATATAAGCGTTTCGTGTCCTTACAATTTTATGGTTTTAACAGGATCTCTTCTCTTTGAAGCTACGCTTTAATCAAATATCGTATGTTAATGTAATATTGTACTAATATTGTTATTTATCTTTTGAAACTAATATCTTTAACTAAGTATAATATTATAATATAGCTTAATATAAACTTCAGTTTTTTACAGTATACTGGTGCTTATTTTTGAAGTTTTGTTTAAACAGTTACCATTACCATAATTTAATACTTGCTTTTTCAGCAGTCTGTATGGCTATAATCATGTTAAGATAATACTCTCAGAAATCATTCATTCAACATTATTGACGGTTAGTCCATTTTCTGTTTTGAAACAATAGTGGCTAATTTTTTATTAAATAAACACCAACCATAAACCCATCTATTATTGTAATTCTATAAATAATAATTAGTGAAGATCAAACTTATCTTACACCAAACTAGCATTAATCGCTATACACACTTTCAATTTGTAATCAAATTGTAATTAACACGATTATTTTAAATTTGAAAATATTTGAAAACTGCTTATCTATTGCTGTATTTTTCACACCATAAAAATGAAGAAATATAGTATCCAGTCAATAAAACTGTACTTAAAATAATCTTACTGTGGAGAAAAGTTACTTTTTGTATTTTTTACAGAAACATAAGTTTTTGGTTTATCACGTGACTAGGTAAATTTCGGAGTGATGTGCATGAATCGTTCAGCAAACCACTACGAGAGAAATCAGTCAATACTGCGTACATACTTTCCAAGAATTTTACTTAACTGGTTTTTCGCAATTTTTGTGATACATACATGTTAATTTAAATCATTGGAAAGAGTCTTCAAGTTTTTAGACACAAGTGATTTTATTTTGTGCCATACTTATTTTCCACTTTTTAGAAAATTAATCCATATTTTTAGTAATATAAAATGTAAATAAATTGCTAATATTGAATGAAAGAATGAACATAAACAATATGAATACTTAATTGAAATATATAATATTTGTTGAAATGTAATTTATATCAAAACCTCTTATAAAATGGGGCCTGGCATGGCTTAGCGCGTTAAGGCGTGCGCTTCGTCGCAGGTTCGCACCCGAGTCGTGCCAAACATCCTCGCCCTCCCGGCCGTGGGGGCGTTATAATGTAATGGTCAATCCCACTATCTGTTGGTAAAAGAGTAGCCCAAGAGCTGGTGGTGATGACTAGCTGCCTTCCCTCTAGTCTTACACTACCAAATTAGGGACTAAATTAGCCCTCAAGTAGCTTTGTGCGAAATTCCAAAACAAACAAATCTTACAAAATGGCTTAAATTACAAAATAAAAAATCCATATTCGATATTTGTAATATTCTTTTCATCTCCACAAATAACTACAGGCAACAACAACAAAAAACATAATTTTTCCTTTCTAATTAATTAATTCATCAACAGCACACGAAGTGCCAGTACCAAAAATACTCTATACTTTTATGTTCTTTAATGAAAAACTTGCTGAACTAGGCTTTAATAACATGACTTAAGAAATATTCTTGTATTATTATTAAGCAGTCGTAGGATAAAATAATAAGCACACAATTACTCTCTTGTCCATTATTTAAGGTGATAGCTCGAAAAAATGAATATAAATTAATAAAACTAAATCTACAGACTTAATTAATAAACGTATGACAATCTCATACAGTTCAAACATAAGAAAACAACACAAGCACCAGAATCTTTGTTTCTGTACAAGTATGAACAAATATACAATATATTAAAAAAAGTAGTTGGGAATATATTTGTAAAGTATCATCAAAAAAAAAGTGTTAAATTACGGAAAATAATTTCATAAAAATTAATTAACAATAATATAGTTGCATGATTAATAAGGATATAGATACATATTGTGACGGATTTCCTATTATATTTTAACATCGATATTTGTTTCACTTAGGGCCCGGCATGGCCAAACATGCTCGCCCTTTCAGCCGTGGGAGCGTTATAATCTGATGGTCAATCCCATATTTTTTGGTAAAAGAGTAGTCCAACAGTTGGCGATGTGTGGTGATGACTAACTGCTTTCCCTCTAGTCTTACACTGCTAAATTACGGACGGCTAGCGCAGATAGTCCTCGAGTCGCTTTGCACGAAATTACAAACAAACAATCACTGTTGTTTCAGTTAAATATATTTAGAAATGCTCCTAACTTGTATTGTTAAATCTGTATTACAAAAATCCTGCCTACTCATTAAAGTTGTAGCAGATTCTCTTGAGTAAGAATCAACGATTCACATACACTACGAGTGTATCTAAGTGCTAAAGATTGCCAATATTATTTATTCCCTTCGGTGAAATTTCTGCAAAGTTTCCTCTCAAGCTTACTTATAACAAGAAACCTAAGGAACGCGAAGAAACAGTATATATTGTTGGTTTGCTACAGTTGGTTTGGTATAAACCTCGGAAGCTATAACGCTGATTAACGCTTATTAATCGGGGGAAACTACATGTAAAAACCCTGTAACTTCAGTAAAGTTAGCAAATTAACGTTGGACGTAGTACTTGTACGAAGGCATTATATAGCTTCAGCTGTGAAAACTCACATGTTATTATCAGAGAAGTGCATGTAATAATCATCATGAGACCGAATCAGCCCGTACCGAAGCCTCAAATCAGAAAAAAAACAACATATGTTTGCATTGAAGCCGAAAGAAAAAAATGCAAAAAGAAAGTAGATTCAGCTCCAATCGGACAACATGACAAAATTTATTCCAAATAACTTGGGAGGGCGTGTCAAATATTTGAATCATGTTATTACAAAGTGTTTTAACAGGTAAAGCACAAGAAGCTTGTGTCTCTCTCTAAATGATTACACAAATTATGATACAATTAAAACAGATATTTTCAAAGTTTACAAGTTAGCACTGGAGGCTTATCACAAAAAAATTCAAGGTTATCACAAATAAAAAAAATCAAACTTATATGAAATTTTCCCACGAAAAAAAGGTTTATGGGTTACTGCTAGAGGATTATCATTGAAATATTGGATGATATAGAAAGCAATAGAATAAACCTCTATGCGATTTACCCACGTAAAATAAATTTATTTTGATCAATGGTGTAATTCTATACATAGTAGCAACTGTTTCGACAAACTAAGGCAATTATATCTAATTAAGGAATTTAAATGTTATGCACGTAACAACGTCAAAGCTTACTTGGACGAAAAGAAAGTTAAAGCACTACAAGAAATATCTTCTCTGTTCTATGATTACGATTTAACATATAAATATTTTTTATTAAAAGAAATTGCTACTATTTCGACGAAAACCTGTATCTGTTCACTCCTACACAGCTCAGAATTCTTATAAAAATCAAGCTCTTCTATTTTGAAATCTTCTGACAGTCAGGATAAAAGTTCATCAAAATCATAAAGACCTACCTGCCATTTTTGTAAAACTTGGACATGTTTTGTCCGATTGTTGACGTTTGGAAAAGAAAAGGAAGCAACATCCAGTAAGATTGTGCCCACATATGGACGTAGTGTCACCAGATTACACGATGTTATTGATTTGGCCACTGTTAAAAAGGTTAATGTAATTAGGTAAGAATTTAGACCTTTTGTGTCTGTTGGTTCTGTGTCTTTGACAAATGACACTGTTAATACCATATGCATACATATTCTATACAATACTAGAGCGACTCCATTATTGTTGTTGAAAGGTATATTACTTTTAGATTCGAGTTCTACTACTAGCGAGTCTTTTATTGCTCAGAGTGTCTTGTTAATGTTTCTCTTGATCACATTTATTAAATATCAGACTTGATTTCAGAACCAGTTGTAACTGGAGTAACACCTACTCTGCCAATTCATGGTGTATCATTGTTATTGGGAAACGATTTGACTGGGAATAAAGCTGTTGACGTATCCGAAATGACTAGCTACCTAGCTTATCACTGTTTCATCTAAGAATGATTTTGTTGTTGTCGAGTATCCAGATATATTTCCCTCCTGTGCAGTGATTCGAGCTCAAACTAAAAAAATAAGCCCAAATTAAACGATAGGCACCTGTTTAGAGAATGACATTATACATTTTTTCCAGACATTTTTGGATCTGATGAAGATGTTATGAATAGTTACCCTACTGTCAATCCCTTGGTGAGTGGCAATGATAGACGAGAGGAATCTGGTTCACTTTGTAAAGATCTGTTTGCTAGAAGTAAACTACTCGCCAAGCAGGAAAAGTATTCTCAGATTTCCTTGCCATTTAAATAGGGCCCGGCATGGCCAAGCGCGTAAGGCGTACGACTCGTAATCCAAGGGTCGCGCTAAACATGCTTGCCCTCCCAGCCGTGGGGGTCAATCCCACTATTCGTTGGTAAAAGAGTAGCCCAAGAGTTGGCGGTGGGTGGTGATGACTAGCTGCCTTCCCTCTAGTCTTACACTAGAGACGGCTAGCACAGATAGCCCTCGAGTAGCTTTGTGCAAAATTCCAAAACAAACAAACAAATGCCATTTAAATATTTACTTAAAAAATTAACTGGAGAAAGTTCCACAAGCGCTTATGAGAAAATGAAGAAACAAGATGCGCCAGTTTCAGAATACTCGTCTGTTGTTTACTAGATCATTTCAAGAAAGGTCTGGCATGGCCGAGCGCGTAAGGCGTGTGACTCGTAATCCGAGGGTCGCGGGTTCACGCCCGGGTCGCGCTAAATATGCTCTCCCTCCCAGCCGTGGGGGTGTATAATGTGACGGTCAATCCCACTATTTGTTGGTAAAAGAGTAGCACAAGAGTTGGCGGTGGGTGGTGATGACTAGCTGCCTTCCCTCTAGTCTTACACTGCTAAATTAGGGACGGCTAGCACAGATAGCCCTCGAGTAGCTTTGTGCAAAATTCCAAAACAAAACCAAACAAACAAACAAATCATTCCAAGAGAATATCATTATAAAATATTGAGAGTTTTCCTTGAACTCTCCACGCGAGGTTTTTATATGTCAATCAGACGTGTGACAAAACTGTAAAATATTTCCTTTGGCCCAACATTAGACAAGACCTTTCTCTGTCTTATGAAACTTGTCATATCTGTCAATTAGTTCTTTGAAACTCATCCCAGCTTTTGAAGAACCCTTTAATCATGTTATTCTTCACTACGTTTTGCCTTTATTGAAAACTTAATCAGGGAACCAGTATTTTTTGACTATTATATGTTTACCCACTCAATTCTTTGAAGCTATCTTCTTAAGAAACATTTCAGCCTAAAATTTTTTCAAAGCTTTGATTAATTTCTTTACTTTTTGGCTTGACCGAAAAATTCATTGTAATCGCTGACCAAATTTTATGTCTGGGCAATTTCAACAAGATGTTTACCAGCTCAGATCTGAACAGATAAAATTTAGTGTGTACCTTCCAGAATCGCAAAGTGTTATTGAGAAATTCCATTCTACCTTCAGAAATGCGATGTGGACTTACCATCTTGATAACGAGGAAAGAGTTAATTTATTATTATTTGCTGTTCTTGAGTCAGATAAGGAATCGTTAGAGTTTAGCCCATTTGAGTTGGTGTTTGGCCATTTAGTGGGTGGTCCTTTGAAGTTTCTGAAGAAGTAATGATTAGAAGATGACACAAAAGAAATTAATTTACTAGATTACGTTTACGGCTTTTGGTCAAGACTGTTAGTTGCTTGTGAATTTGTTCAAGAAAATTTTAAGTCATCCCAAACTAGAATGAAAAACGTTTATGATTACAAGCTTGAAGAGTATAAGTTCCGTCCTGGTGACATGATATTAGTATTGTTCCTCACTATGATACATTCACTCAAAATTAGTTACCATGATCCCTATGAGGTTGCTCGGAAAGATAGTAAGACAGACTATATTGTAAAAACACTCAATCATCGAAAGGCTACACATTTGTTTCCTATCAATTTGTTAAAACCCTATCACGTCCGAGATACACACGAAAATATTTTAGTTATCGAGTGTATTTTTCTGATACTATTAACAGTTGCTTTAGCTCAAAACTCGTAAATTTAAAAATATTGGAGATGAATGCAATATAAATCTAAGTAATTCTGAGATTCTGGCCATTCGTGATTCAATACTCGACCACTTTCCTCCTGAATATAAAAATTAACTTGCCAGTTTATTGATTGAATACAAATGTATATTTCCAATGTATCCTAATCAATTCATCATTGCTGTTAGTTATGTAGATGAAGGTGCTACTTCTTCAGTGAAACAACAGCCCTATCGTGTGAATCAAATCAAGGCTAATATAATACGGAAATAAATATATCTTATGTGCTGGAACACGACATTATAAATCCAAGTAAAAGTTATTGGTCTTCACTCAGTATACTGGTACAAAAATATGATTGTTAGGTTAGATTCTGTACAGATGTTCATAAAGTAAATGCTTTAACAAAGACTAATTTCTATCCCATTCCAAAATTGGAAGATTGTATTGATAAAATTGGAAAAACAGATGTATTACAATGTGTGACCTACTAAAGAGATACGGGGCTGTTTATCTAACTGACAGGGCAAAATACATTTCTGCTTTTCTTCCTCCTGATGGATTATAGCAGTACAATTTAATGTCATTTGAGATGAAAAATTCTCAAGCAACTTTTCAACAAATGACGAATCAACAATTTGTCAGCTGTTAGAATTTTAATGTTTACGATAGGGTAATTTACAGTTACATCTGGAAAGGGCAATTATGTGTATTTCGTAGTGTTTTAAAAACACTAGAAAACCAATCTCAGTGTAAATTTGGTGAAACGTTGCTTTTGTAAAACCAGATTTATTATTTTAGGTCATGTGGTAGTTCACGGACCAAGTTTCTTCAGTTCAAGCCAGAGATGAATGCATTGTGATTTATTCAAATCCCAAAAACAAGAAAAGTTTAATGATATTTTTGGGGATGGCTGATTATCACAAAAAGTTTTGAAAAAAAGTTCCTGAAATTACTTTAACTATTAACAAATTGTTCAAGTTATTAAAAAGTCCAAGTATATATACATATAATATCTTGGTTTAAAATTGTTTAACACCAATTTTTAATTTTCTAAGGAAAGAGATGTGTTAGATTAACTATTATATATTTATTTTAATGTTTATGTTTTTAGCTAAAAATACATTCAAAAAGGCGCATGACTTATATTGTTAAATCTGTATTGTTAGTTCCGTTTGTTCAATAAACTTGTAGAAGATTCTCAAGTGTAGAAATCAACAATGTACTGTAAGCGTATGTATATACTAGTGATTTACAGTATTTATACTTTAACTGAAATTTTTGGAAACTCTCTTCTCAAGTTTACAAAAGGTGATCAACGCAAGATACCTTATATATTGTTGGTTTGTTACAGTTAGAGTGCAATAAACCTCAGAAACTATTATCGTGATTAAAGCTTTTTAATCAAAAAACTACACATATTTGTCCAAGAACATTTATAAATTTCACACATTATAAAAAATCTAACTTCAACAAATTAATTTCGAACGTTGCCATTTTTATGAAGACATTGTACAACTTTAGCGGTGAAAAATTCATATGTATTTAGCGAAGAGCTAGTTAGCTTCCTTTTAAATAAAATGTATTTATATCAACTCAGAAATAAATCGCTCTTTGTAAAACCTCGATAAAATCTCAAGGAGTTTCCGGATCAGACAGAAGAATCAACATTGTTTGTATGTGTGTAAAACTTGTGTATATAAATCATTATTTGTAATAACTGTTATTATAACCTGTATTATTGTTTTTATATCAAAATATGTTGGTATTCAGAAAGAAAATTGGGTATATCAATTTTGTTCGTAAACATGTTTGTTTTTAATTTCGTGCAAAACTACACGACAGCTATTTCGCTAGCAGTCCCTAATTTAGCAGTTTAAAACTAGACGAAAGGCAGATAGTCATCATCACACATCGCTAACTCTTAGGCTACTCTTTTACCAACGAATAGTGAGACTTATCGTGACGTTATAACAAGCATGTTTGGTGTGACGAGGACTCAATTCCTCGACTCTCATCAGATTGCGAGTCTAGTTCTCTAATCACTTGACTATGCCGAGTCTCGATATATCTCTAAATTCAATTAACTTCTAAATTAAAGTTACATAAAATAATAACTTGGAGGCTTTTAATGAAATTTTATTGCACTTTTGTTCTGTGAGTGTACTATAGGTGCGACGATTATATCTCACCATTGAGTCAGAAAAGAGCAGACTAGAAGTTGCAGACTGTGTTGTTATCTAGCTACTTTCTGGCTTATCATTTGAAAATTATGGATAGTTGTGCGCAGATAGTTCTTGTGTATCTATGAAATATTCTGTACAAAACAACAACAAACGTACATTAAATGTGCAATATCTTTCAGAGCAATATTCATGTGTGTTTTGCAGAATATACATTACACACAAAATGTGTATAGGTGTTTCTTAAATATTCTAACTGAACTTAAAATAAAGAATGTCAAAATAAAGTTAAGGGATTTAAATTAGTATTAACAATAAATATGATCTGATTTGAAAATGTAGAGTATAAAAAGTATGTTATCCAGAGTATGACTAACTTATCAGCTCAGCTCCCTTACTATCTCATACATTTTGGTTATACTTTTTATTAAATTGTATCTGAATTTCAGATAGTTGAACTAAATAATTATTGTTATCTACCCCTAAAGTATATAACTAATTAAACATTATCACGTATATCTAAGGCATCTTACTAATTACACTATACAACAAAATTTTTACTTTTTCTTGTTCTTGGGCAGAAAGTGCTATTTCCCAATTGCTTATCCCTGAAGTAAATGGAAAATACCTATTTATTTCTTCAAACTTTGCTTTTGTAACCTGGGTAATGAAATTTTCAAATTTACCTATTTTCCAGAAATTCCAAATAGATTCAGTGCTGAGTAGCTGATAGAGAATTTTCTCGAACTTAAAAGAATTTTCAAGAACTTTCGAGAATGTTCTAGAATTTACTAGCTTTTGTTAGAGATGGCATCAAGAAGCTGCAAGCATTCTCCGGACGCATTCTGCTGTGTATGGGACCAATTTATCAAGACAAAAGCGAAAATGTACTCTGTGACAGCATCTGCTCAAATGTATGAAGCCTATGTATGATTTACAAATCTCTTTTCTTTTAAAGGATTTAAAATTAACTTTAAAAAATGTTATCCTTTTTATTAGACACTCTGTTATCAGATGTTATTCTTGTGAAGCATTTTTGAAATATGTATATTTTGTCTTCTTACAGGATGTTTGGAAGATTTATCAATGAACATGAATATCAAATTGCGCAATAATATTTATAACCAGCGTATTATATCTAGAATAGTTTCTTCAGCTTAACCCAAGCTATTCAGAAAAAATTAGGAAAAGACTAAATTTTTGTTGAAGAATTGTTAAATGAAATCAAATGAGATCAAAACCAAGGTTCTTGGTATTCGAATAGGAACTGAAGGTCGAGTATAATCACAAGACTCAGTTATCAGTTTACTGATTTTGTGAGTAACAGAAATTAGTGGTGTCTTCGAGATTATATCAAATGAAGTTTAAAAATATTTCATTTTAACTTGAAAAATATTAAGGATGGTATTATATGAGGTTTTCTTATTTTAAGAACTTTGCGCTACCCTTAAATTATTTAGCTAAAACCATCACTTTAATAGTAAAACTACAAGCATTATATCAAGAGTTCTGCCAAGTTGCGTCCTTAATAACCATGAAATTAAAACTGTAAGTTACCAAGTTCCATCCTTAATAATAAATGAAATGAAAACTGAAAAGTGCCAAGCTTCATCCTTAATAACCATCTAAGTGAAAACTCTAATTTCCTATATTACATCCTTATTAATCAGTGAAAAGAAAACTGTGAGTCTCATCAGTCGAGACGTGATAATTTAGTTGGCAAAGTTACATGCCTTCAATTTTTATTGCTTCAGAAATATGAGAAAACAGGATATTTGTTGATATGTAAATGGTACATTGTCAAAATTATGAACTTATCGATCAGCTCTTAAATTTAGCTAATTAACTATTAAGAACAAATTAACGAAATCTACTTATAAAAACCCTGTATGAGATAAGTTGTTAAGAGTGTGTGTATTTGTTAATTAGTTTATTTACTTTTCAGAACTAAACATAATAATGAATTACGCGTCCTCCTTCGAAATTTGTGACATACCTGAACTTTCATTTTATTAAAAAAATATAATTCTGCTAAGATAACAGTTTTTAATTTTAAAGTTTTGATGCATTTTTATCTCGACAAAAAGAATGCAAATACTTGTATTTATGATAAAATAAAAGTAATACAATAACATAGAAAACAGGACAACCTTAAATCAAAACGTACTGCAGAAAACAAATATGGTAGATGAATAACTTCATACTTTATACATGATTTAAATAAGCACTACAAAAATAAATAGTCGTTACGTCAGTGCTTCATTGTTATAAGAAATAATCATCTCCCGAAACTGGCCTTGCTTGCTATTTTGAGAGAGTAAAATGTGTGTTCTGTTGGAAAAATACATTTCTCAGTGTAATGACTACTACAATGATGGGTTTCATTTATTTACATAGTAAATAACAGCGGCTGATTTTATTAGAGCATAGGCACTATTTACTATTCAAACAAACGTGAATAGTAAATCGTTTCAGAAATATATTCATGGATTATAAAGAAGAGGATGACATGCTATTTAGTGAAATAATTTGTCTTAATAAGAAAAAAGTCAAATTTTCATTTGTTAGCTTCATAAATGCTCATAAGAAATAACATCAGAAAAAAGCTGCATTTTTATATTACTGATATCGAAACTATCAATAAAAGGATAGTCTTCGTAAATAAATATATATAGGTGTGTGCGTCGTTTTTTCACCAATGGATATTCTGTAAATATAATTATTTTTAAAGTACTTTGTCATTATAAAAATCCTGTACGAAAGCACTGTTCTTACAAGCCTTCTTGCTGTTTGATGTATGTGTTTAATTCATCTTCTAATATAAGCTGATCTTTAAGGAAAACATTAAATCTCTTTTATTTAAATATATTAAATTTACTGGAATAAGTACATCACTGGTAATTCTAGATAGTTAGTCCTAACTATACGTGTAAATAGGTGTTACAATTGAGAAAATGTGAGCATAGCTACTGCGCAGGAATATGATGAGCGATAACAAAGCAAAGCTTACAAAAGCACGCTTGTTTAATGGTATTCTAGACACCGCTTGTCAATAAAACAAATACACAGTTCTCTGTAAATGCGTTTTAAAGAAAGACTCGTGTCATGTGGAAAACATACAAGGTTACAAAAAGAAAACTGAAAACTTTTCATGCTTACCTGAGCTTGATGTACAAATTCGTCCTCAGACCTATGGACAGAAAAAAAGAAACCCCCCGAAAACTGGCAACATTAAACCATTAAACATTTCATCATCACTAACCACGATCTTGTTTATTTGCTTGGTATAAAACTGCAGCATATACCGTCAACATTGAACAGAAGTTAAATAAATTGTGCATAATCAAAGCTTTCATACATGAGTGCAGTCGACATTGCTTGCATTACTAGGCCTATGGATATATTCCCATTTTGGGGAACAGCATCTACAACAAATAGTACGAAGTGTCTCCTTAAAGGCTTCTCTGAATTCCAGATTAAAATAAGCATAGATAATGGGATTCAAACAGGAGTTAAAATACCCGATCCAGAAAAGAGTGTCAACGACAATCCCTGGGGTAGGACAGGGGTCTCCACACAGGGTTACTGATACATACCACAAGAAGAACGGTAGCCAGCACAAAACAAAGGCTCCCATGATAATTCCCAATGTTTTAGCAGCTTTATATTCTCTTTTCATTTTGCTAATAGCCTTTTTAGTAGGTGTGGAACGACCACTCTCAGGGTCCTCAGTACATGAGCTACGGTGTCCTGGCGGAACTAACAAATTGACAGTGGCACTGTGGTCTGCACTGTTGCGTGCCGTCATATCGGCGCTGTTTCGGGCACTTGGCGGTGGCAATATCCCCGGTCCGAGTTGAGACTTATAAAGCAACTGTTCTTGTCTGCTTGCCTCAAGGTATATCTTCCAATAAGTGAACACCATAATAAAACATGGTATCCAAAACGAAACACAGGAAGAAATTATGGCATATGTTTTATTAACTACAAACTCACAAGTTTCTGGATTATGGAGTCTAAACTGCATGTGTTGTTTAGTAGTGTACCATCCCAGGAAGATAGGGATGAAAGAGATAAAGCCAGACGACAGCCAAACACATCCTAGCATAGCAAAGACAGTAGCTTCTGTCATCTTTAAAGGATACTCTAATGGCTTGATGATAGCATAATAGCGATCGACGCTGATACAGCAGAGATGCATGATGGACGCTGTACTGAAAAGAACATCACAAGAGTTGTAGAAGTCACACGTGGTTTGGTTAAAAACCCATCGTCCTGCTATAGTAACACTGGCGTTGAATGTCATGGCCAATAGAGCAACCAAAGTGTCAGCAAGAGCTAGAGATACTATAAAGTAATTTGTTGTGATATGTAGTTTTCGATGCCGCAGGACACTTGAAATAACTAACACATTTCCGAATACGGCACATACCATAATCAAACACATGACGGTGGATTTCAATACCAGCTTAAACAGTTCATCTAACGGCTGCGAGTCCATCAATGCCGTCCTATTGCTATCATGTTCGACAGACAAATAGTTCAAGGAGTCATTGTCCACCATGCTGACGAAGTCTGTCATGCTTCGAAAAGATGAACGGTGGCTCAGACAGATTTCTGGTAGCTGAATCCACGCCCCAGCAGTGCAGACAGCAGGTTGCTGCAACTGTCGCTGCCTCCCGCTAAAAGCTCCGATTATCTGCGTTGTGAAGAGCCAACATAAACAAGCTGCTCTGAAGCGCCCTCGATGGTAAAAACTTGAAACCACGACAGCTGTAAAGTAGACACTGTTTGCCGACTGCTTAAGGAGTTAGATTATTATTAAATCGCAGCATGAAGTCACACTTAAAAATCCATGCGGATCTTTACTGTTAAAGTCACTTGCCTAGTTTAATTTAGGAAACGACTGTGATGAAATAGTCAAACTAGCTTGTTCCGTCTTATCAGTTGATCAAAGATGAAAACTAGAACTCGATAGGTATATTGATTGATCATATTCATGAGCAAATTAGTTAATATAAAGTAAAATCAGTTTTTGCAAAATTATTGACACAGTTTATTTATTTACTCATTACTAAAATTTATAAATATGTAATCAAGTATTCTAGTTGCAAAGGATAAAGTAGATACCCTTTTCTACAAACAACGATGAGCTGGATTAATCAGCTTTAATAGAAATGTTATCTTCAAGAATGATGTAAAATTCTTGTTTTCCTAGTAACGTATGCTTATCTGTGGATCTAATAACGGATCTCATTTTTTATTTTCTGTAAAATAACTTACATCAATTATTTACTCATAAAATGGTGAAAGTTCTATAAATGTAATGTAAAAGAAAAATCAGACAACAACATCTTGGTGAAACTCATAGAATTTAATGAGAATTCTCATAGTACAGCTGGTTGCTTCACTCATATCAGATAGTTGTTAAATACGCTAAATGATTATCCAATATCCTTTTATTAATTTATTTTATCTTACCCCTTCTACATATGGATTAGATTCACTGCCTGATAATAGCAGTAGCTTTTGCAATAGCAGGTAAAACCAATTTTATTAAATATTTCAGAATAACCTTGCTAATATAACCCACACCATACACTGCTTCTTAAATGACTTGTATAATGTTAATGCATTGATTGGTTCTATGAACAAATATTTGTTATTCAGAGCAAGAGATCAACAACTATTTTTTGTTTCAACAGATTTCTATGTCGTTTTATTTCAAGTTGTGATACGTAATTAGTGACTAAATGAAAATAATGTTTACCTACCTTAGATGATGTTTATCTATCTGGGTGACTGATAACTACTCTATTTGACTATCTAGAGTATTAATGTATGGTTAAAGTATGTTTTAAGGTAAATGGAAGATAATAAGTATCACTGCAAGAACATAATACAGATATAATAATTATTTCCATGTAATTTAGCTCTATGTTTATATATATATAGAGAGAGAGTGGACCATAGCGAATATCCGATAAGGGAAAACGAGTCTGCAAAGATAACAACACAACATAACTTTCTTCGTAATTAAGTTGTACTTGCATTGATCACCATGGAGAAGTTTAACAAAACTAAATAATGGGTGTTATGCTCAAAAATAAATAAATATTGCAATGTTATTAATCGTTGCATTAAAATCTCATTTTTTAAATGACTTAACAAAACATGTAGAAAAGTTACAATTCACTTGCTTAACCTGATTCACACCACAACAGTTGCTGTTAATCAAAACTATTGTTGTAAACAGACCCAAGACCTCTACTATATCAGTTGTATCCCAACCGGTCTTGTAAGTTCTGGTTTGGGACTCGACTCTACATATGACATATAGGATGTGATTGACGTATTACAGCATATTCTCTTTCACTCACAGGTTCTTATAATTACTAATTATTAAAATGTTCCCTAATTTTATCAAATATATACCACCTACATTAAAATTCACAAGAAAAAAAAAAGATCTAGGATCATTAGTACCTAAACTGAGAATTTCCAGTAGCTTATGTTATGGTTTCATTATCAAGAGTCTCTAAATATCGGACCTACACCACCAAACCCATTCGGTGTATTTCAGATTAAATTACCGACTATGATTTCGCCAGATATTTTACAATCTTATTACAAAACTAATTTGAGGCTACAAATGCTATTTGATGTACAAGGTCCTTTTTGTACTATATTTCATGCAGTAAGAACTGAAAAGGTAATGTATTATGATAACTGTATGACGGACTAAGCTTTTCAAAAGGCACATCTGCTTAAGTTGTATCTTCGAGAGTGGATTTCTCTTATTTGTTTGTATTAAATAATACGATGGTCTCAAGGAATATTTTCTTATTATATATATATATTAAATACAAAAACAATTTATTTCTATTTATTCCAACCATATGTTACACACCTTTTGGTTTCAAAGTATATTACATTATCTGTCTACTGAAAAATCCACTTAGTTAATGAAGTGTCTGTTCTACCATAGGTTTCAGTCTGTCATGCTCACACGGCTAATTAAAATTCACTTGTGATCAAAGTAAACTACCAACGCAGGTCAAAACTGAAAATCAATTCAGTAAAGAGCATAGTTAATTAAGAAGTACTATTTTTACTTGTAAGGAATGCAGTATTCACCAATTGGATACCCATGCTATTAGCAGTATTTTCGTTTTAAAACTCCAGAGTACTTCACTACATTCAGCCAGTTTGGAGATTTGTGTTTGTTCTAATCCATATATTTAGCTAACAAGGTAAAACAATCTTTACAATAAAGAAAATAAAAACAGTTGATCCTTTTTTGATGAAAGTAACACTAATGGAAAATAATGTATAAGTTACAGAACACATGAACACGAATGTTTTTTTTTCATGCGTGGTCAGAGGTTTCATGTTTCTTTGAGAAAGGATAATATCAATACTTAATATAATCCTCACTAACGCCGTCTTATGTCTAATGAAAGTTCAGTAAACGACTTTACAAAAGTTTGACATCTGAGATAAATTACTACGACACACATTACTGATTAGTCATACAATCGCGTAGCAGAACAGTACAAATAATGCAGTAAAAACCAATTTTTATTGCAATAAAAATAACAAATTAACTGAAAAACAGACTTATACAATAAGCTGTGTGAATATTTACACTAAACTGAAATATAACCAAGTTAAATGCTGTAAAAAGAATAACAATATGTTAATCATTTTACAAACATATGAAGCGGTCGCCGGATCTGATATGTAAAGTTAAACCTTAAAACAGTAGTCGAAAAGTGTATACATGGTAGGTTTCTGAAAGCTCAAAATAATAAGATTTAGTAACAGAAGCAACGAAAGTGGTAAATATGACTGTTATGTATATGTGAAATGAATTAACATTAATTAATGGTACTTACCAAATTACGTAAAATTATGTCATTTAGATAACTGTTGCGGAACTGCTAAAGTAAAACTAAACTAACAGAAGGTGAAAGCAAATGGTGATGATTATAATATAATTATTAGCTGTTATATTAAACTTGTTTTCGAGAAATTAATGTGTAGACCTGAAAGTTTAAAAAATTATGATATTCTGTGAAAATATTATTTTCGTAATTTTATGCAAAAATGAATTAACTTGATGTTTAAAACTCTGTAGAAAAAAACAATTTTCATGTCTAAAAAAAAGTTTTGTATACAAAATATTGTAATGTTGAACAAATTATGTTGTATCTAAGAATTTAAAGCGTTTAAGAAATGGAAAAAAAAAGTAATTTTAAATTTATAAGTGTGTATTTTATAAAAAACTTTGAAACATTATATGATACTGATATCTAATTTTCAGGCACACGTCTTCTAGTAAACTAGATTTTTTTTGGAGTGAGTTCTGGGGATAAATCTGTTTGTCTACGTTACAAACACTTTGATACTGGGAAACATTTATATCGGCCCAGCATACCCAGATGGTTAAGTCACTGGACTCGTAATCTGAGGGTTGTGGGTTCGAATTCCTCTCACATCAAACATGCTCGATCTTTCAGCCGTGGGGACGTTATATAAGTGATGTTAAATCCAACTATTTGTTGGTAAGAGAGTAGCTCAAGAGTTGTCTGTGAATGGTGATGAGGAGCTGTCTTACACTTCTAAATCGTGGACAGTTAACACATACAGACTTCGTGTAGCTTTGCGCGAAATTGAAAACAAACCAAAACAATTATATCAACAATAAACCTTCAAGTCCGAATTATATGCAAAAAAACTTTTTTTATAACTAAAATTAGCTATCAACTTCGAATAAACATAAATTTGCAACTTATGAGCTGACGTTTCTTCTCAAATTGTTATTGAAAATTGGTTTTGACGAAAGAAAAATACTTTTTTTATAATTAACAGCGTTTTGTAAAGAAGAAAGTTAATTCACGATTGGTAGTATATACATAAATTTATATGTAAATTAAATTATTTTAATAGTTCTTTATATCTTTGTATGTCTCTTGTAAAAGTTTTTGACTTGTAGTGAATGAGTGAAATATATCGACATTATTTTCAAATGTTAAAATGAATGGTGACCTTAGAACAACTCACCGGAAGATAAGAACTTTAAATTGATGCAGAAAATTATGATTTCACTTTGTTTAATCAGCTCTAAATGCATCGGTACTAGAAATAAACAGGGAGCAAAACATATATATGTGAGTATAATCCTCAGCCTGCTCGTGCAAGAAATGTTTTCAAATGTAAATAGGAAGCTTTTTATGAACGCTCTTACACGAACGAACGCTCAGGCTGGTATACGAGGTAACTCTGAGTAGACGATAATCGCTATTGATTAATACCTACAAATATAAATTATTTTGGGGAAAAGAATTGTCAAAAAACGGAAAATGGTTTTATTGAAAACATTTTTAATTGAGACTCTGTCTTTGATTACACGATGTATTGTGTGTAAATATGCACACTCCTCAATTTACACAATCATACATATGTATGCTATCCACGAAAGATTTGTTTCTTTGTTTGTTTTGGAATTTCGCACAAAGCTACTCGAGGGCTATCTGTATTAGCCGTTCCTAATTTAGCAGTGTAAGACTAGAGGGAGGGCAGCTAGTCATCACCACCCACCGCCAACTCTTGGGCTACGCTTTTACCAATGAAAAGTGGGATTGACGCTCACATTATAACGCCCCCACGGCTGGGAGGGCGAGCATGTTTGGCTCAGATTACGAAGCGCACGCCTTAACGCGCTAGGCCATGCCGGGCCTTTCCACGAAAGAAAGTTTGTATTTTATCTTTCAATTTTTCATAAAAAAAAAGCAGTACAAGATGGACGGTGCATAGTTGTTAGTGTACTGGACCATATACCCGAAGGTTTATGATTACACTGGGAAACACTTTTTCAGTAACTTTGAGTTGCATTGGATATTTTACCTGATTCTGAAGGAGTTTTAGGCGCTGATTTCAAATCTGATATTAGTTTTTCTCTACAAGCTCTAGTTTGTATGCAATTGGAGGTTAATGAAATTGTAAAAATGTGAACTTGCGTAAACCATGTATAAGCATTTTCACGTCCACATATATAGATAGCTTCTAATATTTTGATCATTCTTCTTTTGTTTCAGATCAAACATGGCTTCCAAAAATAGATATCATTGCAGAAACAAGCCTGATGCCTTCTGCTACATATGTGGATGCTACACACTCAATCGTCAGAGACGTAACATATCCTCGTTCGTCAAGCGTGCCTACAAGGCATATTTTGAAGTTTATCTTGGTGATCAAGACAAGCAATGGGCTCCTCATGTTGTGTGCCACAATTGTGAGGAAATGCTTCGAGACTGGACTAAAGGAAAACGCAATGGTCTGCCTTTTGGTGTTTCAATGATTTGGCGCGAACCCACTAACTATGTAACTGACTGTTATTTCTGCATGGTAAACACAACGGGTGTTGGGAAGAAAAACCGACATAAGATTACGTATCCGAACATTCCCTCAGCTATTCGGCCTGCTCCGCACTCTGAAGAAGTTTCTGTTCCAGTTTTCAAAGGCTTGCCTTCATTGGACGATAAAGACATTGGAAATGATACAAGCGAACAAGACAGTTGTGACAGTGAATTGTCAGAAAAGTGTACACAATCGGAGAACTGTTCTTCAGACACTGAACCTTTCCCCGTCCCCAAGCCTCTTCCCCAGGCTGAACTGAATGATTTAGTGCGGGATTTAGGTCTTTCAAAGAAAGCAGCAGAGCTTTTGGCATAAGATTGCAAGGCAGAAATCTTGTTGATCACTCTGTTAAAGTATCATATTTCAGAAAGCGTGACCAGCTTTTTGTGACCTTCTTTTCAGAAGACAGAGAGCTTGTTTACTGCCATGACATCCAAGGGCTTCTCAAAAAACTGGGTGTACCTTACTATAGTCCTGCTGAATGGAGACTCTTTTTAGACAGTTCAAAACGCAGTCTAAAGTGTGTTCTTTTACATAATGGGAATTTTTATGGAGCAGTACCTGTCGGTCACTCAATGCATTTGCGGGTAGACTATGATGATATGAGAATGGCCATGGACTTATTAAAATATCATGAGCACAATTGGATCATTTGTGTAGACTTAAAAATGGTCAACTTTCTTCTTGGACAACAGAAAGGTTTCACCAAGTTTAAATGTTTCCTCTGTATGTGGGACAGCCGAGCACGAGACAGACATTGGGTCCAGAAGGACCAATCATATTCGTGACACCCTTAAAGCAGGCGTGCCAAATATCATACAAGACCCAATTGTAAGCAGAGATAAGATCATCTTTCCTCCTCTTCACATCAAATTAGGTTTGACGAAGCAATTTGTCAAGGCACTGGAAACCGAAGGTGAATGTTTCTAACATATCATCACAGCTTTACCAGGGTTATCATTTGAGAAGATCAAAGCAGGCGTGTTTGCTGGCCCACAGATTCGAACCCTAATTCGTGATGATCAGTTTGTTGCTAAGATGACCGCTTTAGAAAAGGCAGCATGGTTATCCTTTGTGGCAGTCGTTCAGAACTTCCTTGGAAACAATAAGGCGGAGAACAACAGTGAACTTGTGAACAGAATGCTCCTCGCTTTTCGTGATCTCGGGTGCAACATGAGCATCAAGCTTCATTTTTTGAACAGCCACCTTGATAAGTTCCCTGACAACCTGGGGGCTGTGAGTGACGAACAAGGGGAACGATTCCACCAAGACCTAGAGGTCATGGAAGAACGCTACCAAGGGCGCTGGGACAAAAGTATGATGGCTGACTACTGCTGGAGCATTAAACGAGATTGTCCAGATGAAGTGTATAAACGCAAATGTTACAAACGCAAATTCCTACCTGAATAAAATACACAAACAAATTGATAAGCTATTCCTATAATTTCCTATAATAACGAAAAATTAAAAAATAAATAAACATGTCAAATTGCATAAAATTTGTAGCTTGCAGACAAAAATTGACTTCAGGTTTAAAATCAACACACTCAAATTGACTATAGAAAAGTCTTTTTTTTAAATGCAACAAAATGAGTGTTCCCCAGTGTTATCGATTCCTTACCGCAAAATTACACTACGTACTTTGGAATGTTATAATAGCAACAATCACATCCAAAGATAGACCTTGTGTTACTTCTCACGAATATCCAAAACGAACAATGGATGATAGGCTTACATGTGAAAACACCTGTTGTCTATCACGTATATGTCGAATCAAAATAATATTCTAACAAGTCATACCAAACTAAATTACAAGAACATAAATATCTTTAAAAGATTTAGATTATATTTGTTATGTAAATGTCGGGTAAATATTTTGTAAACGACAACATGTCGTGTTGTGTTTGAATTTTCATTTGTATTATTCATTTTTCCATATTTATATTATTGTTTCGAAGTTTAAACTAATATTTTGTTATTCATTTAGGGTAACATTTAGAATTTTCTTGAATTAAGTAGACCAATCATATGTTTGTAAATGAAGTGCTGGTGACTACGTGTCTAGACGTGTAGTTTCGTGCAAGAACGGACATGCGTGGATTGCTCTGGTGACCTGTAGAATTTTCGCGGTCTTTCGGGGAGTTTAGGCCTACAATATATAAACAGACGAAGATGCGAGAGACAAGAGAGATAGATTCAGACATCAGTTTTTATTCGAAGAAAAGAGAGATTCAGTCATCAGTTTTTATTCGAAGGAGTGAGATTCAGACATCAGTTTTATTTCAAAAGAAGAGAGTTAGTTATTTGAGAAAGATTAAGTGTTTGCTGTGATTATTTAACTTGGATTTGTGACTGAAGTTAGATCTACGGAAGCTGTGATTTTATTTCGTCAATTTCTACGATTCATCTGAATTACTGCTTGTGCTGAGAGTCGGCGAATTTATTGAACTGTGAACCGTTTCTGAACTTCTTCATTTAAGCTTCGGAATTTCTTCGTGGGACCAAATTCACACCCTAGACTGGAATTTGAGACTTTCATTTTAGATCATTATATTAGATACAGGCCAGTACCATGTTGTATTGTGATTAATTTTGAAGTTTGAAACTAGTATTATTTTGTTTTGTAATTAATTTCGAATGTTGTAACTTAATATCTGTCACTGTTATCATATAATTTATGTTATATCTGTTATATTTGTTAATAGTTTAGTGTAATAAATTATACAAGCTGTTATCTGGGTTTTCTGTTGCGTTTAGTCTACATAAAACATAAAAAATACGTAACATACTTAATTGTCAGCACTTGAAGGATGGGACCATTCAAGATGCGTCTGTTTCACCATCTTTTTGTTGTCATCGGGATTTTAAAGGTAAAATGTTTCCAAATGACAATTTCACAGATTTAGAAATGGCTTTTATGATAACCCTGCTGTCCAGTACCTATGAGTATTTAATCACACCAAGGAAACTATTTGGCTCACTTCGAAATTTTGTTTCAGAATTTATTTTAGAAAAGTTGCACAAACGACTATTTAAAAAAATACCTTCCTAATTTTTAACTAATAAACACACGAGTACTGACCTACTATGTTATCTAAGAAAACAGTTTGAATAAATGATTGCTTCTATAGCACAGCCACAGTCCTTAAATGCTAAGCACCATGGGACGAGAATCATAAATTATGGGACTCATGGTCAAGGAATGTTACCATATATATGAACTCGTAAATACCACCTTTCAATTGCTTATACTTATCTCTTTATCTAAGTTTAAATTTCAAGCAAAAATTACTTTTCTAAAATAAACAAAGTCACTGACCTCTAAATTCATTCACCTGATGGATTCTCCCTGATTGTTATTGTTTTAATTTTCATCAAAAAGTATTTTCTATATCTATTTTTCCCATTATTAAGATAAAAAAATAGTATCAATAATGTGTCTTTTATTGTGTTACAAAACTTGGAAATCATATGCGCGGAATAAGCTATTTAATTAAGTTTCTAAAGCATAAGGCAATTTCATGTCAGGTAATACCTAGTATTTACAGTGAAGAACTTCAAACAATTCACTTTTGTGATAAAACAATAAAAGGCTTAAGACATTGCTTTTAAAATTATTTCTGTTGTGTTTTAGTTATATAGAAAGCAAGCGTATAAAAAATAGAATTCATAGGTTTATTTTAAAAAACGCAAATTGAATTATAGTTTTCAGTAATTTCCTCTAACAACATGTATGCGGCGCCTATCTACATTTTCTGTTAATTAACTACTATCAAACAAAATATGTATTTTTTTAGACATTAAAAGACATACTCTTCTATGATTTTATGATACAGTTATTAAAAGATGATAAAATTTGAAGAGGCAGGCCTAGTTCTTTAGTTTTTGAATTTGCTAATATATTAGCTTCATAGAATTTCGTAATTATTCAAATACCATTGACAAACGTGGTATAAATACAACTATTACTTTTACTAAGTTTGTTTTTATCTCATATCTCTTTTAACCTTAAAATACTCAGGATATTTTTACTATCATTGCTATTCAAAAGAAACAGAATAGCCTAGAATTGACTTTTTAACCATTATGTTTGTGTACCTTTAAAAACCAAGTTTTCATTCAATCCTCAGCTAGCTTATACATGCCTGAAAACTGAAATTGAATGAAGATATGTTCTTTTCCATCATCAAAAAATTATTTTTATTTTAGTTATAAGAATAAAAAATCTTGACTAACAAAATCGTTAAGATTATGAATGAGAACATTTGTTCCTTATGAGAATTTAAAGAGTTCCGGATTAGTGCTATAATGTTTCTCTAGAAACATATTAAAATATTATACTGAGTCTTTCACAAATGGAATAATCATTAAATTTTCATAAAGTTAGTCATAATTATTTTTATTTTTTATAGTGTCAATGGCTTAATTGTTAGTACTCGGATATGAACTCGTAACTGAAACGTTATGAGTTAGAAGCTAGCCCACGACATGTGATTGTGTCCATGAACGAGACCCTATCCCAATAGCGTCAATCTACCCAGCTGTAAAATAGGTAACAGCAGTAGATTTAGGCTTAACCACGACGGACTGGCATCTTATTTAGGAAGATTATATTACCATTTTCGTCCATTTGTGCGACAAGAAAAATGTAAATAAACACCGACCTTATGTGCTTTCCAGACAGAAAATGAATTAACTTAATTGTTTATTTCCTTACTTTATGCATAAAAATAGAAGACCGGTTCAGTGAATTATGGCTATTATGCACAAAATACTAAATACAACTCATCGCTACGATTACTAATATAGTCCTAATTGTTTTTAGCCTGTTTCTTGCTATAAAATTGAATGAATCTGAGAAGCAAGATAGTTGTGAACAGATGCTGTTGTACTTTAACGCGTTCACAAAAGTTTTATTTGCTTGTTACTACATGCAAAGCTACACATGGGTTATGTGTCTTGTGCCCACTACGATAGTCGACCCTCAAATTTCAGCTTTATAAACGATCCAGCTTATCACTGAACCACTGTGAAACATAGCACAAGCCAGAATTCATTTTACATTTATTTCATCCGCCAAACTATTGGTCACATAAATTTATCTTTTAACGTTAAAATATACCAGGTGCCTCTCCGCGCATCACATTTATGGTTAACTGGCTCTCGTGAATATTAACATACTGAGTGTAGAGTCAATAGCAGATCGATCATTTGCTCTAGGCAATAACTAGGTCAGGGATAGGGCTGTACCTTCTAAACCAGATTTAAAATATGTATTTCGGTTCTTTTGAGTCACTTAACTTCATAAAGATATCATATCTACCGTTTATAAATATATTGAGATTTGCATGTAAAAAAGAGGAGAGAAAGAACTTAGATTTCATACTCCGAGAGAAACATTTTCAGAACTATGTGATTTTATAGACCACGAAAATGTTTTTTGTTTGTTAGCAAGTAGCTGATAGCATTATACTTAAATGTGCGATATTACTGACACTCAAAATATGTAAATTATGAAAGCTATTTTTTTCGAACCACAGTTCATATCATAAAATGTGTATTCCTATGTCTGTTTGCTTGCGTTTCTACTTCCCTGAACATTTGAAAATGTCAAACTTTTCTGTCTATCCGCAATTAGAATAATTAGTTAACAACCAACAAACTTTTGTACTGAAAAGTTTAAATAACTAATGGTAAAGCTTTTTAGCGTCCAAATAATATATTTCGTTCATTATAAACCAAATAGTGATCAATATTTCTTTAACTTAGCTTTTTTTGAGGCTGATTCATTTCAAGCAAAGTTTATGAACTGGACTAAAGTCACTAACAAGGCAATCAGTGAGGTTTTAGTAAATATTATTACATACATATGAACTGTCAGAATATTATTAAAGTTCCTGAGATGCTTAACAAAATGTATTTATAATATTGAAAAATATATATTAAATAGTTGGCAGTGTTTTGTATATTGTGGAAATTATAAAATTATAAACGGTTATGCTAAGTAGCTCTTGTGTACATGTGCATTTTAATTGTAAAGTAAAATAAATAAGTAATTTAATGATTTTCTTGGTTTGTACTTATAATTATTAGGTCCCAAAATGTCAGAAATATTGGGAGAAAGCGTATTAACAAGCTGGAATTTGAGTTATGAAACGAACAACTACAATATTAAAGTTAAAGCTACATATTTTAATTGTATAGATTAACCATTTAATCACACTCAAAATATATCACATGTTATTTGTATGGTTTCGAATTTCACGCAAAGCTTCATGAGGGCTATCAGCGCTAGCTGTCCCTAATTGAACCACCTGGCCACACCAAACCTTATGTGTTTAGGGATGGTTATTCTTTGCATTTACACAGTGACAACAAGAAATGGAGTGACTTTTTTTTCTCACATAACAAATGTTGTATTTGGCTGAGTTGTCTTCACCAAAATATTCAAAAAATAAATTGTGTTTTTTTCTACCTGGCCCGGCATGGCCAAGCGTGTTAAGGCGTGCGACTCGTAATCTGAGTATTGCGGGTTCGCATCTGCGTTGCGCCAAACATGATCGCCCTCCAGCCGTGGGGGCGTTATAATTAGACGGTCAATCCCATTATTCGTTAGTATTATTGACGCTTCTAATCATCATGGTCCGGTATGGCTAGTTGGTTAGGACACTCGACTTGCAATCTGTGGATCGCAGGTGCGAATTCCCGTCACACCAAACATGTTCACCCTTTCGGGTGAGGGGGTGTTATAACGTGACGGTCAATCCCACTATTAGTTGGTAAAAGAGTACCCCAAGAGTTGGCGATGGGTGGTGATGACTAGCGGCCTTCGCTCTAGTTCTTCACTGCTAAAGTAGGGACAACTAGCGCACATAGCTCTTGTTTGCCTTTGCGCGAAATTCAGAATCCAACAAACAAATCTAATCGCCAACTTTACAAATCACGTTTTCTATTCTGTTGAACGTTTCACAACAAACAAAAACCTCATATTACATACCTAGTTGTCTGTATAAACACGTCGACCACGATGGATGAACAGGTTATTACATGCTCTGTGAATAATACTTATAGTTTTATCTTTCTACTCGTTTGATGTACTGTAATGGATTCGCTATTATATGTTTATTCTACTACCAACATTCGTGCAAATTAAATGTATATTTAGATGTGCACGTAACTCATATTGTTAAATATGTATTGCGTAAATCATGCCTATTCTCTAAATTTGTAGAAGATTCTAGAGTGTAAAAATCAACTATATTGTATACATATATATAAAAAATATATATATAATTGTCTATCACGTTGTATTGGTTATCTTTTGTAAGCTTGAGAGGGTAGTGCTTCAATATTTCAGTTGGCAATAATACTGGCAATCACTAGAAGTAAATACACACATAGTACATTCATATTGCTATAGTTCGTTTAACGGTTAGCTAGCACCTGCCCTACAATATCAATTTGAAATCCATTCGTTATTCGTAAACCGTTGATAAAATATTTACTTCCAAACTAGATGGATGGCTGAATATTGTTTGTAAGTCTGTCAAACTTTTGTACATGAATCATTATTTATAATAGCCGTTATTATAAATTGTATTGTTCTTTGTATTATTAAAAATATATGTGATTAGATAAAAACATGTGTAAAAATCTTGTTGGCAAGTGTCATAAATTTTATATATACCGATACTGAATTAATTTCTAAATTAAAATTAAATTTCCGGCTCTTTGAAATCGTAGTACGGAGACTCGTCTGATGTAAATAACAATACGAACCATAATAAATTGGACATACAACATACACGTATATAGATAGGCAGTTTTGAAATGTTAACAGTTAAAATAACAATACATTTAAATATTTTTTATTCAAACCCAACACCAATCATCCTTAATCTCTTTTCAATTAAATATAATCTAGTTCCGATGCAAATATTTTACGGACTAAGCCGTAAACTATTAACTATTTAAAGTAGTTTTATATTACATTATAAAGCAAAATATTTCAGTATCTAAAATGTAAAACATTTTTAAACTATCTTTCAAACTACCAGCCATTTCTCTGTAAACCGCACTGATTCATAACCAAAAAAACCTAGATGATAACAAATACTATAGGATATTATTATCTGATGGTATTACATTCCAAGTAGCCCGGCATGGCCAGGTGGGTTAAAGCGTTCGACTCGTAATCTGAGAGTTGCTGGATCGAATCCCCGTCGCATCAAACATGCTCACCCTTTCAGCCGTGGGGGCATTATAATGTGAGGGTAAATCCCTCTAGTCGTTGGTAAAAGAGTAGCCTAAGAGTTGGCTACATTGCTAAATTAAAGACGGCTATCGCAGATAACCGTCATGAAGCTTTGCGTGAAATTCAAAATATACATTTCTAATCTAGGTATTATTTTACCGCCATCTGATGAGTGGTTTTGAAGCTATTTAAATAACTTCCCTGTTTTAGAAAATGTATGAAAGTGTATCTGTTGATATATATATATATATATATAACATTCAAAGTATTTTGAATTACTACTAATTCACATGACTATTTTAAAGTTTGCGCTCTTAAGACAGTCGCAAATATCCATAAATCCAAAATCTACAGTATGTTATTTACGTATGCTAAAGCAGGAAAATGCTAATATTTCAGTGCAACTCTGAATTTTTTTCTCAAGCAAACAAAAAACAATAAATATAATATCTTTTGGAGAGAAAAAACAAATTGCAACTTGGAAAACATGGACTAAGTGAGAATATACGAACACAAAGACTGGTGGTATAAACAATAATATGTAACATAATCGAAAAGGAAAAGTGACACAAGTTTCTTTTGTGACATATATTTTAATTTTATATGTAAAAACGGCTCGTTTGGGTTCAGAAAATATTTTAAATAGAAGAGCGAACAACGTTTCGACCTTCTTCGGTCATCGTCAGGTTCACAAAGAAAGAGGTAACTGACCGGAAGCTGACCACATGTTTGGAAGGGGTTGTGTAACTGAGTGTCGCAATGTAGAGGGCGGGGTTAGATGTTTCAATATATAATTTTATCTATAATATTAATATAGGTATAATGGTGTTCCTTTATATTGGTTTATTTTGGGTTTAAGTTGTATAAGTAAGGTTTATTTAATTTTGCGTTTGTTTATGTTTGTTTCTTTATTTAGTATTTTAGTGTTTTCTATGGTTATGTTGTGTCCATTTGATTTGCAGTGTTCGAAAACGTGTGAAGGTGACTTTTTATGTTCTTTGAATCTGGTTTCCATTTTTCTACTTGTGTCTCCAATATTGTATTTTATAAATAATGTTGGTGTATTTATAAAATACAATGTGATAACTGCCACGACTTCTATATTGGAGAAACAGGAAGAAAAATGGAAACCAGATTCAAAGAACATAAAAAGTCACCTTCACACGTTTTCGAACACTGCAAGTCAAATGAACATAACATAACCATAGAAAACACTAAAATACTAAATAAAGAAACAAACATAAACATAAGCAAAATTAAAGAAGCCTTACTTATACAACAACTTAAACCCAAAATAAACCAAAATAAAGGAACGCCATTATACCTATATTAATATTATAGATAAAATTATATATTGAAACATCTAACCCCGCCCTCTACATTGCGACACTCAGTTACACAACCCCTTCCAAACATGTGGTCAGCTTCCGGTCAGTTACCTCTTTCTTTGTGAACCTGACGATGACCGAAGAAGGTCGAAACGTTCTTTGCTCTTCTATTTAAAATATTTTCTGAACCCAAACGAGCCGTTTTTGCATATAAAATTCTCAACAAGTGGGTTTCTCGACATCACTGACATATTTTAATTGTTGCAGACGAGTATTCATTCTACTCCGAGTCCCATTTTACTTCTTATGGTGAAACGGTTGCTAAGAAACCTTCATCTTCGTTCAATATACACAGCTTAGTAAAAGTTCGGAGGAGGCAGTATTATACCTTTGACATGACGGACTTGCGAAAGAACGTTTCGCAATGGAAATTACACCAGAGGTCTATTATCAAGATTAGTGGCTGTCATATACAGTATGATCCCAGGTAGTGACGTGGACTGTAACGAAGTGTTGAGGCTCCGAAATCGTTTTAACTAAAGCGACCAATATCTGCATTCCTTTATTAAATCATGTTGCCTTTTTTAATGTTTTAATTCTATGTCCCTCAGTGGTAGGTTTGAGAGAATACTTGAGTAAACAAATTTTTCATGTCATATTAAACAGTTATATATAGCTACTGAGAGCATTTTAAAGTTGTTGTTTTTCTGAACAGCCTTTATGTTCTAAAAACTAAACTATCAATATTGTTCATTCTAGGGAATTCTATTGACATGGCTGAACTATTGTACCTCGTGTGAAAGAAAAAACTTCAAAAGCACAGTATGGGTTACTAATTAACACCCAAGCATGGATAAACGTTGGAATTTTATGTATTAAAGGTACTGAATTTCATATATTACATGTATTTATGTTCCATTAAAATGGCTTTTTCACTATTTAGCATTTGATAGTATATATATATATATATTTGTATAATCTTATTTGTACACACATATATTTATATTGGTATGTTTTATTGGCTTGGTGAAGTATATTACATTTAGTGATAAAACGTACTCTAACTTAGAAAAATATACAACTTAACATAACACTAAGCCTAACAATATAACAATTAAGGGATCAGCGGATTTTGTATTTGTTTGTTTGTTTTGAATTTCGCGCAAAGCTACTCGAGGGCTATCTGTGCTAGCCTTACCTAATTTAGTAGTGTAAGACTAAAGGGAAGGCAGCTAGTCATCATCACCCACCGCCAACTCTTAGGCTACTCTTTTACCAACGAATAGTGGGACGGATCTTGTATTATAATAGCTAAGAAAAGGTAAAGCTGTTTCCAAAAATAAGTTAACTGTTATTCAGGTTTCAATATTATTCTGAAATATTATAAATTCAGTTATCATTTCACTGATTTCTCCAGTGTTGTTTTCTTACAGCAAAGCTAGCCTGATCTACCTACTGAGTCTACCGAAGGGAATCGACCAGCTGAATTTAGCGTTGTAAATCCGTAGACTTACCACCGTACCATCGAGAGACTTTCTCTAGTCTAGCAAATACTTTGATAATACAATTTGTAAAATCATTTAGAGCTTATAATTCTTATGCTAAAGTATCATTGACTTATATTTCTGCAAAAATTAGATAAAATAATTATATTCACTTATTGCACGTAACCATAAAAAAAATAATTTCAACACGTGTAAAAGAAAAACCTCAACCAAATCGTTAATTTCTTACATATAAATGTGCACGGTTATTTATAGTGCCATCTGTTGATGTATTATTAAACTAACTCTTAGACAATATATCTAATAACATTTTAAGTTAAAACTTTATAGGATATTTAACCATTGATATATCGACTTTGAAAAACGTCTACGTATGTTATTTCTAAAGGGATTAGTGAATAAATGAGTTTCTGATTAGAAAGACAAGTTCATTAAAGGGTTTAATTCTTAAGACTCAAGTAATGTGCAGAATTTCTAAACTTAACGTTCGTAAAAGAAATAAATCATCTCCTTCTAAAACCGAGTTGGATTTATTTTTACTTTAAAAAAATAAACAAGTATTAGTCTTAATAAATTCATTATTCCAACACTCCATACTGAATACTTTTTTGTCAGCAAAAACCTTAATTTTGGACATTATTCAATTTGTTATTCAATTTCACACACGGCTACTCGTGTACTATGTGCCCTTGACCGTCCCTACTTTTGAAGTGGTAAACTAAAAGGAAGTTGTTAGTTAACAGAATCCACCCTAAAATCTTTGGCTGCTCTCTTACTAAGTAACTGTGGGTTTGACCCTCACTTGTAATGTTCACATGGCTGAACGAGTAATCGTAATCAAAGACAGACTTCAACAACTCACGACCCATATACAGCGAGTCACGGATTACAAGTACCAGACTAATCTCGAAGAATCACTAAGGGCTGAGAATACTTAATCTTTAAAATCTGAAATAAAGGCCAACTCTCATGAAACTTAAATCTTTATAAACATGCCTTGGATAACTCAATCTTTATTAAAAACTGTAGTGGTAGTTGAAAATAAAACTATTTATTAAAGAAAATTTATTAAAATAAATACACACTTAATTTCATTTACGTTTAAAAATATCAAGCATTACATTATTTGTAGTAGCTTATTTAAGTTTGGAATTGCATATTTTATAAGTTGCTTTGAAACAACTGACACGCTAATGTGTTTGATAGACAGTCAATTTATATCATTAAACATGATTAGTCAACACTATACAGACGATTTATATAATGAAACATGATTAGTCAACACCAGACAGTAGATTTATGTCATGAAACATGATTAGTCAACACCATACAGACGATTTATATAATGGAACATGATTGGTCAATATCTATGTTTCCAAACTTTAGGATATTCACTTTTGACATCAAATTGCATAAAATATGATCAATTTCTATACAAACAATTTGAAAACGAGACTCGACAGATAAGCAGTTCTTATATTTTTATGAATTTTTAAACCAAACTTTCTACAATAATTTAGTTCTAGTATTTGGTTTCATTCCACTAACAAAATGTGTACCTTAAGTTATTTGCTTACTTGCCACTTACTCATATACGTCTTTGTGCAATTTTATTACATATCATATCAATTCTTATATAAACCATTTAACAAGTATAAATACAACAACATTTATAAAATTAAAACTTTTGAAACAATTGGTTTAAGCTTGATTATTCTTTGTAAGTTTTGATATTACAAGATCAGAGAACTCTTTATTTTTATAACCCTTATACATGGTATTGTTTCACACAGTTTTAAACTATCACAAATTAGTAACGTGAGAGTTCGGTGTTAAGATATTTGCATATTATTATTTTACCTCAAAAAGTTGGAAACATTACTTCATTTCGTTGTTTTCGAAATTACTTATAACTATCAGTTGGCTGTTTATCCCTATTCTACTTTATACAATGTTTCAATTAGATCAATCCTCCTAGAGGAATAACAGTATGTCTGGTCTACTGACTTATACAGCTAGAAACCGGTTTTAAAACCCGTGGTGGGTAGCGAATAGACAGTCCGTTGGGTAGCTTTGTGATTGACTCTAAACAACAACAAATTTTACTGCAAATTATTCTGAGTAAAACATGTTTTATATTACTTCAGATTTGTTCGGTTATTAAATCGCTAAACACCGAAGAGATTGAATTAGTTAACCACCTCTAGATATAAAATGATTACAGAATAATGAATAGTTCAGAAAAATCAATTAGTAGCATCAGTACTGCATATCTGTGATATTATATATAAATGTATGTTTACTGGGAATAAGAAATACAGTTAAAACTTCCTTACAAGTGATATATGTCAATTAGTTGTTGTTTCTTATTTCTTATTGTTCAATGTATTAATATCGGATTTCTACTTAAAGACATTTTAGACTTAAACTTTAAACTTACATGGTTGTTAAACTCATACACGTCTGTTTGAAGACTTGCAGTGAAATGCAAAGTTGTGGTATTTTCAGGTCTGAATGGGTTCCGTTAGTGAAACAAGACAGATCAGTAGAATATCAGGATATTTAGTCGAAATATTTACCTACATGAAAGAAAAAAACCGGACGCAATTGCACAAAAACACAATGAATGATCTTTATTGAAATTCAATACATTATATATGTTTGTTTAATACGACAAATGATCACTTTTAGTGGATCAGAATTATTTTCTCTCTAGGCTCTATTGATTGAAATTCATTTCTAGTTAATAAATACACAAAATGAAAAATAAACTTTCTACAGAATATTTATACCATAATCAATAATTTTACATTAAAATAAAAAATATGTTTCTACATACAATGATTATTATGATACAAAATCGTTTGTTTGTTTGTTTGTTTTTGCACAAAGCTACACAAGTTATCTGTGTTGTATCCACAACGAGTGTCAGAACCTGATTTTTAGCGTTTTAACCTACAGACTATCTACAATGCCATTGTAGACGTAGGGTTAACATATTATATACCTTATTTCTCAAATATTCGAGTTTCGAGCTCAAACAAAATACAAAAGTAAAAGTTGTTGTTGTTTTGTGGTTCTGAATTAAGCACAAAACTATACAATAGGCTATCTGTGCTCTGCCCACCACGGGTATCGAAACCCGGTTTTAGCGTAGTAAGTTCGCAGGCATATCGCTGAGTCACTGGGTGGGAGCAGAAGAAAAAGAATAAATTCACTGATCATATAACAATGATTAAAAAACATAAAAATGTAGCATCACAAGTATAATCTTAAATAGCAAATTAACGGTATTTATACAGGGTGGTCGCTAGAAAAGCGGAAAATTTGTCAAACAGCTATTTATTTTTGCAAAGAATAACTTTTTTAAAGGCATATGTTATATTACACTCATAGATGCTCAAAATTATTAAAATCATGCATTTTATTCATGATGTAAAGAAATCAAAATAGAAATGAGTGAGCACGCATTCTATTCATGATCTCATCTGACCCTCAAATTTTCCGCTTTTCTAGCGACCACCCTGTATAATCGCAACAGCAAATAAACTTTTTATCATTGTCAAATCAACTCCAATTTTGAAACACTTATATAACTACTTTAAATAAAATAAATAAAAGATTGCAAAATGTACAATAACAGTTTCTTAATAAATGATAAAAAGTGTGCACAGAAAGAGAAGAAATGAAATAAATCCTTTATAAAAATTTAAAAAAGAAACATAATATTATATTAAATAAAACTAAAACTTACAACATTTGAAATACACAGTGAATTATGTCTCGAATAATATGTATGTTTATAAATAAACAAATAATAAATTAACAAAAATGCCTATAACTTAACACACTGAAATACAAGTTTAATTTACATGGTATATGGATCAAAACGCAAAATATGCACTTACCTCTCACCTCAACTCTATCAGCAGACTCGTTAAACCAGCAGTTGACCGATGATTGGCTGTGGAAGTGGTACGGATACCATATAAGCATGGAAAGTAGGTTTTCTTGTTTTGAGCCAGCTGAACAAGTGGCTGACAAACCCTTTCTTCAAGGAAGGATGGTGGATAATTTATTCAAAGTAACAAATCTTCCTCTCAGTTATATATATACATTACAGGTCTCGTTTTAGTTTATGGTCACCTCCTGACGATGTTGTTTAAGCATAAGATTCTATTTCAAAGTTAGTTGTATGGTAAGTATTGTAAATTGGGCTACTGTTAAATCAATTTTTGGATGTCTTTTTACTAACTTACAGGGCATCTTCAACAGCATTTGATTAATTACTGTAAAGATGGGGTCCCTCATATTCCCTTTGACTATTCTGAATAAACTCTTCTTGTTGGGATACCAGACTAGTTGTCATGACATGGGTTATCACCCTGATAGTCTGGTATTGGTGGTCAGCATTCTTCTTTGATGCAATACAGTCTCATTCCCTCAGCTCTGAAATACTGCCCTGGAGCCTATTCTCAGGAAATTTCAACTTTATGAATGCTTGTACATGGCCTTAGGAGGTATTGGCCCTACCAGAGATGGCTGCATAACTGGTGATGTTTTCTAAACGCTGTCAGTTATCCATCAGTGGAACACATAATAGTCAGTTCTCAGCGTTGTAAACAATGACTTGATTCCTTTGTTGGTAGAGTTGGAGTACATGTAGAGACCAATCTAACCCTTTGAACCACCTGGATGCTAGGTTCTGCGAGTTGGGTGTGTTTGACGACTTCTTAGATGCTGACATCAATGTGTCCAAAGCTGGCTTTGTGTCAGTTATCTAATCTACAGTTGATAGATGATGCTGAGCTATGGAAGACTTTAGGACTATTCCATCAATGAACACATTGAAATAGCTTATATTAGATGTATCACCTTGGAATGTAGCTACATCCATGAGCTCTACAATGTCGAATATCAAGCTAAGAACCGAGTGTGAGTTACATTTTGGGTCTCTAAATCTAGATACTTTAAAATTTTGAAGTCTTTGAGGCAACTAGTTTTGACACACACTAAGACCCATGGCTCAGAGATTGCTAACAATGGTACATCACACCTTTATACACTCATAACTACTCATACGTGTGCTATGGGTTATTTGTGTCCTCAATATGAGGTGTTTGATCTTACCATGCTACACGGTAAGGAGTGTTCATGCTAGCTCTTAATTTCAAGGTACTCTTCTTGCAGTTCCTGGTGTGTTATTTGTAGCATTCATCCATTAGTGGTATCTCCTACTGTATGAATGTTCAGTGCTAGGTCAGGAATTGTTTTAACTTCTGCACAGTGTCTAATGTCAGGACATTTGATACCGTATGATAAGATAATTCTTCAACATTTCCATGTTGCTTTCCATAAAAATGTGGTAAGAGTAGATTATACTTCTGTCGCATTTATATCTAGTATGCAGTCTTTTTTTTAATATTTCAGGACTCATAAACCATTTTAATAATGTGTGATCTACCAGAATAGTGAGCTATTTGCTATACAGGTAGTTTTAACTGTGTTTTATGAGGAAAACACTGCAAATTCTTCTTTTTACAGCATCTATATTTGAGAACCACGAGCACTTGACTTGCATATGTGATTGTATTTTTTCAAATCAATCATGCAACTGCAATAACACTGCTATGGCAACTGTCAGTTATAAATTCTTTTGTTAACCTGAAGAAGACCTAAGATCGAAACGTTGTTCTGTACTTTATTTTAATTAAAGTTTTAATACCAATATCATCCGTCTTGAGAATATTATTTTACTTCACGTGGGTTTTTTGTCATCACAAAGAGCTTGAAAATACTTTCTTGTTTTCTAACAGTTATTACTGGAGACTATAAAGCACTTTCTGAAGGCCTTGCGATTCCATCCTTTAACAACCGCGTGGAGTTGGGCAATTGTTGTCTGAGCATTAGTACTTTGTTAATAACACATGAAAGGTTGCTGATTGATAACTGAATAAATAATGCAGACTCGATGAAGTGACAGAAACTTAAAAAATTACTTGCTGAATTAGTTGATTTATTCGTGACTCAGACGACCAATTGTTTCAAACGCAACTTAGTGTAATTTACTTACTCTTCACTTCCATGTTGATAACCATTCTAGCAGAAAAATCAACTAAATATAATCCTTCCAAGGGCAGATGAATTATGAAGATAATGTTAGTTGCTTTTTTGGACAGGTGAAGTACATGACATGGCGTGTATAACTGTTTTACACAGCAGTAATTCACCAAGCTTCATCAGTAATAAACCATGATGCACCATTTGTGTATATGGAGGTACTGTCTCATCCTGTTTCCCATATACTTATGCATTCCACTGTTACTAAATCCGATATGATCAACATTGGATCACTTCCACTGAATATCGGTTTGTCAGTTTCACACGGATAAATGACTGATAAGCTTCACTATACGTTTATTCCAAGAATACCAAAACTAGAACTGAGATTAATAACTATTATTTTCATTCTATAAGTTACTTCTATGATTATTCAGAGATTCATTTCTCCATTTATGTCTACTTTATCTCCATCACTCATAATAAGGCTTTCGCCAACTCGCTGAAGTGGTGGTTTTGTTCAAAGTGCTCGATATACTTGGAAATCTAACAGTGCTCTGGCCATTCCTATGTCAACTAGAACGCCTCTGTCGCCTTTGTACTCTTTTTAAGCACATACTTAGATCTGCGAAGCCTCGAATGAGCTAGGTTGTTCACAAAAATATTACTTGCAATCCATCTGATGACTTTTAACAAATTGGCGACCACGCCCATGTTGGGTTTAATTAGTTTTGTGGAGCTGTAGATGTAGTGTTTGATGTTTATTGTTCACTTTCCCATATTAACTGAGTTTTGGGTTGAAATCAATAGTTTTTTATATAACTTACTACTCACCTATGCCTAAGTTCACTTGAAATTGAACAAACACTTCACAGACGAAGCAATTGTTTTGTTCCTCTTTTCTAGAATAAATTTCAAGTTGAGCCATATTTGGCAATGCATGTGATGCGAAAACCGTAATAAAACCATAATAGCTCCACCTATTAGATTTGTGTGAACTGTCCTGGTGATATTTCAAGAAGCTACTTGACCTGAAACTTTTCGTGAAACAGGCCTCATTTTCCTTAATCACAATGTTTCGCTTATAAGGACCCGGGTTATGGCCAAACATTTGTGACTTAAATCACTTCAACAATGGACATAAAGCTAGCAGGCATTGTCTTGAGGTTTTAATTTTCGTAAGAAAAGACAGTCTCTTCCAACAAGATGGCAGTGCAGTGAGTTCTTCTTGGAAATTTATTTTCAATCAGCATGGCTTCAGGCTGTTCTGTGATCAATGCTCTTCCTGACTTTCGAGCTTAAAGAGTCTCATTAATGATCTATGATTTTCTGCATTTGTCATTTGATACCTGCTGTGTTTTAGTCGAAACAATATTTCCTTTTGAAACTCTTTGCTTACCAATGATACCCCCATTTTCAAGTAACTCTGAAAAGAACTGAACTGGAATTGAAATACTCTGGTTCAAACAACTTAAGCTTCATACAGACCACCCATTTAGTTTTAAACCTGTCAAATGCCACATCATTGTTGGAACATCCAGCTTTCCATTTTTCCCACACACTAAGACTAATATTTAGGATGAAAGCAAGATCAGTTATTCTGGATACATCAGCTGTTGGTGGTTTTCCTTCATGAGTAATTAATTGTAACGAAAGAGAAATTATAAACTTTTACAATATTAGCTAAAGACCGACACAGAGAAGAGGACTTCTCCTACACTGAACAAATCCCTCAGCCAGATACATCTCTTTAATGGCCTTCGTGATTCCTTTCAGTTATGAATAATGTCATATCATCAAGAACAAGGTCTTTTAAAATCTAGCAGTGCAACGGAAGTAATAAAAGAAAATGCATCTGTAAGAAGAAAACAGAAAAATCTGGAACAATATATTGCATGATCATGACACTAACTTTCCCCTTCCTATCTACCTGTCGTATTTTCGGATTCAAATGATTTTTCTTGATGAAAAAAGATATGTCTGCAGAATAACTCAAGATCAACCAAGATATTTAATTTAAAGTATCTCTAAGCTCATTAAAAACTGGGTTTGTGAGATAGAAATGAAGACACAAAACCACACAGTGTTCATGCTTAACACAGTAGAAGGTCACTTTTTACTGGATATAAACTACTTCCTTTTCAGATTATCTTTGTTGAAATCGTTTTTAAAACTAACTAAACCTGACTTTAGTTAAAATTATTAATGGTAGACGATTAGTCCAGAGTGTGTAGCGTTACCTTTAGTATGATCATGGCCCAGCATGGCCAGGTGGTTAAAGCACTCGACTCGTAATCTGAGGGTCGCGGGTTCGAATCCCCGTCGTACCAAATATGCTCGTCCTTTTAGCCGTGGTGACGTTATAATCCCACTATTTGTTGGTAAAAGAATAGCCCAATACGTGGCAGTGAGTGGTGATGACTAGCTATCTTCCCTCTAGACTTACAATGCTAAATTAGGGACAGCTAGCACGAAATTCAAAACAAAAAAAAATGTACTCTACATAATTTAGATAAAGTCTTTAGTTATTATGTCTAACACTTCTAAATTAGCGACGGCTAGCACAGATAGCCCTCGTGTAGCTTTGCACAAAATTAAAAAAACAAATAAACAAACTGTATGGTCATTCTAATTACACAACATGTAACCATAAAATATCGTATAATTGACAACTAATGAATATTGCTATAATTTTTATACAAAAGATGTAACTTATGTAAACAAGGTGTTATTTGGGAAAGATACACAAAAATAGGTAACAAGAGTGGTAGTAACTTAATTATTTTCCTAACCATGTGCACACACACGTGGATAACTTAAAACTTTTGAGCAATTTCATATCAAAACAAAGAAATAGAGTAAGCATGTTATGCTTGCATACCAAATACTACAAGGAACGAAGTGTGCAAACTCTCTTGGATACATAGTAGCTACAGGCAAATTAAATTTATAAGAAATGAATAAATATTCTAATGTCTGCTATGCCTGCTGTATCCTAATATGTAACTTTATTGGCTGTTATATCTCACTATATTACTTTAACATGTTTTATATTTTAACAAAATCCTTGAATGACTGTTCCATCGAGCCCGGCATGGCCAAGTGTGTTAAGGCGTGTGACTCGTAATCTGAGGGTCGCGGATTCGCATCCCGGTCGCGCCAAACATGCTCGCCTTTCCAGCCATGGGAGCGTTATAAAGAGACGGTCAATCCCGCTATTCGTTGGTAAAAGAGTAGCCAAAGAGTTGGCGGTGGGTGGTGATGACTAGCTGCCTTCCCTTTAGTCTTACACTGCTAAATTAGAGACGGCTAGCACAGATAGCCTTTGATTAACTTTGTGCGAAATTACAAAACAGACTGTTCCATCCTAATATTTTACTCATATGGTTATTGTGTGGTGTTTGTTAACATGGTACTTTAATGGCTGCTGTACCTTAGGATGTTATTTTAATGGCCGTTGTACCTTAATATTTTACTAAATGGGTCTTGCATAATGTATGATAATGTATCTTAATACAATATTTTAATAGTTGTTGCGCCTTGATATTTTACTTAATGGGTGTGTGTGTGTTTCTTATAGCAAAGCCACAGTAGGCTATCTGCTGAATCCACCGAAGGGAATGGAGCCCCTGATTTTAGCGTTGTAAACCCCTAGACTTAGTACTTAATTGGATCTGCATAACGTGTGCTAATGTATCTTAATACATTTATTAATGATTGTTGTACCTTAATGTTTTACTTAATGAGTTGTGTATAATGTATGCTAATGTACCTCAATTCATAATTGAAATGGCTGTTGTATCTTAACATGTTGTTTTTGTAACTATTATACATTAATATGTTACTATAATGGTTGTTGTAACCTAATACGTTATCTTAATGGCTTTTAGTGCTATTATTTAAAAAAATTATGAAATTAAGTTGGTTTTTTTTTACATTTGTTTATATATACTGGTTAACTGAATATTTCGTTTAAATTATATTAATGGTTTGAAATTGTCTACAAACGATGTTATGGGTCTTCTTATGCAGATAAATGTACATTCTTGAAACAATATAATGACATGTTTTCTCATCTAATCTAGTAGAGATAAATAAAGTTGTATTTGTTTCCAGATCTTCATTATTGGTTGAGCTGAAGGAAAGTTTCATCGAAGAGCATCACTTTATTTTAAAGATGGAAAGACATTAGTCTCTATTACCAAAGTCTAGTATTACACGAGCGTGTTATTTTGACAGTGCGTGTAACATGTATATTCCTAACACAAAAAGGGCATACTGTTAGGTGAAAAAAGGAAATCATATGGAACACAGCAATATTTTATACTAGACCAATATTTTCATTAGGGGTAAATAAACATTGAAAAATGCATCACAATTTAGTTATTTTATTAAAGTTATATATGTTGATTTAGTTTAACTTCAAAAATATAGTATTAACACGATAAATAGTTCCAACTCGCTAGAGATACAGCTAGGAGAAATGCAAGAAATGCAAGGTATTAAAATTAGTTTGTGACAACAGATGGCAGGATATGTATACCTTATATAAGTTATTTGAGACTCATGATTTTTACAGATAATAAAACATTCCATGCCTGATTAATTCTGGTTATATAGATATAAATATTTAATTCTGAAATATTAAAATATCAGCGGTTGAAACTTTAAAATATCATCATATTATATTTCGGTATTACAAATGTTACGAAAGTTTTTGTTTGTTTGTTTTTAATTTCGCACAAAGCAACTTGAGGGCTATTCGTCCTTAATTTAGCAGTTTAAGAGTAAAGGGAAGGCAACTAGTCATCACCACCCACCACCAACTGTTGGGCTACTCTTTTACCACCAAATAATGGGATTAACCTTGACATTATAACGTCCCACGGCTGAAAAGGCGAGCATGTTTGGTGCGATGGGGATTTGAATCCGCTACCCTCAGATTACGAGTCGAACGCCTTAAGCCACCTGGTCATGCCGGGCCAATTTAGAAAGATATTACAATGTATTAAAATATATATGACACATAAGATTGAAATATATTCTTAAGAAACCTCACGACTTTACTTTATTATCTTTTTATTTTGCTATCAGTAATAATAATCTCACGAGCTTCAGTTGTCAGTATTTCAACCAAGAAATAGTCAACCTAGTTGATATTTAAAGTGTTTTTAGTAATTTATCATTTTCAGGGGTCATTATTCAACCCATTTGACAATTACTTTTCTTTTTTTTCTGTTTTTCATCAAACAAATCTTGGATTTTATCTAGTTTTTGAAATAACCGTTTTTATATATTATGTTTCCGTGAAATATAATATATAAAACATACAAACAAATATTAACAAAAAGATTTAAAAGAAGGAACTTTCTGATGTTCTGATGGTGAATAAATTAATCTGCTATTGTGGTTTCATAATACTTCTTTAAAATGTTTTCAACTTTCACTAACTTTACTTTATATTTATGGAAGCTAATGGTAAAGCTTAAAACATTGTATTTATAAATAGTAAAACAAATTAACCCTATTAACGAAATTTTAGAACTGGTTAAATAAAATGTTTTAGTGTAACAACGTGCAAGTCGCCATAAGTTTGTTTTAAAATTTCTCGCAATAAATACACAAGAGCTATCTGCGCTAATCGTCCCTAATTTATCAGTGTAAGACTAGAGGGAAGATAGCTAGTCATCAACACTCACCGCCAACTCTTGGGCTACTCTTTTACCAACGAATAGTGGGATTATAACGTCCACACTGCTGAAAAAGCGAGCATCTTTGGTGTGATGGGGTTTTGAATCCGTGATCGTCGAATTACGAGTTGAACGCCTTAATCCACCAGGCCATTAGCACAGCTGAAGTCAGCTAGGATGTGTATTTCTTTGAGAGCAACAAATACAAGTTTGTAATGGCTGTAATCTTAATGTTTCAAGACAACGGCTGCTACTAGACACCTATTTAACCAAGTTTTATAACTGATTATGTTTTAAACCAAGACATGAGTGTCGAATTATGCAACCGAAAGTGGATTCGAAAAACTGTCCTTGCTAAATTTTTGAAATTATTTATTACAGTCTAGGTATTTCAAACATATTCCACTTACATATTGTGAAATAAGAAGTTTGGCTAATCTTAGTTTTACGCACACAAAAAAAATTAACATGTTTTTATTTTTGCCCTTGTGCTTCATATATTTTCCTTTCACCCAAAGGTGATAGATACGGAGGTTGTTAATTTACTTCGAATTTTCTATTAATATATGTCTGTTTGCTTGGATCTTGCACCAGTTTAAGTGTTGCTTACTAAATATAGTCCGACTGATTTAGGAAGATAATACCTCTGTGTTCTGCATGAGCTAATACATTTGTTTTTTGTTGACTTTAACCAGTCTATAATTTGTACGTACAGCTTACTAAAATTAATCTTATATGAAAGCTATCACTAACTGAGTAATTCCTATTTTTTATCACTACACTACAAAATCTATGTAAAGAAGAGTTATACCTGTTTCGAATTTACATTAATATACATTTCTTTTTCTTTATTTATTTTTACTAGATATTTTTGCAGACAGGTGGCGATTGAAGACAATCAATTTATATTGACAAATTTTACGACATAGATAATCCATTACGAGTATATGTATCTGTGTGTGTGTGTTAGGATATCTCACCTCCAGTTGCTTGGCTATATTATCTTAACCTATTTTACAGTAGCTGGGAATTGCCAGCTGGTGCACATGGTCTATTTTGTCTTCGGTTTTTGCTCAAGAAGGAAAATATAAAACATTTTAAAAAAAAGATATATTTACACTATTTATTTTGAGTTTAAAAATGCAGAGGTCCGGTATGGCCACGTGGGTTTATGCGTGCGACTCGTAATCTGAGGGTCGCGTATTCGCATCCCCGTCGCACCAAACATGCTCGCATTTTCAGCCGTGGAGGCGTTATAATGGTACGATCAATTCCACAATTCTTTGGTAGAAGAGTAACCCAAGAGTTGGCGGTGGGTGGTGATGGCTAGCTGCTTTCCCTCTTGTCTTACACTGCGAAATTAGGAACAATTACCACAGATAGCCCTTGAGTAGCTTTGTGCGAAATTAAAAAAAAACAAACATTAAAATCGCAAGTACTCAACCGATTAAAAGAGTCAGTTGGTACCACAAAGCAGAGTTTACAATTAGTATATAATGAAGTCATTAATAATTTAATATCAAAGCACAAAGTTACTTCACAATGTCCTACATACAATATTTACTTCGTTAATGGGTACCAACAGCTGCTTTTTGTAAAATATTTAAATGTGTTTATTTAATAAATGTTAGCACACAGCTAAAAGTAATTTTTTCAAAAAAAAAGCTTAAACAGTTTTATAACTTTAAAGTAAAAATATCTTATAGAAATATCTTATAGAGTGAATTATTGAAACATTATTCGTTATCAAAATAAAAGATGAATTAGGACGGCTTTAGGTTCAATAGTTTTTGGTAGATGGCAGCAAAAGCGTAAATAGATTTAATAGGATCGTAAGATCCATATTGTGAATGGTTTTAAAACCTGTATTTGCTAGTTTTTACATTGAAGAAATGATTACGAATATACTGGTATCATGAACAGCTGATTACATCAGTTTTTTGTATGTACATTCAACGAGGGTCAGTATTAAGGAATTATACTGAATATAAAAAACCCGATTGCTTGGTCTAGTTATTAAGGTAGATACTAATAAGCACTGGATGGTTATGAATTTTTAACACACGTTTATGTAAACTAAATCTACACGTCTATCAATTTTTGTTGCTTCAGTTTATGTGTTTTCACCAAATTTAGATGCATCACGTTCTCTCATGTTTTATTTACCTGTTTCTTGTTTAACTCAAAGCTATACACAGTTGGTTATTTGTGCTTTGATCACAATGAGTAATGAAAACCAAATGTTAGTGCTCTGAGTCCTCAGACAGCGCCACCCGGGGCGCTGAATTACATTTATTTTTTTTGAACTGACATAATTAACTCTAAAGTATAAGTTCATCACATTCTTATTGCTGTTGGTTTAGAAAATACTAATAAGAAAACTGGCTGAATCTACCATACTATTGGTATGAATGTGCTTTCTAGTCACCATGAAAAACAAACAAACCTATACACTGGATAGGTGAAGCGAAAAAAAATTGTCATCGACCACTGTTCAGTTCTTTACATAACACAGCTGCACAATAACAGGTATAATAAGTCAAGTGTGTGTACTTGAGACTATTTTACCTCGAAAACTAAGTTAAAGTGAGGTCCAGTACAATCTACACTTTAATCAATTTGTGTTATCAGGCTAAACTTTTTAAAGAATTATATGAATACTAAATTTATTCATTGCTGGATTTAGTTGTGTCATTTCCTAGTAATCAATCTTGTTTCCCTAACTATAACATTATCAACATTTCCTGAATGTTTCTGTTACTAAATGATAACAAGATGTATTTTACTGATTTACATTTTTTAAATAGATGTATATTTTCTGTTTCCTTGGTGTAGTTTACCAATTGGTAGAGTAAATATATTGGTGGTCTAAATAAATATCCTGAAACATGATTCATATTTTTATAATACGAAATATTTCAGTAGTTTGTTAAAAATATAAAATAGGATAGGATGACTAAACAAAAGATATTCGTATATTCGTAGTTCTTCTGATATTATGTCAGATAAACTGACAGAGGAGTGTCATATATATCACATATGTATGTGATCACTTTTCCTTCATTGTCTGTTTTTATTCATTCCATCCACTGCTTTATAACGCTAAAATCAGCGGTTTGAATCCCCTCGTTAGACACAGCAGATAGCTCAAAGTGTCTTTTCTGTAAGAAAATACACATATACACACACTATTCATTCTACTTGTTCTCTTGTGATCATACTGCATAAAAACAACATTGAATTTATATTTCGTTTCTATCCTGATGGACGCGCTACAAAATCCATAATATACTGTGTAAACTATTATAAATGATAATTTGAAACATAGACAGGAAATGCTAAGTCGAACACAAAGGTAGAAATACTGAAGAAAAACATTCTTATTGTGGAGAAAAACTATTGATTCTAAGATTGCAAATATTTTATCTCTAGTGGGATTTTTCTCAGATAAGAATCAAATATATAAATATTGAAAATATTTTTAAGCATTAATTAATCAAATATAAGTATACTTTGGTTGTTTTATTAGCATAAAAACAAACAAACAAGAAAACAAAACACAAAAAATATTTTAAAAAGTCTATTCCTTTGTTGAGACCAGAAGGCGGCTCCCTTTAAAATCTAATCTTGTGGCTACAACAGTGTACAAATGTTATCAAACACAGCTGATTTAATAAAATTAAGTGTTTAGTTTTTGTTTATAATTCTTTTTTCAGTTTTATAAAACTGAAATGATCAAAATAGAATTATTTTCATGGTAACCAGCCCATTTAAACAAACAAAAAAATTGAAGAATTCATTAAAGAGCAAATTTTATTGCTAACAAAGAAAACAAAGTTAAACTATTAGAGTGAGGATTACATATTGTTTTATTTGTTATTTAGTGTACTACAAATTAGGGATAGCACCTATGAAATGAAAGATTTAAAATGCTCTAACTTCATAAAGTTCATTCAAACACTTAAACTTTTAGTAATTCAAAATGGTCTGCCAAAAATTAATGTATTATTGTATATTATTGTAGCATAGGGCTCTTAAATATAGTGAGCACACAGTGACAAAACGGTACGACTGCAGATTTACAAAGCTAGATATCGGGTTCGATAACCGTGGTGGGCAGAGCAAAATTGTCCATCATGTAGTTTTGTGCTTATTTCCAGTCAAACAAACCGTACAGTGACTGTGTAAAATAATCATAGTATATTATTGCATAATACTTAAATACGGGGTTTATTAACCCAGTAACTGCATAGCGTTGTCCTAAAAAGAGAATCATTTCTATTTTATATTTGGTTACTTAACTATGTATATAAAATATATACTGTTAGCAAGAAAGAACTTGGCAGGAAGACGAAAATAGTTATTTATAGAGTAAGACAGCCTGTAATATTACTGACATTAAAGGCGTGTTTCGATCTACGTTTTAAAATATATTTTAGCAAATATTTTCCAATATATTTGAAAATTTTGTTACGTTGAATGTTTTTTCTTTACAAAAACTGTAAAAAGATATTTTTGAAAAACAAACATCAATGTACCAAGCATTCAAAATAATAATATCCAAACAAATGTAGGTAGAGGTTTGAACCCTATGGAACGGTAAATTTTATTTTAAAAAGTACTTTTAATTTTAACGTTATCAAATGAAAAAAATGAAGTCATTTACATACGTGACCAGATAATATGTTCATAAAAAAGAAAAAAGTGAAAATTAGTTCAATCGGTACTTCATGATACCACAAAAATAGTAACACAATGGTTTTATTGTCAGTGTAACAGAAATAGTAACACAATGGTTTTATTGTCAGTGTAACAGAAACAGTAACACAATGGTTTTATTGTCAGTGTTGTACACTGTATCCGAAAAACAAAAATCAATTTCTGTCCATAAGTGAATCAGTTTCCTGAAAATCAGATCACATTTTGTCATGCTTAAAATGTTAACAATCACTGATTATAGATTTCTCTAGACATCGCCCTACGTGAGAGCCTTACCTAACCTTCTAAAACACACCGCTGGTATATAAATGGTTAATAGGTCACATGACGTGTCATTTCTGGATAGTATTTGTTTGTGCATATATTTAAACATTATTTCTTTTTTTTTAAATATTATTGATTTGTCACTACGTTAACAAGAGGTTATGTAAACGGTCGTCCAAACACAGTTTGTTATATTTAGGGTGAATTTACTGTAAAGAAACAAAAGCTAAACATTACAGATTTTTCTTGAAAGACGTATTACGTGTATTTTGGAATTAAACATGAAAATCAAAACAAATCTCGAGCTCGTCACAAAGTTTACACCATTTGTATCGAAGAGTTAAGACAGTTAATTAAGCGTAAGAAAAAGTATTTGGCTTTTGAAATATCAACGGGCTGGCTTGAGCCTAAAAAGCACAAAGATAGCTGCTATTTTTGCTCTTGTACGAACCTTCAATCTGCTACGAAACCTATTCTACAAGGACCTGAAGTACCTGCACCTACTCTCTCGGAGACTCTGATTTCGTCTGATTCTGAATCTGATACCAACAGAAATTATGACAGAGGTTGTTTTCAAACTGAAACATATGAGATGATTTGACGAGTTATATCCTTTTACACAAGGTGAATTTAATGATATGGTTAGAGATCTTCATAGATTTTACAGTAAACTAAACAATAATTAGATTTAAGGTTATTGTTTTTTTTAATCCAGATTTGGAAAAGTCCTTACATGATAGAAAAAATATTATTTTCTAAATCTGAGTATGTGAATTATATAAAATACGTTATTAACACCAAAAAAATTTATGAAGTTCAAATTCGCAGGCTTGTGTAATTTATTATACTTCTAGGGAATGATGGCATTAGAAAGAAATGTTCATTAAAGTCTGTTTGTTAGAACAAGTTCATTTGCTAGTTTTTAATGTTGAGTATGATGCAGTTTCAGGACTTGTGGTTAGACCAAATGTTGAACATTCAGTAAATAAACATTGAGCTCTCACCTCATTTAAATACCATTTTATTAGTACTCACATTAATTCAAAACTATGTTACTTTGATTAAACACGATTGTATTTTTACATTCCTTTCAACGACTATAAAGTACACTCAATCTCTTTATCAGCCAACATACAAATTAATAAATATTAATTAATTTTTATCCATTGACAGTACATCTAGTTGCTGTTAATATTCTGATACAGACATCAAAACAAAGTATGTAAAGAAATTAGATTAAGTTCAATCTTTTTCAGTACTCTTGACCTCTTTTTAAAGCAACTGCTGTTTGTTAGTTAAGAACAATCCTGCGCATTTGGCTATCTCTGTTCTGCCCACTAGGAGTATTGAATCCAGGTTACTAGCGCTATAAGTCAGTACACATACCGTTGGACCACTGGGAGACTATCAAAACAAGCATGAATTTATCTTTTTACACATTACATCTTTTAGAGCAAAATTAAAATATTTTTTAAAGCAGTTACGACGTGTGATGATTTTCAAATCCAGAAGTTTTAATGGCAAAGAAGGTTTTAGTATTTCAATTAACATTCAACAGTACAGCAATATATGTACGTTTTAAAAGTGATACACTTATGCATGTGTATGTTAATCTGCGTGAATTGACAAATGATTCATTTACGTTCGAAAAAAAGAAAACAACTAAATAAGAAAACTCCCAACAGACAATGCAAAATGCTTGCATAAGAATAAACATGTCGGGGGTAACTGACGATGAAAGACGTACATAGATGTGCCTAAATAGTTGTTAATTTTAGGAATATTTTATTTTATTTTAAGATGTCTGATTTTTCTAGTGTTAATGTGAGGTTCATGTTTTCTATTCAGAAAAGCTACTTTACCTTTTTGTTCTTATGTTCGTAGATATGAGAAAGAGGTTTCCGATGCTTTTTTATCTGTATCATCAAGTTATGCGTTGTTACTCACTTTATTTTGTTTCCCAATGAAGTGTGCCCCCCGTGGCACAGCGGCACGTCTGCGGACTCATATCGCTAAAATCCGGGTTTCGATACACGTGATGGACAGAGCATAGATATTCCATTGTGTAGTTTTCTGCTTAATTCAGACCAAGTCCTTAAATAATAAATCCAGTTATCAGCAGATAGCCCGATGTGGCTTTGCTATAGGAAAGCACACACACCGGATGAAGTGAGTTCGTTAATTTTCTTAACAGGTGTTTAATTTTAGTTTCAGAGGTGAAAATGAATCTAGCAGTTATGTTAATATTATATTTACATGCTAATCTTTCTCGAATATCTTTTAAAGGTGAGCTAATTTTTTTTTATGTGTGAGATTGTGCAAGTGATTAGGTTTCTTTTGTTTTGCGGAGCGTTTTTGTGATCTTTCGTTTGCTAAGTGTTTCTTGTTTGTGTTTTCCTTTTATTCGTCAATAGCTGATGTAATTGCTTTAGCAGGAAGCTGGTGAACGTTAGAAAGGCATTAAGTCAAATGAGCAACTTCTTCATTAATGCTTTCTGTGTTGCGTATAGTGTATGCCAAATCCAGGTGGCTTTTCATAGAGTGATTAACTTTTGGTACATTACGTGGTTAGAAAACCAGTTTGTGTCAGTTTTGCATGTATTCTTTCATGATTATTACAGAAAATAGGCTTTGGGAGACTTATTTAAAACGTTTATTTTGTGGTTATTATTATATTATTTTGTAAAATGTAAGTTTTTATGTCGGTTGTTTATGCATGGAAGGAATTTTATTTGCTTATCTTGACAAGTAAAGCCATAAAAAATATAGGTTCATATATACATATGTGTGTGAAAGTGACAATAATGTGCTGTTCTATACAATACAAGAAAAGAGTGGCCAATGTACCTGATAATGAATTTGCCATGGAAAGTCCGTTTATTGAGGGATTTGTTTATTTTGAATTTCGCAAAGTTATTCGAGAGCTATCTCGCTAGCCGTCCCTATTTTAGCAGTGTACGACTAAAGGGAAGACAGCTAGTAATCATCACCCACCGCCAACTCTTGGGCTACTCTTTTACCAACGAAGAGTGGGATTGACTGTCACGTTCTAACGCCCCCCATGGCTGAAGGGCGAGCATGTTTGATGTGATGACATGCCATAACCACCTGCGCATGTCGGTCCCACGAATAATGAGCAGAAATACTTATTTCATTAGTTTTAATCCCAGCAACTTATTTATGAGGGCTGTGTTTTATATAAGTTCTTTAAATCGAGGTCTGCAGTTAATTGAAAACAAACTATACTAGTGGTGTGAGTATAGTAGTGTGCTTATTTATATCTTTTAAATGTAAGAATTTAACTAAAACAGGACATACGGAATATAAATAATACAACAACAACAGCAAACTCTTAACGTAATAGTTTTTCCTTCCTGAAGAAAGGAAAAGTACAAATCTTATTGTCGTTGGCATGTGATAAAATAAACTGTTTAGCACTGTGACCTGTAAACACGAAACAAAATATTCGATTTCGCTTTCCGCCATCTATGATAAACAAAGACTAAACTACATGAAGTGAAATCAAAACTGTTACATGCCTAGCCCGAAAATTGAAATAATGTTTGAACAGCATAATTTCAATTACATGTATTTCCAAGATGAGTATTTGATTTTGGTCTTGTTCACAGGCACGGCCATATAAAAAAGGGAATTTTAATGATGCTGTTCCCTGACACAATGTTGTTGTTGTTTAGAATTAAGCACAAAGCTACACAATGGGCTATCTGTGCTCTGCCACCACGGGTATCGCAACCCGGATTTTAGCGTGTAAGTCCGCAGACATACCGCTGAGCCACTGGGGGGACCCCTGACACAAGGCTAGAAATAAAATATCAATGTATTTAGCTAAAATAAGCTGGTTAATTTATTTCTGTTTCTTAATTATTTAGAATTATAGGTATTGAGTACTTAGAACTGGTGTATATTGCTCAAAAGCTCTCACAAATTCATTAGTTATTGTTCAAAGAAAAAAGGAAAAAGAAACGAAATATATCATGAACTCGTTGTATTATTACAGTAACTTTCTTCTGTTTACCTTTATCATTTGTTGTTATTTTATGAAAAAAATAATGATAATGAAAAAGCCATGAGCTTTCCTGTATTTCTTCAATAGAAAACGAAATCAAAATATAAAAACGTGTTAAATCTATAGCTTTGTAATTGTGAAAAGTTTAAAAAAATAAAATATTCAAGTAAAGATGTCTTTGAGTGTCAGAGTTAAGTACCTTTTCTTAAAGCCTTTAAATCGACATCACTATTTGCTTATCAAGCTGTTATCAAGATAGTTTGGAGTTTTCAGAATAATGGATGGACAAATTGTTTTCTTTTCTGGCTTTTTTCTTCCTTTTAAAGCGCACCAAAATACCTTTGCTTCCTTTCAAAGCCTTGCGAAAAACAGCATTTCAAGATCTTTATCTCACAAAACTGTTACGCCTGTTTTTCTTCGATTTCAAAATCTTGGAACGTTGTTGTTGTAATTCAAAGAGAGTTTGCTCTAGTGGTATTAAATCCGTATAAAGATTCTGAGAGTCCCTGGTCCAGAACCTGCTACTACAATAAGGTGATCAGGAATTTTGAGTCGTAAATACACTGTTAAATTGACTGAGAAATTCTACTACTCGATTATAGTACCCGAAAAATTGTCGACTGGTGCTCTGGATCTTTCTATAACTTATAGTATGAAATTAGGGTCAAATAGTGCAGAAGGTTCTTGTGTAGATTTGTTTGAATATCCAAAACTAACAATAAGAATTAGAGTCGGGTATTCACAGATTGTCCATTTGTAACTTAGGAATAAATTTTGTCACAAACAAAGAAAGTAACACTCTGAGTTAGCGAGAACGTAATAACATGCTTGTATTCTAATAGTTGGATATAACTGAATGTTATGAAAAAGAAAAAATCCTGTAAACATGTTTCTTATTACTTCAGAAACGTCAATGAAAGCACACTGTCATACGAATGGAACGGTATGCTTTCAGAGCGACAAAGTGTTTTTGTATCTTGCTGTTAATACATTAAAACATATATCTATAGTCTTCCTTAGCTTTGGCCGGCATGACCACGGAGTTATGGCGCTTGATTCGTAATTTGAAGGTTGCACGTTCGAATTCCCAAAATACTCAAATGCTCACCGTTTCAACAGCAGGGTGTTATAATGTGTTAATCATTCCACTATTCTTTGGTAAAAGAGTAGCCCAAGAGTTGGCGGTGGGTGGCGATGAGTTGCTGTCTGCCATCTAGTGTTATACTGATAACATAGGGACAGCTAGCGCAGATAACCCTCACGTAGCTTTGCGCGAAATTAAAACCAAACTAGTCATATTGTACACTCTAAGACAAGTCCCGTGTGGTGGATACCTGGCTTTCACCCAGGAATCCCGCATTTGATTTCCAGCAATAGAATTGTACTATGGGTTACTCTCTTACCCTAAAGCACTGCAATTACAGCATAGTAGTAGCCCACCTATACTTAGAAACGGAGGAAGAGACATTTTGCACCTGACCATGTGGGTATTTCAACATATTCAAATACTTATAAAGAAGAAACGAACTATAAGATAATATCTATCTCATATTGTATTCTGCTAGGTAATGCCTCGTAAACCTTTCAATTTTTTTCATTGGCAGAAATTCTTTAAAAGGCAGACAAAATACAATAAAATTAAAGTAGAATAGTTTTTTTCCTGTCTTTTTGTTGGATGTTGTGTAAATCTATTCGAAGGTTGTGTACGCTGGTCGGTCCTTATTTAGAAGAGATTGATAGCTAGTCAGTAACATCTGCATTGAACTCTTAAAATCGTTTAAAAACGAAAGGAGGAATTGATCATCTCAATATACTGCCCCAAGATTGAGAGAGTGAGCATTCACTGACAGGATTCGAAATCACAACTCGTAGATTGCATTTTCAGCGTTCTACTCATCAGAACATGAAAACTTAATTTTATTAGAATAACAGCATAACTCTTGGATGTTACAAAATGCAATTTAACTGATTGTTAAAGCGCAACGTAATGAAGCTAATGTATATTCTCCAATGATACTTAAATACTATAAGCATAAGACTATTATGTTAGGCCTAATGACAGTTGAACAAAGTGAATTTAAGACTAATTTATTAGGCTTAATGATGCAGAAATACAGAAAAAGTGAGACTAAACTTTTAACGGGGTGATACCGAAACAAAATAGGCTTAAAATAATTTATTAGCTTTCACTGTGTGGTAAATCTGAGGTATTACTGAGCATACCACGAGAAACGAGCTGTTAACCCTAGTTACAAGCTTTATATACTCCTTACAAAGTGATAAAAGCACGTCTACTGCATGAAACGATGAAAATGAAACAAAAGAAAATTCATGTGTTACTGTAGTCACTTTCATACACGAATTCAGTGAAACTATAAATACAAAAATATTTAGTTTAATATGTAACTACTCGTTCATTTCATGCTTTTGGGTTAAATAAAGGTTAATGTTTGAAATTCATCCCACAAATCACAAGCAAAATACGCAATTATGTAAAAAATTATGTTTAAATATTCTTTTACGCTTTGATTTTTTTCAAACAATTGGTATGTGTTAATAAATTTACTGCTTGTAATAATGTTGGAATCATGAAGCAAAACTTCAAACTATATTTGTAGCGAAAGAAAGAACGATATTAGTGTACAAAGCGTATACTGTTTGAAATAACCCTAAAGGGTGGATACTTAAATATACGTACAGCGGATAACCAGATACCGAATGCTACTAAATCTTCTTTAGAAGATTACGTGTTCTGGGTTGAACATGTTCTCAGGAGACTCCTTATAATCTGATTCCTAATCCGCTTTTCGTCTATAAAAACTGCCAAACAGAACGATAGTCGAGAGTTTAGTGCCTATTGAAACTTGAATCTCTACAGAGACAGGTATGTACAAACACTTAGCAGACCAAGAAACTCTGTGACAAAGTCCTCCAAAGCCGTCTGAGGGTGGGAAGATGAAAGCTTAATAATGAGATTCTCCGGTGGAAATAATATTGATGCAGTTGCCAGATATAATAACAAAGTGCTTCAGCTATTTGTATTCTTTTATAAACATACAGCATATCTTGCCCTACTTTTTATAAAAGTCTTCTTTTTCTTTACGTTTAAGATCATACAAATACACAAACACAAAATGGCAAATAAAATGAATTGATGCGATTTCCACTTTTCGGTATAGAAACTTGACGTACTTATGTTGTAGTTCAAATGTGAAGATCTCTTAAGATTTGAAAATTAGTAAAAAATAAACAAACATAAAGATATAATTCTTAAAATATTACTGTCTCTTGGCAATCACTTATCGTATTGCTTATAAATGGAAGCTGCTATTTATCTATTTTCTTCCTCTTTGTTTATCTATCTATATAATAATTAAGATTATAAGTTAATAATGCGAATTTCTTAAAAGCGTGGGTGTAAAAGGAATGAAAGACCCAATAGACGGAAATATGTATTGTAATGGTTGTTTTGATCTATTAACGTTGTAATACTTAGTTTTGTTTCTTGGAAAATAACATATTCGATACCACACCTTCATATGTCATATCTTGGGTGTTATATATAAATACATATGTAGATAGATAACAGGGTATTCGTCTTTCCGTCAACTTTATATAACAAGGTTTTGTAATAAAACGACTCATAACAGGTTTTCAAAGGTTTTGTGAATAAGATCATAAAAATAAAACAACTCGTGTAGCATTAAAAGGCATAGCTACAATACAAATTATGTATACATTAAACCAGGTTATTTCAACCTATGCTATACTGAAATCATAAGGCTAGTAAATGAATAGTAAACTAGTTCAATCGAAATTAATTTTTACGTTTAAAGTTTGTGGTTTGGGATTTTATCTGCTCTTTTTCAATCGTTCTTACAATGGGATCAGTTGAAAGCTTGTTCAATGTTTGTTGAACATCCAGTCAAAAATTTGATTGAATAATTTTTATTGCAATATTTTATGAGCGTAAAGAGCATTGATATTATTTTTCCTTCTTTAAAACAGTTGAGACGTAACATGGTATTGTTTGTTTGTTTGTTTTTGAATTTCTCGCAATGTAAGATTAGATAGTATGCCTATCTACCGCCAATTCTTGGGCTGCTCTTTTGCCAACAAATATTGGGATTCCCTATTATTTTATTACGCCTCTACAGCTGAAAGAGCGAGCATGTTTGGTATGACGGGGATTCGGACCCGTGACCCTCAGATTACGAGTCGAGTACCCTGACCACTTAGCTTTGCCGGGTCCTGTATGGTATTTAGCTGTGGAAGCATGGGTCCAGTAGAATAATTAACATAATTAAACATAATGGCTTTTTTACTTTTTTTTTTTCTGAATGAGTTGGGGCAGTGTAGTCTGTTGATCGCGTGGCCTGGTGGGTTAAGGCGTTCGAATCGTAATCTAAGCCACGTGTTTGAATCCTGGTCACACCAAACATGCTCGCCCTTTCAGCCATGGGGGCGTTATAATGTGTCGATCAATCCCACTATTCGTTAATAAAAAAGTAGCTTAAGGGTCGGCTGTGGGTGGTAATGACTAGCTGTCTTCCCTCCAGTCTTAAAATGCTAAATTATGGACGACTGGCGCAGATTGCTCTCGAGTAGCTTTGCGCAAAATTCAAAAGGAAACAAACAATTGGTCACATCCTTTTTACTGGTTTCCAGTAATAACAGTGTATAATAATAGTTAGTTATTTTTGATGGTCTTATAAGGGATCCCATGAAAGATGCGGCTTATAACAGTTCGCTGCACACTTTCGATGAACTGCAAATGATTGATAATAAGTATCATTTCAGCTGATACTTTCTACGTGCAGCCCAAATGGTCTGATGAACTCTAGTATAGAGTAAGAAACCTTGCTGCAAAATGGCTGTTATTGAAAATACAGGTTTTATATTCATATAAAGGACTGATATTTTTCATAAATTACTGATAAATGAATTAGTTTTTGATACTTAGAGTTAGTTTATTATGTGGCTTGGAAAAAGAATATTCGTTGCAGTAGTAAGAGTAAAACTACATTATAATACAGTACAAGGAACACGTTGTTCACAGAACAGTTCAGAACAATATATATTTTAGGTAATATTATATTAAATGGTTATTTGTGGAGATATACAAAACTTGACATACTATTCCAAAGCAATATCTATACATAAAAAAAAATATTTCTATGTTCTCTCTTTTTTGCAGGGTAACAACTGTTCTTAGCTTCACTTTATACTATTATAAATCTTTGAAACCCTTGTATGAGATTATCATTCCTGCATACATTTATTTCTACTATGAACGTATGTATTAAATTTCTGAGGTGTTTTATTTACGGTGTGCGTGATATATCGTTGTTACCTTTTTTTGATTGCATTTAAAAATATTATCTTTCATTACGTTCTTGGTTTATGGACATTATTTTCTGTGATATTGTTAAATGAGACTTATCTAATTTTTATGGATACCTTACTTTACTAGGTAATGAAGTACATTAAATATGTATTTATTCCTTAACGGCACTTATTAAACACAGATAAACTTCACTAACGTTATATATTACAGCGAAAACGTTGGAAGAATGCACTCGCCAAAAACGTAAAATTTACGAATTAGAATCACACTTTCATTTAATATTGACGACAAAGTTTCTTTTCGCAGACGTTTAATTCTTCCACTTAAAAGGGAAGCTAAACAACAAAGTTGGCTTCTATCAACACAAATAAAATCACGACCTGTATCTTTAGAATGTTAACTTTATAATGTTATATTCTGGATATGTAAGTCGTGATTTTATTTACGTGTATAGAAATGTTTCATAATAAACTCCAGATTCAGTAAACATAGTTAAGAATAATGAACTCGTTGGGGCTTTTTGCGATATTTCTTACCACTAGATTCCCCACTTAATTACAAATATACAGAGCAACAACAACTATGCCTCGATGATGTTCGTAGGTTATAGATGAATGAATTATGTAGTTACTTTATCAATGCAACAATGAAAGGCCTGCCAATCTAATAAGTGAAATAACAAGTGCCGTAATTATTCGTTACAGATGAAAAGGAAGAGAAGAGACACTGTAAGTATTTAAACAATAGAATAAATATTTTACAGGTGTCGAGATAAAGTGGAATGCAGGCTGATCGTTTTGCATTAAGAGACTAACGCTTTGTGATACCATGAAAAACAGATCAAACTACTACTGTATTTAAAATAAAAAAATAAAGAAAATTAATACAAGAATGTTAAAATAAACTTTAAATAGCTGAAGACTAATGACTGTACTGGTAACAAAAGAATAAGGTGGTTGAATTTAGTTATGAAGTCTAAGACATGAATAACAATTTGACATTAAGTCTTTAAAAATGTGTTACAAAACGTCCAAATTCCCTTAGTGGTCCAGGTTTCTTCTGAAACCGAACAGCCACAAAATGGAATCAGTAATATTCGGAGCCACCACCCCTCCCTTTTTCATGTGACAGTCATATAGTCCAGCATACGCGAAACAACACAGAATAAAATATATTGTCCTGTGAAATAAAAGTTGTTTTTTCTTGATCAAATTTTGTTAAGGAAAGTGGTGTTTAGGTCTGAATTACACGACTTCAAAAATATTTATCCTTCTCCGGAATATAGCTCAAAAAAGAGAAAATAGGTGTTTGCATACCATACTGCTACCATTTATTTTTCAGTACCTTACTGCGTGAAAGATTTAACGTATTTTTTGTTTAGAGAGTGATCTTAAACCAGCTAAGAAAAACCGACATTTTTATTTAAGAGAGACCAGAATTAAACAGTTTATCAACTTCGTGCAAAGCTACTAGAGGGCTATCTGCTCTAGCCGTTCCTAATTTCGCAATGTCTAGAGGAAAGGCAGCTAGTTATTACCACCCACCACCAACTCTTGGACTACTCTTTTACCAACGATTAGTGGGATTGAAAGTCACATTATAACGCCCCCACAGCTGAAACGGCAATTATGTTTGGTGTGATGGTGATTCGAACCTGCGACCCTCGGATTTTGAATCGAGTGCCTTAACCCACCTGACCATGCCGGGATAATTAAGTTGTAAAATACTGCATTGCAGGAGAACACTATTCATTGCTTCTTGACACAAATTCGCTCTTCTAATCTCTTCCTGTAACCCAATGTCGAAACGCACTACTTACAAATAAGCATATTATTTGGTAGAGTAATGAAAAATACATTTTCTGGTGATCGAAATGTTACTTTTAAGGATCTAAAAAATATTTTTCTTTTAAAAATATCTCTCAGAATTTATCCTCAAAATGTTAATAGTTTAAATTATATTGTCATAACCATTTGTGACAAGTGGATATTTAGATTCAAGAACACAAAAAAGTTCAGTTGCACAAATAAATTTAATTTTATATTTTGTGCCATTTACAGTAAATTGTTTTAGATTCTACGTTTGTCTCATCAAATTATTCATCAAAACAAATATGTTTGAGTTAGTTTCTTTTATGAACAACGCTAAAGACGTAATGTATTATAAATTTGATAAATATTGAAACCCAATATTAGATGTTGGTAATTTTAGAGCATAGGTTCCTTTTTGAAAGTGATATGGACAAGAAAGCGCTAATCAATACATATATGTAAAAACAGAATATATTTGGCAATATGATAAAAATAATAATTAATCAAATTTAAGACACATTCTTTTTTGCTCTTTAATACTAAAAGTAAAAACAACGTTTAAAATGTACAATCATCACTTCATTTGGGAGACGTCCAACATTAAAAGACTATATGCTGACAGCACAAAGCATTCGAAACATATAGAGTTTAATGTTGGTCGTCACCCAAATAAAGTGATTATTGTACATATAAACGTTATTTTTACTTTTGATTATAACATTTTTGCACAAATTGCCTTGACTGAATTTTCACCTGTTTACAAATATTGATTTTTGAATATCAACTGAAATTATACAATATAGCGTCATATTAGTTACTCTAATGCTCTTTTAAAAAATCTTTTAGTACAACATTCTTTCAAAACGACTGACCAGTAACATTAAACAAAACAGAAATCCAAGAGAAAGGACATTTAAGAAATTCTCAATTGCTGCATTTATTCGTTATTTAGCCCCCAATTGCACAACGTTGTATCTACGGACTTACAACGGAAGAACCCGTGTTTTGATACTCGTGGTGGGCAGAGCATGCATAGCCCTTTGTGTAGCTTTGTGTTGTATTTCGAAACATTTCTGTGATTAACATTAACCTACAGGTTTATTTTTGGCTTGAAAAGTAGCGTTTTCTCGAACCGTCGTAAGCATTTAAATTACTTCAATAGTTTTTAAGATAACTGTTTTTAAAAGTCTAATTTCTTTAAACAGTTATATTCTATGTATTAACATGGAGTTTTTTGTTTTGTCAGAATTACTTCTTGTGTATCATCGACTGTATAATGTATAGTACGTATGCTCTATTCACTTACTATAAGAATCCAATTATTACAAATGAGCTGTTTTTCTTAATATTCTAAATGTTTACGCAGAGTTTAATGTTTTCGTCAAAATTACTTATGTGTATCATCGAGCATATAGTAATATCCGAATTACTGACATAAAAATTTTATGCAATGGAGATTTTTATAAGAAGTGTATTATTTTGTAGTTGAAATTCAAATATTAAAAAAGGCACCTTTAAATTGTATTTTAAGCACTGGCAACTTAATTCTTAGACATACAAGCTGCTCAAAAGTTATTATATCTGTAATCAGCATACATTTGTACTTATATGATTATTTTATTACTTGACACCAAAATATGTTTTATAACATTCTATTCTTTAAAATGTTCAGTAATTCTGCAATTTATATTTCTCTGTTTTTGGTATTATTATGTTCAATTGCATCACAGAATCTAAATTTCTTAAAAACGTTCTTCATTGAATTTCATAATTGTGTAACTTCTATCATGCTGGTTTACAACAAATGTTATTCATTTTACCTGTGAAGCGATTGAACTGTTGAATCTTTTACCGAGACTAACAATCTCCACACGCCTATTCAATCTACAATCTTATCCTCTATAAACCTGTCAAGAACAGATACGCATCACAAGCTCTGATTGTGTCTCACCAACTGGCTACTCCTTTTTCGTAGGAAAACCTAATTTTTCTGGTAAAAACTTTACACAACATAAAGAATAGAAAGGTCACCGCGTGAAACCTTTGACATAATCCACTTTCAACAGAACAGTGTTGTTTATGGATGAAAGAGCCGGCAATGCCACAGCTGGAGGCACATAGGATAGCAACGTGTAAGTAGAAAGATATAATTACCTGAAGAAACATCTATGATAAGAAAACATGAGAATGATGTTTGACTGAGGCGTACTTCGAAACTCCATCGAATAGACCCAGCTTTCTGGATCGATAGAACTGTGTTCATTGTTATATTTATCAGAAAATTGTATTCCTTGGGAAAAGGCATCTGCGGTACGAGAAGACACTGAAATGCCGAAGAACTTGTTTTATCTAAAATGTTTTTAAGGGTATACTAATGAACACTTTCATCAATGACTACTACTCTGACAATGACTACTTGGAATTTATTAGTTTGAACTCAATATAAAATACATGGGAAGACCTTAAAAGCAAAGTAGATAAAATGTGCTTAAATTGAAATGTTTCTCTTGAGCAACAGAAGAAAATAAAATTGGATTCAGGATAAACATAAAAGTTTTTATTCAATCTCCTTTCGTCCATCTGAGGAAAGTACAATACATTTGTTAAATATTTGAAGATTTCTTAGAAAATGTAGTTTATTATTGTTTGAGAACCTTTGTGTTTTTATGGAACAGTAAACGAGATTTGGTAGCAATAGAAAAAGGTTTGTGTTTCATTTTGATTATTTTGTTTAAAGGTCAGTGTAATATTGTCTTTTCCGGTTGCATAGCAACAACAATTCTTTCTTTAATAAATGATATAAATAAAGACAGCCTTATTTACCATAATCGAATAAAATTTGCAATAGTCGCTTGCTTTTTGAGAATAAACTATTATAACATTTTTCTCTAATTATTTTTTCTTTATTTATTCAAAGTTCCCAAGTGGAGCAGCGGTAAGTCTCTTTATTTACAAGGATTCGATTTTTCTCAGTGAACACAGCAGGTATCCCAATGTGGCTTTCCTTTAAGAAAACATACATTCACACACAATTCTTTAAGAAAGACATGTTCATAGACTGATTCGATTACTTGTCACCAACCAAGGTGTTTTTATTGTTGTTATACGAAGCTATAAGAATAACAGTTAGTGTTTTAGTTTGTTATTGATATATTGTTTTTTTCCTAAACGCTTGAAATGTGGTTAGCTATACGAGTGTTATCTGCGTAAGCCGTCCCTATTTTAACAGTGTTAGACATATTAACTAAGACATTATCTAAATTATGTAGAATAGATTTATTTTGTGTTGAATTTTGTCCAAAGCTACACGAGGTCTATCTGCACTAGCCATCTCTATTTTAGCAGTATAAGAGAATAGGGAAGGCAGCTAGTCATCACCACCCACCGTAAAATATTTTACCAACAAATAATAGGATTGACTGTTACATTATAACGCCCGACGATTTAAAGAGAGAGCATATTTTATGGGAGGAGAATTAGAACACTCGAACTTGAGATCACTAGTTGCGCACCCTGATCACCTAGCTTTGGTGTTCCAATATAACCATATTGTAAGTTCTTTATAAGTTTCAACCATGTTAAACTTGTGGGAATCACCAGAACTTTCAGTTTTGTCGTACTGAAACAAAGTGTCATGTTCCTAATTATGTGTTTATCTATTTTCTAGTTTTCTTATTTATTAATATGGGATTTCATTTATTTTTTTATTTGCTGAGGCATATCGCTTCATATAATAGCTCCAAGATATTTTAATTTTATTTTTTCAAGTGTAAACTTTTAGCTTTTACCTCCGTTTTATGAACAATTTGAGATTTAATTTTGGATTTACACTGTTTTGACTGAACTATTTTCAATGCTTATTGTCTCATAGGCGAATTTATTCTAATTCTGCCTAAAAGAATTTTAACCGAGGATAGGCTGGTAGAGATGTTGATGAGTAATACGAATTGAATCGTGTATACGAGCCCTAGGCTTGGTATTTCTGGGGTATAAAATTATAATTATTAAAAAGAAAAAGAACGAATCACAGATTATTTTTTTTAATCTTGCCTGAAAGGATTTCGATTGCCACGGCTATTGAGGATTCTCTCTTGTATTTTATATAAAAACACTGGACAACACAAATTTGCGGCTGGTGAAATCTCAAATGTAATTTGATAGTGCTAATTAAAAAAAATGTAGTCAGAAGTTATTCATCACTTCTATATTATACGTTATTGTAATATCTCAATATTTGACCCGCGTTATATGAAATACCATGAAATCAGCTTAATGCAATATATTTATACTGTGAAATTAAATTTACTTGGACAGTTCAACGGATGAAAGGCATACATTTTAGATAATTTCTAACATTGACTGTATTGTACAGGTGTAAAAGTTCACATATGCAATTTCATCTTTATATCATTATTGCAATTTAATGTGTATGAAATATAGATTATTTGCCAACAAGATTGACAAATACAATTTCATTTTAAATACAAATATATTTTAATATGCCAACAAAAAACGATTGTTATCAATAGTTATTATAAACGATTGTTTATATACAAGATTTTTACAAACTTACAAACAACACTGATTCTAAAATCCGGTCTAGAATTGAATATTTATCGACGATTCAGGTCCACGACGAACAAATTAATTTTCAGTTGATACTGACTGTCACGCCTCGCTTAAGTTTGCTAGCTTGGTTGACCTTGCACTGGTTAAAAGCTGACTTTTTCGGACAAAATAGATATTTAAGTCCTCATAGAAATAGTAATATCTGAATTTAATTCACTGAAAATGAACTATTTGTAATGTTCGAAATCTGTAAGCATTGCTGGTCCAATTCTTTAGATTTATGATTAATTGACGTTAATCACAATATAACATTCGATGCCAATAGCACATTGATTTTAGTTGTCAAATAATAATGTTCTTGTCTGTCAGATAGCCGTTTTTATATGAATCACGCGAGTTTCTCAAAGTGTCAACAAAGTTCGAAAACGCTTATACGTTTCCGTAACACGAAAATCGCTGAATCTTACTCTCAAGAAACTTCTACAAATTTCGAGAACAAAGAAGAATGTACGTCACATACAAAAAACAAAGCTATATTGAAATAAAGGTATGCATTTAGATAAATGTATCACGCTAAATCCGTTACAATATATAATAAGAATAAATCTGCCATAACTTGAAAACTGGAAGTGATAAGTGGTTTCAACATGATTTATTCAATCAGAGTCGTCGAATTATTAAGAAATAGTTGCATTTTTTCTATTAGCAGAAAAAATGTTACTTTAAAATCAACTGTGTATTTAATAATGCTGTTCTCTATCAGAAAATAAACAATTCTGTTTCATTTAACAATAAAAATATTTGTTTTGAATTTCGCGCAAAGCTACTCAAAGGCTATCTGCACTAGCCGTCCATAATTAAGCGGTGTAAAACTATATGAAGGCAGCTAGTCATTACCACCTATCGCCAACTTTTGAGCTGCTCATTTACCAACAAATAGTGAGATTGGCCGCACATTACAATGCCCCCACGGCTGAAAAGGCGAACATGTTTGGTGTGACAAGGATTTCAACCAGTGACCCTTAGATTACGAGTCGAACGCCTTAACCCACCTGGCCATGCTTGGCCCAATGAAAAATACTTACAAGTTTTAGTTTAATATTTTTAATGGAATAGCTATATGTGAATTACTTTTTGTAAAACAAAGTAACGCGTTTCACTCCATAATAGACACTAACAGGTCTAAATCTTATAGTATATTCTCCATTAATTAAATACTTTAACGCTCATTTTGTTGTACTTATTTCGAAATTACAGATATGTGTGGATGTTTTCTTACAGCAAAGCCACATCTGGCTATCTGCTAAGTCCATCGAGGGGAATCGAACCCCTGATTTTTGTGTTTGAAGTCTGTAAACTTACCGCAGTGCCAGCGGAGTACAAGATATGTACACCATTACAATTCATGCATATCCACGTTTGTATGTATATATATATTAATAACTCTTAAGAAAGGCCAAGGTAAAGCCATAGTAACCATTTGATTTAATTAACTAATACATTATTTTATCACATAAAGCTGGAAAGTTAAAACTGAGGCAATGTACTGCATTGATTATTTTCGTATTTATCAGTTATGTTAATATTTCATCGAAACCGGTAGTCAAATAATATTACACCACATTCGGCGTTAAGTTAAATATAACAACATGACACTTTCTTTTGTGAAAAACCTTCTTTTGTTAAGAGGAACTATTTAAGCTTATGTTTAATCAGCTCGAGGTGGAGACGTCTAAAATCACTTGAAAAGCAAAAAAAAAGGTCATTACAGACATTATCGTATAGAATACTGAGAATGCAAAAGAATAAATCTTATTTTCACAATGTATTGAATTACTTCCTTCAGAAAAACTAGATAAAATTGTCTCGTTGCCATAAAAAAATTAGATTGTAAACATTACCGTAAAGAATAATGATAATGTACAAGTGTAAATTGAACCACTACAGGATTACTCCAATCAGAAACACAATTTGAAACTGTCTTATTCCACAGCAATCCATAAATGTGACTAAGTTTAAATTTCTTGATATCATATTAGAGACAAAAATATATTTTCCTTATTAATTACTTTGAAATTAAAGCTATTGCTATGATTAACAACACATTAATTTTCTGGTTGTTGTTGTTTTGAATTAAGCACAAAGCTACACAATGGGCTATCGATGCTCTGCCCACCACGGGTATCGAAACCCGGATTTTAGCGTGTAAGTCCGCAGACATACCGCTGAGCCACTGGGGAGCATTAATTATTTTTTTTCTGACCAATCCCAGTTATTCTTCAAATAACATTTTTGTCACCTTAGGACTGTCACTAAGTGGCTCAGCTGTATGTCTGTTGACTTATAACGTTAAAAAAACGGTTTTTGATACTCCTGGTGGGCACAGTACAGATAGCCCTTGTGTGGCTTTGCCCTTAACTACGAGCAAACAAACTTTTTGCTGCTTTTAGATCGCTCAGGTATATCGATCCCTCAACAGCATTACTTGATTTTGACGTGCATTTTTTCTAAGAAGTATAATAAGTTTTATATATGCGAAAACGACTCGTTTGGGTTGAGAAAATATTTTACGTAGAAGAGCGAACAACGTTTCGACCTTCTTCGGTCATACGTAAAATATTTTCTCAACTCAAACGAGCCTTTTTTGCATATGTATTTCTCTACAAGTGGGTTTTCTCGACATCACTGATTATAATAAGTTTTATTATCAGTTGAATCAATCTTCGTTTCTTGTAAACATTAACAATATTTTGTATTTACAAAATAATACAAACAAACGCCTGTCACTCACGAAATGTGTATTTAAAGTATCCAATTACAAATGACAAATTGATCAGTAAATCCCCTGAAGTATAAAACATCTGTAATTCGGACTAACCAGGTTTACCTGAAGTAAGTTATGTGTGCTTTGAAAGTAATGTTTTATTCTTGTCTCAGTTATTCTGTTATCTGATATAAAATCAAATTATTTACATTAAGAAAAAGTTTTTATTGTTTTATTGTTTATTTATAACAATAATTTCTTCAATCACATTACAATTCATTATTATTCATCTTTTTTGTATTGTACTGGTAGTTTTTTATATATATTTTCTTCAAACATTTGTTTGGTATTATTTCTAAATTTCTGATTTTACATAACTATTCCTTTCAGTATATCTATGTTTTCTGAGTACATAAGTTTTTAAACGACTGGTAATATATCTGCATAGTTTTGCACTTGTAAGCATAAATATCACATCTCTATGTTAAATGCAAGAATACAGTTTTAATTAAAATAATAAACTGAAAACATACATAGATATTTAACACCATCTCCATCACCCACTTGCCTTTGTTTTAAAAAAATATTTTATTTTCACTGAAATCAGTTGTTGTTATTTCAAATTTCTCCCAAATTGACCTATTCATTTATTATTTTATGTTCTTTGCATTTCATCACAGTGACAATCTTCAATCGTTTTGGTTTATTTTTGCACATTCAAGATCTTATTTTTGTTGTTTAACGTTCTTATATAAATAATATTGGTTCATGCTGTTTGTGAATTGTCAGTATAAAAGGAGTAATATATTACAATGAAATCGGAAATGTTATACATGCTGTTTTATATTTACTGTTGAATCATGGAAGTCACAATGTCAAAATCATAGAATCTTAGTTCTCAAGATACGAAGTAGAAACATGTAAATTTTTAAACATATGAATGATATATTTACAACAGTTTAACTAAGACGTTTCTTGTTAATATTGTTATCTAGAAGGTTAAAACATTTTTCTATAGGAATATATAAAACTCAATACTTGAGTCTTAGTAAAACTGAGCGTGGAAACTGAATACAAAAGTTTTGAGTAGATATTTTAGTTCAAATACACGTTGATTGCTGCCCTATATTTAGTAAAGCTTCAGTATTTAATTTTCAAATCACTCTTAAGAAATCTTTAATGCATTGTATATTCAATAACTTTGGAAATACTGAGTACAATGCAAATACAACGAAACCGCTCCCTCATAGTGTATACAAATAGTACATCAATGTACACTTGTATTTTGACAGTTTACAAAGTAGTCACCTCTTATCCAACAAATCAGACAATGATGTGTTAAGCTGCTAATTTATATTTTGACAGGGAGTTTAGAAAAACTGTATAACGCTGGTGAAAACTATTCTACTGATGATGTGAGAGATCGAGGTAGAAATCTCAAACTCTTCAAAAGTGATGTTAAGTAACTCAAAGTATGCTCTTTACGTTATCCAATAAATATTTTGTCAATGACGTAGTTATAAGTACAATCGTGAATGTTACAACTGAAACAGAAAGATATGTATCAGTACAGTTGTTTAATGAATCTGTGACTACTCAAAAAATAACTTTGACAAAACCAAATGTGTGAAACTGGTGTAAGGCACTGAAAATTTGGATAACTGAAGGGCGTTAGTTAAACAAGAATCTAAATTCAGATTGTTTGACGATAATCAATGATAGTTTTTTTTTTTCCAATGCAATAAGAAGTGAATGCTGTCGCGGTAAAGCAAAAACCAATAGTAAAGCTATGAGTCCAACATAGGCGTATGTTGTATCGCTATCAGTGATGTCAGAATTCTTCGCAAAACTGATAGCACCCTGACTGCAAGAAGTTAGGTGAAAACTAATAAAAGTAAATATTAATCAGTAAACTTGAGTGAATCATAGGGACTAATAGAGGATATTGGAAAAAAAAAACACAATCATGTCGATAAACAAGGTACACTACTCTGTTTAAAACAACAACTACAAAATACTAATGAATTGTGAAGCTTATTATCACTTGTTTTGCATTTTTACAGTGATATATTTTAATAATGATAAATTGGACATTTATTTACAACTACTCACTGTTTTTGACTTCTGTATGCTTATCATAAATACTTTTCCACAATTATTTGCAATACTGTATATTCAAGGAAAATCGATACAAAACAACCTTGGTAAAAATATAATTAAGGGGCTCACATTTGCGTATTTATATTATTTAAAAGAATGTACTTTTAGTAAATTCACCTTGTTAGTAGTAAATACATTCTTTGAAGTGAAATATAATAACTTTCTTTAATTTTTAGTCTTAATGTTATAATACTCATTAATGTATTTATTTCCTTAAAATCCAAAATGGCCCAGAATGGCCAGGTAGTTAAGGCACTCGACTGTAACTTGAAGTCGCGAGTTCGAATCCTGTCATACGGAACATGGTCGTCATTTCAGCCGTGGGGGCGTTATAATGTAAGTTCAATCCCACTATTCGTTTCTAAAAGAGTACCCTAACAGTTGACAGTGGGTGGTGATGACTAGATGCCTTTCTTCTAGTCTTACGCTGCTAAATTAGGGATGGCTATCGTAGACAGCCCTTATGTAGCTTCGCGCAAAATTCAAAGCAAATCCCAATGAAGTAATAGGGTACCTGTAACCCAATTAATTTAATTCAATATTTTCCATCCTTCATTTAACGAGTTCCCCCCTAGTACAGCGGTAAGACTACGGATTTATAACGCTGAAATAATGGGTTCGATTCCACTCGGTGGACTCAGTAGACAGCCAGATATGGCTTTGCTATATAAAAACTCACACTCATTTATAAGACGATTTAATACATTTTGAGACTGATTACTACTTACTCTTATTTATAAATTGTTTTCTGATAAAGTTTGAGTGATTGCTAATTTTGGCCATTATGCAATTTGCATATTCACTCTATTACGTTAATTCCAAGCTCCCTGAGCATCTCTATTACATTATCTTGAATATTGTAAATGCTAGGTCAGACCCTTTATTGTGAGCTCCTGAGAAACTAGAGTTTAAACTGATATAAAATTAAGTTTGTTTCTTGAGAATTTTCTGTAAACAGAAAGATTAAAAGATACAGATTTCCCCCGTGTACTCAATCGCATGTATAAAGTTTCTTTTTAATTAAATATTTAGCTCACAAAATTAACTCTTAAAACACGATTGTTAGTTTTCACGATTAGTATTTCAGATAAACGTTCAAATAGCTGTAACTCTTTCTCTACTAAACATAATAAATTTATCATGGAGCATGTTCTAAAGTTTGATTTTTATTAACAATATTTATTTCTACAATATTTATCTGAATGATTTGGGGCATCATTTTTTTTCACTCCTCAGTGGTTTTGTTTATTCCAGCTTTTTCTTTCTTTGCATTGTGAAAATTTTCGATTCATGTTCTGAATCAGATATTATAAATGAAGTCTCCACGGCTTCAAGGGTGGCTTAAAGAACCTATGATGAGTCAGCGAAATTGTATTTTACTTTTGATTAAACAGACCTCTGTGAACAAAGTCAAATACTTTCTAAAACTTTTATATATGGAATATATAAGCGTCTGAAAGCTAACTTTAATCCACACATTTCAATGTTAAATGAAAAAGCTGATATTACGTAAATAAGTAAGAATGATGTTTAAATATACATACTGAAAGCCAAGTTAAACATCAAGAGGCGGTCGATACGACTGACTGACTTTAAGATGAAGATGTAAATATTTAGCAAGTTCCCAGTTTGTATTTTTCTAAATAAATAAGTGTGAGAGAAAAATGCTTCAGGTTTATTTCATACTGGCCCGGCATGGCCAGGTGATTAAGGTACTTGCCGTGTAATCCGAGGGTCGCGAGTTCAAATCCCTGTCATACCAAACATTTTCGCCCCTTCAGCCGTGAGGGCGTCATAACGGTACTTTCAATCCCACTATTTATTGATAAAAGAGTAGCCGAAGAGTTAGCAGTGATGACTAGCTTCCTTCCCTCTAGTCGTACATTGCTAAATTAGGGATTGCTAGAGCAGGCATACCTCGTGTAGCTTTGTGCAAAATTGAAACCAAACAAATTATTTAATACTTATCTCCTATTTATATAATTCAGTAAAAGTGATGTAATGAAAAAGGTATTTTAATTTTTATGGGTTATATTGGGAATATTGTACCAAACCTTACGAGGCAAAACAACCTCCAACCAGAATATGAGCATTTTTGTCACATTCTTAAAAAGGTCTGTGAACAATCTTAGTTTAAATAAATACTAAGTTTTACAATAAAAAAGGTTTACTTGAATTTGAATTGGTGAAAAACTGTCTTACTTCACTTTTGCCCCCCCAGTGGCTCAGCGGTATGTCTGCGGACTTGCACGCTAAAATCCGGGTTTCAATACCCGTGGTGGGCAGAGCACAGATAGCCCATTGTGTAGCTTTGTGCTTAATACAAAACAACAACTACTTCACTTTTCCCTGCATTACACTCTAAACAAAAAATATATTGCAAGCGACACATTTGTTCTAATAATTTTGCAAACAAATCATCTATCTCAGTGTGTTAAACTAACAAAAAATATCCAATGTTTGTATGCTTGGAAATGAAATATCACCATTCTGTGTAAACAGATAAGCTGCTTTTTCCTCAGTACAAATTATTGTTAAAAGAAAAGAATGCCATCCGGTGGCAGAGCGGTATGTCTGCAGACTCACACCGCTAAAACCCGGGTACCGATATTCGTGGTGTGCATAGCACTGATAGCTCATTCTGTAGTTTTGTGCTTAATTCTAAACAAACAAAAGAAGAGAGCAAGCATAGTATATGAACAAGTTCCCCATACGTTTTAATTCTATATGTTTTAAAAAGGAATGGTATATGTAAGAAAGTGCTTGAAATTAAAACAAAAAATTACTTGGCTGTCTTCTGGGGGTGAAAAATTTATATTTCATAGTGGCGAGGTGTGTTTTTGTTATTAACGTAAACGAATAAAAATTACACAAAAACTGAAATACTTAAAACGATTTGAAAATTTCAACTGTAAATACTTATTGCCCAGAAATAACTTCTTTTACACTTTCGTATAATTCGTTTCGTAATCCCTTTATTATTATCTTATTTCTATAAAAATAGTAACGCTGTAGAAATGGAAGTGATTAATATTGTGCAAACCATCTGAGCATGATTCTTATTAATTGGTTTGTGTCTCTCAAAAGACATTAAATAATGCTCGAATACTAGTTTAAACGTATGTGGGATGATATATTTACATTAAAATGTAATTGCTGTAGATATGTGCGCATAAATTTTTGTATAACAGGTGAACTTCAGTTAAAGGTAATATCACGTGCATAAACATGTTGAAGTTAATAACTGTAATTCTATTACAATTTAAATACTTTGTTATAGCTTTGTGTGGCACTCTCAAACCTAATATAAGTAAACTATCGAAAAGTCCTATTAAATATTTTCTTTAGACAACTAAACTGTTTCAGGTATCAGGACCCACTCGAATATTACGCCAGATATGTATCAATAGATAATCTGAATTAGTTTTACTGAAGAACGGAATACCATGAACAGTTTACTATGTAGATTTTCTTTGATACTCTCAATAAAAAATTAATCATTCGCATTTGTCAGTTCAGCCTTACTTTTCCAGTACTTAATGTTGTCATACATAGAAACGCATAGATAGAGAAAATACCAATAATTCATACCTACTTATATTCATTCAGCTCGTTTTATTCTGATTCACGAGTTAAAAGAGCTTAATATCGTATCAGCTATTGTCGGGTGTCTTTTAAATATTATATATGTATAGCTCCGTGAAAAATTTACTCTAAGATCATAATACTATTCATTTCCTTGGGAACCATATAAAGATATTATAATGTACTATGTAAGATGAATAGAAGAATAGTGGAAAAAGTTTGACGTTAGAGTGAGAAACAGGTTTAAATCTTTGAAATACTAATTCTTGTTCAGACAAATATTTTAATGCGAGTATGAAATATTTTTTTAATTATTGCAATAAATATAGTGTCTACCTTTATTTGCGCTGTCATTCACACACAAAAACTTGCTACCATCCACAAGGAATGTATTTTATCTTTATGTATGTTTATGCATTTGCTTGAATAAATTCTTGAAAGATTAATCCTCTGATATATGAAGGAATGCCTGAATAGCGTTTCATTGAGTGCCTCTGATTTTATTACCTTGTTAAAATTGATTTTAAGAAATGATATAACATATGATAATATCTCTGATAGTTCAGAAATGAACTTTGAAAGGTGAAAATTTTTTTCATTCATTGCTACTATTAAACTAAAACAGCGAAACAAATATTTGATACAAAAAGTTAAAACAATTAATAATAAACTACAGTTTACTTGGTATTTAATTGTAGTTATTAATGTTTCAACTCACACAAGAGGCATTTATTAAGGTTCGGCATGGCCAGATGGTTAAGGAGCTCAACTCTCCCTCACACTAAACATTCTCGCTATTTCAACTGGGGGAGCGTTATACTGTAACAGTTAATCACACTATTGGTTGGTAAAAGAGGTGCCGAAAAGTTAGCGGTGGGTGGTGTTCACTAACTGTATTTTTCCTCTTGTCTTATATTACCAAATTAGGGACGTATAGCGCGGATAACCCTGTAATTTTTTTCTGAGCGTTTGATGAAACTACTGAGTGTATTCAGAAGTTAAATTTAAATAAAGGCTTATTATTCGTAATAACAAAATAATATGTATATTTGAATTGGAGTCCAAACTATTTTTATGGTAACACAAAGAGCTTTATATATGAAAAAAGAAAGAAAGTTTTATCTAAGCCTCTAAACAAGAATAGAATATCCTCAACATATTATTTCAAGGACTTAGCTTTTTTTCTATCTAATTTCAAGTAAACAGATAAAAAATGCTATCTTACGCAAGTATCGCGGCGAACAATGAAAAGCTTTTCCGCGTAGTTCACTAATAACAATGGAAACATAATTACTTTCTATATCAATTCTGACTTGAGATGAGAAACAACACTAAAATATATACCTATTGTAAAGATAAAATTCAGAAAATGTAGATGATTTATTAAAAACACCAGAGTGAAAATTAATATCTATTCAACAAAGCACGCAATTTTGTTTTTTGTTATTTTGGTATCAACCTTGTTATTTTCACCTTTAACACTTTAGTAATGACAATTTTTTAAACATTTTTTACTGTTTAACTAATTAATATTATATTAAAAATTCTCTTTTTTATAGTAAAATAAATGATTAGTGGCAAAAAACTATATAGATACATAACTAACAAGACATTAACTGAGTATTATAGTACGAATGTGATTTTAGCTCTTAAACCCTAACAAGGGTGAAATACATAAAGTTAGGTTCATACATGCACTCTGAAAAGATGTTCTTGATAGTTTTTGCTGATTTACTGTTACGTATTTTTTGATGTTTTAAGTTCTTCGTAGACTAAACGCAACAGAAAAACGCAGATAACAGCTTGTATAATTTATTACACTAAACTATTAACAAATATAACAGATATAACATGAATTATATAATAATAGTGACAGATATTAAGTTACAACATTCGAAATTAATTACAAAACAAAATAATATTAGTTTCAAACTTCAAAATAAATCACAACACAAAACGGTACTGGCCTGTATCTAATGTAATGATCTAAAATTAAAGTCTCAAATTCCAGTCTAGGGTGTGAGTTTGGTCCCACGAAGAAATTCCGAAACAGTTCACAGTTCAATGAAATCGCCGTCTCTCAGCACAAGCAGTAATTCAGATGTATCGTAGAGATTGACGAAATAAAATCACAACTTCCGTAGATCTAACTTCAATCACAAATCCAAGTTGAATATTCACAGCAAACACTTAATCTTTCTGAAATAACTAAAACTGATGCCTGAATCTCACTCTTATTCTTCGAATAAAACTAATGACTGAATCTATCTTCTTTTTTCGAATAAAAACTGATGACTGAATCTCTCTCTTTTTCTTCGAATAAAAACTGATGACTGAAACTCTCTCTTGTCACCGTCTTTTATACCGATAGGCCTACTTCTCGAACAATCTCGCAATTTCCATACAACTCCAGAGCTATCCTCGCATATCCGTTCTTGCACGAGACTACACGTCGAGACACGAAGTCACCAGCACTCATTAACAAACATATGATTGGTCTACTTAATTCAAGAAAGTTCTAAATATTACCCTAAATGAATAACAAAATATTAGTTTAAACTTCTAAACAATAATATCAATATGGAAAAATGAATAATAGAAATGAAAATTCAAACACAACACGACATGTTGTCGTTTACAAAATATTTACACATATTCATAACATTTACTCTTAAACTATTTTCCTTTATCACTGAGAAACGCCTGTTAAGAAAGTGTTTGTTTTATTGTTAGAGAGTAAACAAATGTATTTGAATAATAAATCAGAACTTGTAAAAAACGTAAATAACACGCCGCACGTCTTCCCAAACCCATATCTAATCCGTAACTCCATCACCTTGGAAACAAATTACGCTAGCATTTCTAATTTTTTGACCACACAGTAAGCCTCTTACACAATGACAAGCTTATAACAACATGAAGCTAAGATACCTGACAACATACCGTTATTATTTCAAAATATAAAGAAAAAATATTTGCTGCTACTATCCTAGTCAATATATTTATTATGTTTTAGGTCCAAGACTAAGAGATTTTAAATAAATCTCATGTAGTTTCCACCCCAAAAAAAAAATGCTTAATTGCTAATACAATAAATCTTTAAATCCTGAATTGATGCAATATTAATTTATTAGCTAGAAGCCTTTGAGTCATAACCTAAAAGAATAATTAAGGTTTACTTGTTTGTTTGTTTGTTTTTGAATTTCGCAAAAAGCTACTCGACGGCTATCTGTGCTAGCCGTCCCTAATTTAGCAGTGTAAGACTAGAGGGAAGGCAGCTAATCATCATCACCCACCGCCAACTCTTGGGCTACTCGTTTACCAACGAATACTGGGATTGACTGTAACATTATAACGCCCCCACGGCTGAAAGGTCGAGCATGTTTTGCGCGACGGTGATGCGAACCCGCGACTTTCAGATTACGAGTCGCACGTCTTAACGCGCTTGGCCATGACGGGCCGATTAAGGTTTATAATAAAAGACAATAAATGTGAAATGTTCTCACAAAAGAAGCGAAAAAAGTTCAGGTTAAAACTAATGTTAGAGTTTAATCACATTAGTTAAATGTGAAATAGATTAACCTACATTCATTTAAGTATAAACGCCGCAAAAAATTAAGAAATTTATAAAAAAATGATAAAAAGAATGAGACTACGTACGGTTACACAAAATTTTATTAAAAAACAGAAAACGGAGCTGAAATATTGTTAGAACATTTTGATTGATTTTCTTTAAAACAATTAAAAAATCAAATGTTAGGTGACAGTAGTTTTCTTTGTTGAAAAAATCAACACGTTTTTCGTTACAGAAATTCGTGTATTTGCCCCGACATGGCTAAGTGATTAGAACGTTTAAGTCGTAATCTGAGGGTCGGGATTCGAATCCCCATACTATCAAACATGATTGTTGTTTTAGCACTTGGGCGTTATAATGTGACGGTTAACCCACTATTCTTTGGTAGAGTAGACCAAGTGTTGGCGATAGGTGGTAATGACTACCTGACTTTTTTCTAGACATACTGTGCTAAATTACGGACGGCTAGCGCAGATAGCCGTCGTGGAGCTTTGCATGATCTTCAAAACAAACTAACTTGTATTTTCTTCGCGGAAGTTTTTATAAATAAATTACATTGTCATATATATAACTAATAATTGCTGTGGCTGTGTATATACATACACACACATACTCTTATTTCTATATAATTTCTTCACAGCGTCTCACCTGGAAACTTAACGACTTTTAACATTCTTGGTTTGATCATTGCAGTGAGTACATCAAATAGTCTGTTGTATAACTTTGTGCTTGACAACAAAACAGATCTATATGCGTTAAATTAAAAATTAATAAGAAAATTTTCGACTACAATCACAACACTTTTTGAATAATACTTAAGCTATCATTCGGTATGTTTTTCCTGAAAAGTGAGAGGAACTAAACTGATAGCACAGCCCTGCGGTTGTTTTATTGTCTTAAAAGTTTTATATGTACTGCGGTAATTTCTATATGCTGAATCCGAAAGTGATATAATTTTTTTTCCATACATACATATTTTTCACAATATGCCATGTTGAGATCGGGTCATATTTTGTTATGATTAAAATGTTGATAACCACTGACTATAGCTTTTTCTAAGCTAATTACGATTCGAGATTCTTATCGAAAAACACACCACTAGTATATAAACAGTTAACAGACCACATTTTGAGTAATTTATGGAAAGTATCTGTTTATACTTCCACTTTAACATTAATTTTTCGTTTCAATATTATTTATTCGTCATTATGATAATAAGAGGTCGTGTAAACGACCCAAAATATTCTTTTATATGTGTGATATATTTGTCACATGGAAACAAAGGGAAAACTTTACAGAATTCGTAAATTAAAAAACGTATTACGCGTATTTTGGAATAAAACTTAAGAACCAAAAAAAATCATGAGCTCTACACAAAGTTTGCATCCTTTGTGATGAAGAGTTTCAGACAATGGACTAAAGGTAAGAAAAAAGACTTTGTCATTTTGAATTATAATAGTTCATGTAACGTACAAGAATACACTAGAAATAAAAAGAAAATTTCTTATGTGAAACTTTAATCTGGTATAAGACTTGTTTCTTATGGATCTGTACCTCATTGGAAACTCTTGATATGGTTTCATCTGATTATGAATCTGATGCCAATAAAAATTATGACATGGATTGTTTTCAACCTAAAACGTGTAGAGAACTAGAACTTTTCAAACAAGATGAACATAACACATAATGATTTAGTTAAAGATTTGAACATTCAAAAGAATTCATCAGACATTTTGAGATCCACACGTTGAGCTAAGAACCTACTTTTTCCAGGGATATCATTTTACTGGTACAGAAATAGAGAGAAGGAGTTTATTCCATATTTTTTGCAAGAAGGTTCACTGATTTATCGCAACAATGCCACTGAATTAATATTAATGCTAGGATCTACAGCTTATGAACAAAGTGAGTAGCGATTGTTTATTTATTGCTCCAAAGGAAATCTAAAAGGTGTTCTTCTTCACAATGGTAACATATATGCACCTGCTTCTATTGCTCGTACGGTTCACTTATAGCACATATACAAAAAGTTCAAACTCCTTACTAAAGTCAAGTACAAATAAAGTTGTTAGCTACTATGTGGATGCTGAAAAGTACTTTGTATTTTGTTGGTCAGGAATTCAATTATACAAAGTTTTCCTGTTTTTGTGTGACTAGAACAGTAGAGCACGTAATCAGCACTGGGTAAAAACATGTAACATGTTAAGTAAACCAGATACCAGGATCGTAAAACATTGAACGTGAAAGTTTGGTTAACACAAAGAATGTTCTATTACCTTCACTTCACAGAAAACTGGGCCTGATAGAACAGTTTCTAATGACTTTCAATAAAATAGAGATTGTTTCAAGTATCTTTTGGGCAGTTTCAAGCTCTTTTAGAAGCGAAACCTTAAGAAAGGATTTTTGTTGGGTGTCAGATAAGAATAAACAGCTCAAAAGGACGATAAAGAAAGTTGAAAGCAAGCGTGGATTACCTTTAAAGACGTTAGTGACAAACATTTAGAAAACAACAAAGACCCAAATTACAAAAATATTGTCAATTACATGCCTGATAAAGTCAGATAATTAGATTGCAATATAAACTTAACAGTTCATTTCTCTCACATACACACATTAACTATTTTCCTGAACATTTCTGTTCCGTCAGCAAAGAATAAGAAGAAAGGTTTCAACAACGCATCAAGGAAATGGAGAGAAAATATCAGAAAAGGTAGAATATCATCATGAGATGTTCTAATCACACCACTTAAAATAAAGATCACAACACCTAGTTTTGAGACTAAAAGGCTTAGAATTCATTTTGAAAATGATGATAAATGAAGGTGTATAATCATTTAACATCAATATTCTTCCGATACTTCAGTTTGTTTGTATTTGTATTCACAAACATAGTGATAAAAAATGTTCATTGCAGTAAACAAAATAATAATTTTATTCAAGCAAGATTTTTCTTCACTCTCTCTAAAATAGAACCTTACGTTATAGAAATAATATATATTATTTTAGAAATCAGTGTAGTTAAATTATGGAAAATCTGTTATTTAAACCAAAACAAATTTATGAAGTTTAAATTCGCAAGCCTGTGTAATGTTTACACAAATACTTAGCAAAATATAGACACTTGGGATACAGATATCAAATCATAACAAACAATTATATGTATGTGAACAGTTTAGACTTTTCGAATATTTTGGAAAAACAATTTTAATAATTTTAGTCGTAATAACATTTGCTGTGTAAAGTAGTACTACTATTGGAATAGAAAATTATTCGTCCAAAGCTAATAGAAAAAATAATAATGAATAAAGTAGCAAATTAATAATTAATGTTTTCAAAATGTTCTACTTGTTTTCTAATGCACATTTCGATTTAAGTGAAAAAATATTTTGTTAAACAAAAGACAACATCTTCTATAATCTGATATATTAAATGTAGGTTGAATTTTGTTAGGGTTTGGATCAGTCCTAGTACTTCACTAAAGTTTAATTAGGCATAAAAATAAAATAAAGTTTACTAGCCAAAATTGCCTATATTACCAGTTTATTGGACATTTCTTTTGTATTTTAAGTTTTTTGACAACCAAGTAAAACAATACAAATTCATCAAACACTGAAAGATTTAATTTGTTCTCTGAATGGAATAGTTCAAGTCACGAGATAAGTGTTTTCAGTTTGCACATTCGAAGTAATTAGGTTTTATTTATTCTAATATAAACAAGTATACTAAGACATGGCAAGTAAAGAAGGTCAAATTTGTATTGTTACTCAGTTTATAATAATAATAACTTGTATTGAAGAACATGAATTGTTTTTTTCACCTTCCTTACAAGAAGGTAGGCATCAACTAGATTTAATTAAGATATAACAGTTGATAACAAGTCTAGCACTAAATAAACAAACACTTTTGTTTAATTGCTGAAGGATTGTTTTTTGAATTTCGCGCAAAACTACACGAGGGCTATCTGCGCTAGTCGTTTCTAATTTAGAAGTGTAAGACTTGAGGGAAGAGAACTAGTCATCAATGCCCACCGTCAACTCTTGGGCTATTCTTTTACCAAAGAATAATGGTATTGAACGGCACATTATAATGCCCCTACAGCTGAAAGAGAGAGCATGTTTGGTGCTACGGGGAATTGCTAAACGACTAATGTGAGTGTCATAGTTACAATAAACAGGCCATTTCCAATCAGCTTCGTTTTATTACTTTAAATAACCTTTCAGTAAATACAAATGAAAAACGATTATATGTTTCTTATTATTAACCTTTTAGATATGAGTTAAATATATAGTGTCTCCTTTTATAATTGCTTTTATAAACTTCCTAAAAATACTGGCAACTTTTTGTTTTGTATTCCTCAAGAAGAAGCTTGATTATAAACTTGTTTACCTTATTATTTCAGAAAAATACGACGTTTTGACAGGTTTACTATTTTATTAAGATAAAGTTCTAAAATAGCTTAGTTTGTTCAAACAAAAAAAAAACGTCTGAGGTATACTCTCATTTATAAGCTGTCAAATGAAAACACATATGACGGTTTTATTGGATAGAATACAGCTTTTTGTTTGTAAGCTTGTCCAAGGAACTTGTGTTTTTGACACATGGTACAATTCCACATGCATTCATGATATTATATTTGTGAAATAAATAACATCACAAAAATCTAATATAATGTTCCATAAGAGTAATTCAGATAATATTTTTGTAGAGGCTTTTAATTAGTACAAAATAACTTCACTTATAATGAAGAGAAACCCTATTGAAGTAAAAATGTAACCTGAAGCTGACCTAAGAACGTCGAAACGATATTTTGTATTTTGTTTTAATTAAATTTTAATAAAAAAAATAAATTCACATTTTATTTAAGCACTTCTTGAACCAGGTGTAATGTATGAATAGAAGTCAATAAATATTTAGTTCTAAAGAAATGTTAACATAATGAGATATAATAATGATTTAGATCACCAGTCATATACATAATGTATTGCTAACGGTTAATATTTAAAGAGAAGTCTAATATTTAATTACTTTATCTGGTTTTGATATTATAACTGTTGTGGTTCATACTAGATGTTGTGAAATTATTTCTCTGAAGAAAGTTATAAAGATAAAATTTAACAAATTATTGAAATTAACCTGTAATCTAAATCTTTATTGCTCCATTTTAGATTAAAAGTAATAAAAAAGACAAGAATTTTACACAAAATGCTAATTTTTTACTCAGCTTTAGAAAGGCATATTTTGTTTTATTTCAATATTCACTTCTACTGGCACAGTGGTGTGCCTGTGGACATACACAATTGGAAAACGGATTTCCATTCAGTGATGGGCATGGTACAGATAGCCCTTAGTGTACCTTTGTGCTTAACAAAATTAATTATATTTTTTATAAATAGGAAAACAAATCATTTCAAATATTTCTATTGACAGACATGCCATTACCTTAAATTATTAAATTTCAAACTAAACTTTTATTGAAATTTATGTAATCTTCGGAAAGGAGTTGTCTGCGAGTTCAAAAACTTGTAACATTGAAAAAATATATAAGGTGTTACTCGTTTTACACTAAGGTATATTAAGGAACGTTGATTTAATATTTGATGTTTTTCAGTTTCACACACCAGATATTACCTTAGTGAGATACACCTGCTGCACCCAAGTATGAATTACATATTTCTCTAGTCCTTCGACTAATTGAATTTTAAGATTTTGTAATATTATCAATTCATGAAATTCTTAGTTTTCAAGCGAACTACAATCTACGTAACAAACACTAAGGTAAAAACCTTAGTTGATCTCTACTAAGATATGGAAATTAGTCACAACTGATTGTTTTGTCTCTCAGGTTTCTTTAGGATTACAAATCACACAAAGCCTTTGTTCTTCTAAATTGACGAGTTTTGTATAAAATGAAAAATATACTTAATATATAAGCCCTGTGTATACGTACCCACATATAATAATATTAATAACATTATACATATGATATATATTTGTAATTATGTATATTAATAAAGCTGCTGGTAAAATCTACATTTGATGCTCATAAGATTAAACGGGTTCAATAATAAAATATTATTGATCTTTTTAAATCTTGCTTAGTAATATACAGTACTGTGCAAAAGTATTAGGACGATGGAATATTTTATTAGATTGATTCCTCCAAGCCATTACAGAATGTAAATTTTAACACTATGATAATGAATGCTTCACTTATCCCTGTTGACAAATAAATGAGAAAGTGTGAAAATATTTATCATCTTTTTAGAAATATCATAAACCTGTGCCAGGAACATGTCATAAGTGTTCTGTTTGGATGAATATAAAAATATTGACTCTTTTCAAGCACTTCCACTGAGCTTATTTTGTACTGAATACGAAAATCAATAATATTTTGATGTTGCATCATTGATTTACCAATTGTTCTTTGAAAGTAGTCTGAAACCAAATTATTGATCTTGTTATGAGCTTTTGCATAATACTGTTCTTTCAGCTGCAAGTGTGTTAAAGTAATTTTCCTCGTATTAAAAGCGCAAACAAAAAAAAATATTTTTAAACGTGTTTTCCAACTTCCCTTCTTTATTTTGTTCCCCGATGTGATAGTAGTACGTTTACAGACTTACAATGCTAAAATCCAAGGTTCAATACCGTGTAAAGAACATAGAAGCTAGGCCAATGTGACTTTGCACCAGAACAAAATAATGTTTTCTTATTACTACTACTACATTTCTGAAGAAGTTTAATATTCATTCAGGTCATCGTTTATTGTCTCAGTTTTACAATCTAATTGTAAGAGGACATATCACTGAGATTTCAGTTTTGTTTACTTACTTATGTATTAATTTTTGTAAAATAATGCTACTTATTTTATAATTTAACCTGTGAACAATAAGGAATGATTTAATATTACAGCAGGCCCATTGTACGTTTTTAAAATAGAAACACGCAAACGTAAAATCACACTTAACTTTCTTTGCATAGACTACTAACACGGATAATTTAGCTCCCTCAATATCTGAGTTGCTCAATTCAAATGGTTCCAGTTTACTAAAAAACTGTTTCAGATAGTGTTAAATAATCACATTTAAAATTCTGGTAACTACATCAAATACACTAAATACCACAATTTTCAGTTTTTTTCTGAAAGTGTTTCACATTTTGAATGCTAGAACGCTGTTTAAGCTACAGGGAACTATATGTTGTTGTTCTTTTACGTTTGTCAGAAAAAAAAATTTGATTCATAACATAACACGTTCCAGTTTTGCTGTAATTCGTCGTTGAGTAATATCAATTTTATTTCTTCTTATAAAAACGTTTCAGCTATGTCTTATTTTCTATAAGTCACTGCCAAGAGTTTTCGTACAGTGTCAAACTCGGAAGTAGGACTTAAGAGTGAGAAATTAAAGTTAATCTTACATGTTATTTATATATATATGCATCTACGTATTGTAATTTCAAATAACCAGAAATTTAAATTTAGAGTTTAATTAAATGTTAATATTTAACAAATATATGATATTTGCCTAAAGGATAAAACACAGAATTTTCTTTTTTAACACAAATATTCTTTAATATACACACAAAACTGAAGTTATATTAACTACTGTCACAAATAGTTAATACAAATAATTATTTATATACAAAAAATTTACAAACTCACGAACAATATTCAGTCTTTCATTTGATCTGGAACTTAATATTTTTTGACAGTTCAAGTTCTCCAACGTAAATTTCTTTTATATTGATTCACAGATATTTTTCACTTGACAGGAATACTAGCTAACCCTATTAGCCTAATCCGTTTAGCCCAACGCGGCTTACAACCAAACTTTTCACCAAAAAAATAGATATATAATGTTCTAGTAGAAATATTAACGTCCAAAGTTAATTCTCTAATGTTAAACAGTTGGTAATGGTCAAAACCTACAATCGTTCCTGGTCAAATTCTGTAGTTTTCCGATTAACAAGCGTTAATCACAATTATAGCTTCCGAAACCTATACTATACTGACTGTAACTGACAAACAACAGAAAGTGTCTCTTGGCGTCATGTGATGGCTTGCTTTTATATACTAATCAGGTGATATTCTCGAACATTCAACAATGTTAGAAGATAAAATATTATTTTTGTACACGACATATTGTTGATTCTTATTCTCCGGAACCTTCTACAAATTTAGATGTTTTTTTGTTTTTTTTTAATTAAGCACAAAGCTGCACAATGGGCTATCTGTGCTCTGCCCACCACAGGTATCGAAACCGGGATTTTAGCGTGTAAGTCCGCAGACATATCGCTGAGCCACTGGGGGCCAACAAATTTAAAAAACAGATGGACTTGCAAAATGCACATCAAACAATATACACAAAAACTGTACTGAAACAAACATAGATATTAAAATAAATGTATAATAGTAAATTTGTTACAATGAAAATAAAGTAATTTTAAATTTATGGTTTATACGTCGAAACTACAGCCTGAACATGAGTATTTTTTTTACAAATATTAAATCGTTACCTGAACATGATTTTTATTAATCTTAAAGGCTGTAAATGTAAATGTATTATTGAAATAAGTGTTTATGGTTATTACCTTTTCATGATTTGATTCTTAAAGTTCATAAAGCTCGCACAGAATATAAAAACAACTGATTCGTGTTACACTATTGTACTATCCTACCATCTTAATCTTAGAACTTTGGTAATGGAAACTACGTTATACTATGTAAAGTACACGTTATGAGTGAGCTTAATCTCTCCTTTTAAATTTTAACTACCAACTTACATGTAATATATGTTCACATGTTCCTTTAGTGAAATGTTTAATTTGCTTTTACTTAGACAGTGTAAAATTTCATCGCGTTCTGGTCGGTCTACCATAATTAAATAACATTCTTTAGAAATTGTTTGATGAATAAAAAACTGACATAATTCAAATTCCATGTTAAAATACGTATAACGCATGTTTATACGTTTCATACAGCTCTTCAGATCTTTGAATTGTTAATTACTTTCATAACACCACGAATATCTTTTTGCCTAAATGAAACTGACTTGTGGGATTTTTCTACAGTCCTTATAGTTCCCTTTATACGGATTTTATCTAGTTTTGATAGAGGTAATTGTATTAACAGAATTTTAATGTGTTTTGCTTTTAAAGCATTAATATTACCATTTATATATTTGAATATTCAAAACAAATTATATTGATATACCTTCTTATCCGATAAATAATATTTTATCGAGTTTTGTCTTTGACGTTATTTTTTATTTTTTTCATTTTGTCATATCGTATTACAATAGAAATTATTGATCGTGAAACCAACAAACAAGACAGAAATAGTTTACAATAATAATTACTTTTAAATGTATTAAATAACAAAATGAATAAGTTTACAGAGACAATATTTATACAATTATTATTTTCACAGTGTACACAAAATTATGAAACAATACTGATACAATTACAAAATTACTAAAAATCACACTTATTTGACCAGTTACAATATTTTTTTACAATTTATCTTAATAGGTCCAATTTCATCGTAAAATACAATTCCAACATTTCCTTTAAACGTCATACACAATTCCAAGCTTTCTAAAAGCTTGAGCATAACAATTGGATCTTGGTGAAGGTGTTAAATTTACATCATCTTTAGAAACATTTATCTTAGATCTCTGGAAATTTTTATACTGTTAAAGCTTCTGTACGTAAATGTCGTCCCATCCTTTTTGGAAATTTCTATTCTATTGAGTTCGCTGACCTCCAGTCTGCATTTCAGAAAGTTTCGGCACTTTATAGATTTCTAGTTGTAAGTCACGAATGTTCCAGAATACTTAATATTTTTTTCTGTAGTTCAGGAATATTCAATGAGAATCAATTATATTAAGAATTCTGACCAGGTTTATATAATTTTTAAATTCTGATCGTGTATTAAGATCAATATTAGAAACAGTGGGATTCACGTCTAATCATTACAGCATTATTATTTATTATTAACACTACTATGTAACATATCGTCAAAAGTAGTTGAAATACACAATATGCAAGAATTCGTATTTACTTATAATAATAAAAGGGCATGTCTTTGGGCCTGTGCTGGTATGTGCGTTTGTGACCGACATTAGTCCAAAAGGAAGGTACCAAAAAACTGTAGCGGACCTTAAGGGTGTGCACCTTAGTGTTATTATTTAACCAAGTCGGTGCAAATTTTTTACTTTATTAGTTACTAAAATATATCTACCAATAGCATTTAGTCCAAAGTATGACAATAATTCTTTTTTTAACATGCTTGCTTCTCTTTCCATGTAATACAAAAACGAAAATTCCATACATATATTTTTCTATTTCACCTACAAATATTTAGATAACAAAAAAAAACTTATTTCAATATACTTAGCTGTTCCTTCAAAAACGTACGCAGATATCAATGTATTCGCATTACTTGATAAGGTTTGATGTGTCTTTTATTTTACTACGATGCACTGAAGCCCTTTAAAAGGAGATTTTGTGTATATGTCGCTCAAGTTTAGTTTTCAGTCTTGAGCGTTAGTAATTCTACTGAAACACAACCAATATCTTTACGTACTGCTAGAGCGTATCCATGACAACAGTGGAAATGTACAGAAACGCTTTTAAAGCTAATATCAAAACCTGGTGTTTGCAAGTCTGTAGACTTCCTTGATAAATTTCCTACACATGATGGATTTTTAAAACCGAATATAACAGTTAGGAAAGGGTATCTTAAGATAATATAATAATGTATAGTGTTAGACCAATGGGTTATTCCGAAGAAATTAATTGCATTCTCGAACTCCAAAGTCTTACTAGAAATATTCTTCTTCTTGTATTTTTGTATTTATTTATTTTCTATGTACTTGTATGTCCATTTTTCTTAACAATAATGAGAAATTACATTAGCATCTACTCTTCTGTTACTTAGCGCTGTATCTATAGGTTCACAGTGCTAAAATTTAGGTTTCAATACCCAGAGTTGTGAGAGCACAGCTAACTCATTGTGCTTCAAAAAAAACAAGCAAACTAATGAAGCTATTTAGTGATATTTTGTTCCATTCCAGCTGGTTACTGGTTAAGCAATTTTTGACAATTTAATAGACCTAAATATCCGGCTGTGAGTACAGCATAGATATATATTAACAACAAACGAAATTAACCCGTTTGACTGATTGTATAAATGTTATTTGTCGTGGAATAATTCACAGTCCAAATTACTGATGTATCCTGGAATGCAAACCATCTAAATAAACCAGCTCCTTATTTGACAGCGCAAGACGTTAACCTTATCTTAAGGAATATTTGTGATATTATTATCATGTTTAATAAGCTCAGTTTCACTATGTAACAATTGCTCAGTTCATAAATCAAGTAACTGAATTATTAAAATGATTGTCCTCTTGGTTGTGTTTGAATTTTGCGCAGAACTACACGAAAACTATCTGCGTAAGTCGTTTCTAATTTAGCAATGTACGACTAGGGAAAAGACAGCTAGTCATCACCACTCACCACCAACTCTTTGGTTGCTCTTATACCAACGAATAGTGGGAGTGACCGTCACATTATAACGCCTCAACGGCTGGAGGAAGTTTGGTGCCACCGGTATTCGAACCTACGACCCTCAGATTACGGGTGTCTTAACCACCTGATCAGGCCTTATTTGAAGATTATTAGGTATATTTCAAAAACCTTGATTACCAATCTAATGGTAGAATACTTATGAACACTGAAATGTTTCACTTCGTCTGACTAACAAAAGTTTCAAATGTCGGTTTAAAGAACATGCAATCAATTATGCCAATACAATTACATAGAAGAAATTTTGAATAACAGTATTTAGTGTTAGCATTGTGTGTATACGACCTAATGGTACAAAACACAATTAATTGCTTTGCAGAGGAGAGAGAAAAGCTTACAAATGAATTGATTTTCACATATTCTTTGAGCAGAGTAAAAAATTATTTTATGTTATTCGTTTTCGCGACACTATCTTTCACCAGTGTTAATCGTTAATTTCCCGATGTTCTCTTCCGTCTCTTAACTTTTTCTTAAACACAAACTTTGTGACCTTTATCATAAATAGACTTTAATTTCCGCTATCATGTTTTATGAGTCATACTCTCTTAAATACACCGTAATTTAAAATATTTTCAAGTATCTCTTGATACGGAGTCAACATTATGTATATAAAAGAGAATAAAAAACCAACAAAACCTCAAATTAATCATGCCAAGCACGAATGACCAGTGACGTTCTATTAATACCGCATCTGTTAATGCACGGTTAAAAAATTATGAGAGTATTTATTGATAAGAGGGTAAGTTTAATACAAACAATGAACACGCTCTTCATTACTTGAAGTTGGAGTATCAATATCAATTTTCTGAGTGTTTAAATATATTGTTTACGTCTGCCCATAAAATACTTGACTGGATATAAAATGAAAAGTGTCATTACTTGTGAAATTTAGACATAAAGGTAAAAAAGCGGCCCGGCATGGCCAAGCGCGTAAGGCGCGCGACTCGTAATCCGAGGGTCGCGGGTTCGCGCCCGCGTCGCGCCAAACATGCTCGCCCTCCCAGCCGTGGGGGCGTTATAATGTGACGGTCAATTCCACTTTTCGTTGGTAAAAGAGTAGCCCAAGAGTTGGCGGTGGGTGGTGATGACTAGTCTTACACTGCTAAATTAGGGACGTCTAGCACAGATAGCCCTCGAATAGCTTTGTGCGAAATTCCAAAAAAACAAACAAAACAAGGTAAAAAAGTTAAAAATTGTAATTAGCGCTCTTGGATATTTCTGAATGTTACATTATCTACCTGTTTAATGCATGCGGTTCTATAGATGCGTGTTTATTTATTTCAGGCTAGAAAAAAAATAATACTTCTGTTTTTGCTATTTAAAACAGTTTCAACAAGATTGTAAATATACCAAGTAGAACTTTATGAGCCATATATTTTATCGTCTTAAGCTTTGTTATTTGTTTGAATAAATAAATATCAATACACCCAAGTATGTCATTAAACTTTCACCGTATAGCTTAAGAGTTCTCAAAGGAAGTACCAAAAAATAATATATTTCAAGTACCTCGAACCAAAAATGCACCCTTCTTCAAAGCTTTGAGTTTTAAACATACAGTGATATTCTCCAGTCTCCAAGAAGAATAAACAAGAATGTCCTTGAATCACTGCTTTCAAATATGAGCTACAATGGAAATATTTGACAAATAAATTAAACCTAACATTTAGTGTAATCACAAGTAACATCTTGAGGCTTTGTCACTTTTAGTCAACGAAAGCTAGTCCACAGTGCCAATGATAAGTCGAAGAATTAACTGAAATATACGTTACTAAATCATATGATTGCTGAGGTGGCCACCACAAGCGTAATGTATATCATAACCTTTTAGAAGATGTTATTTTACAGAAATCGGTAAGTGAAAAAAAAGTAAGGTTTTATCCCATGGGAATAAAAGATCGAAGATTACTTTAAATTCTATTGTTATTTAACACTTTACATGGGAAAGTTAAAACAATGAATTTGATTTTATCAACCAATTATAAAACGATATATATATATATAATTTTGAAGGGCTGTTGATTTAGCTTGTATAAAATATTAAAAAGATATGTTTCATTACTAATTAAATGTTTTGATACAAATTAAGAAATGTTTAAAAATAAATACTTTTAGTCTCGTAGATTGGTAGTTTTTGAATAAATGTTATTTAATACTCTGAAGTGACCGTGTCTGTATTTATTTTATAATTACCGTGTTAATCCACGCAAAGAAGTATCTGCCTAGAGGTATGACTAACTAGTCACCAGCATCTACCAACATTTCTGGTTACTCTTGCTTGATCGAATAGTGGTATCTGACAATTACTCTTTTCATGCACTTATGGCCCATGAGTGTTTGTGTTTTTAATTTTGCTTAAAGCTACTCAAAAGCTGTTTTCGCTACCTGTCTCCATTTGTGAAGTGAGAGACAACAACCAAAATATCTCATCAATATCTCCCAGTTATAACTCGTATCAGACGGAAATATTGGTTTGACCGTCACTCTCATGATGCATCCAACGCTCCAACATGCTCAGCGAGATTATTTTGTTTGTTTTTTTCGATCGGTAGTGGGAAGCAAATCACCGAACTTTAGATCCACAGTTCAGCTCGTATCTAATGGGTTGCGCCCATTCCACCGCAAGGTGACGATCTTTGCCGCAAGTTGGAACTACAAATCCTTGAATTCACACTTCGAGCACGATAGCCATCGGACTATTTATTTAAAAGAGAGAGTGACGGATGATCAAAATTCATATATACTTCATATGTTCAAATGGCAAGAACCACTTATTATATATATACATATATAACAAATACTTTAGTGTAATTAATTGTTGATTTGACCGATATTTTAAAAATTTAATGGTTAAACATAAAAGAGCAAAAATCAAAAAGACACTCAGTTTTAACAATTTTTTGTGTAACCTTGTGTCCTATTGAATACATATACTGTATATTATAGACTTCCAAATAGTGAACAAAATACTTGAAAACTCATTCAATGATTTACTGATGTAGTGGTAAAAAGACTTATAACTTTGTTGCGTTATCTAATTTTATAGTCTCTTTACGAATTTGGAACGTATAAAGAAACATTTTGAATATTGTTTGTTACGTCAAAAACGTATAGAGAAATAAAGTATTTGAAAAGAAAGATGAAAAATCCCTTGGTGCAGATGGTAAGTCAGAGGGTGTTGCTGACTGATTGCCTTCTCACTTGTCGATATTTCAAAATTAGGGAGGGCGGCAGGCGGTAGACTTACCAAAAGTACAACTAGATAATGATAACTTCCTTTAGTGGTACTCCGTCATGTGGAAATGTAATTATCTCCCTCTTTGCAAGCTGTTTTCTTTTCTAAAACTTATTATATTATTGAGGAAACAAATTGTTCTGGCTCATTACCAATAAATATCTTAATATTTCATCATCATAATTGCTTATAACTACTACTGAGAGCGTTGCACTATTCCAAGGGTTTTGTTTGAAAAAGATTAGAACTGAACAATATGTTCACAATCTCTAAATGTATGCCGGTCGTATGTAACTTTAGTAAAAAAGAAAAATATATATATATATATACTGGTATAATCAGGCCTAAAACTACTGCTTAGTTCCAAAAATTATTATAGATCGTAGATTTTGAATATTTAAGAATACTGATTTATATCAATTTCTGTCTAAGTACAAAACCATTCTGATATGGCATGTTCTATATTCGACAAATATACAAAGATATAAAAATATTAGCTATTATATATAGAATATACAATTACAGTTAGATATAGAATTATATCTGACGAAATATATATTAATCATGTTTTTATCTATTTAACACGTTGTAGTAAACTTGACATTTCTACAAAAGTGTAAGTGAAGCATATGGTTACAAATAATACTTTGATTACAACGATTTCTAACATACTATTATGACAAACGATTATAATAATCAACATACACTTTATCGATTTATTTATTCATCTGAAATTACTATCATATAAAAGCAGAACTAAGACAGAGAGATTGATAGAATTCTGGAATGTTTCCAAATCTGTTACTATGACTTAAATAACAAGCCTTTCCTAGCCAAATTTATTACCATTCTTGTAAAAAAATGCTCAATAACAAGTATCTTTACATATAAGAAGGTGTAACTCCAAACAATGAGCTTTTATTTGTGGTTAACACAAAATAAATTAGTCCTATTTTATATCCTTGATCAATGTATTAACCAGTTATTGTTTCCTATCAGCTTTTAATCTTATCCCAAATTTTTATTTTATTACTTTGGAAAAAAAAATCAATAAATTGTTTGCTTGTTTAGGAAAACAAAGGCTAGTCGTTCCTAATTTAGCAGGTAAAGCAATAGGAAAGGCGGCTAGTCATCAACACTCACCGCCAACTTTTATGCTACTCTTTCACCAAAGAACAGTGGATTGAACATAACATTATAATGTCCTCACGACTGAAAGGGCAAGCATGTTTGGTGTGACGAGGTTTGAAATTGACGACACAGATTTCGAGTCAAGTGCCCTAACCACGTGATCATAGCAGGCCGTTAAATCAGTTAATGAAGGATTGTTTGTTTGCTAACGAAATCGATATTGAAAGATAATTGCTCACATACAAACTTTATGTGTCTAATAATATGCACTTGTTACCAGTATTGGTTATAGAATTAAGTTGATATATCTTCGTTATTTTAAGTTTTGTTTGTAATTTTGCTGAAAATAAAACTACAATGAAATGTGACATCATTTTTAAAAAGACGCCATTTTAAACACATTATCTTTAGAATTTTCATGAAATACCAAAAATATTCAGCTTCTATCCTGTTTGATCAACAATTTACAAAAAAAAAAATGCCTCAGTTCTGTTCTGCGTATGAAATCTGAAACATAAGTTAAAAATATATGATAATAAAATTCATACAAATGCCTGTCGTTTAATTAATATGTAAGTATCTATTTAAGACTCAAGTGCTTCTAAAGTATGGAAAATTCAATATTTTTTTCGTTAATAATTGGGCCCGGCATGGCCAAGCGTAATCTGAGGGTCGCGGGTTTGCATCTCCGTCGCGCCAAACATGCTCGTTCTTTCAGCCGTGGAGGTATTATAATGTTACGTTCAATCCCGCTATTTGTTGGTAAAATAGTAGCCCAAAAGTTGGCGGTGGGTGATGATGACTAGCTGCCTTCCCTCTAGTTTTGCACTGCTAAATTAGGGACGGCTAGCACAGATAGCCCTCGAGTAGCTTTGTGCGAAATTCAAAAAAACAAACAAAAAACAATCGATAATAGTTGAAATATTCAATACTTAAATAACATAACATTTTGTATTTAAGCCTCTTTTTAAATACTGTTAAAATTTATCCAACTATGTTTGGGTGATTAGGTTGATGTACTCAAGTTCAATATTCGATTTTCAATAATTTGTTTGAATAGTTTCGTGTGTTTATCTTAATTTTTTTATTTCTCATACTTTGCACAAATTTGACTGTGCTTTTCTCCAAGTCTTAGCTTGTCTAAGTAATATTACATTTTTGAGGTCTTTTAAAACCAGTTACAAGTTTTAATATTCATTTAAACTGACTTATTCTAGTAATAAAAACCCTTCGCCGTTCCTTTATTCTTGTGAAAAATTAACATTTTAACAGTAGATTTTTAGTAAAGAAAACGCTTTCAGACCTAAAGAATGGCGTGGTAATGTTGTGTAATATGTTTTCCAAACCTCCAGACTATAACAGAATTATTTAAATAGTAAATTTATTATTTAAAAAAATATTATTCACAGCACGTTACAGTTTCCCTGTTTATATATATTGAATATATCAACGGTCGATTAACATTTAGTTGTTTGTGTAACGTCCTAATAATAGTTAACAACTGTATTTTAAGGTGTTGATAATATACTATGAGAGTTATTGTTGCTAGTCCATATTGTAAATACTGAATACATGACAAATTTCTAACCTTGTAACGTAATTGTAGAGTTATTAAAAATAATTATTCCTTTTCATCAAAAATATTTTCTTTTATATAATATTTTAAGGTTAAAACTCTTTTCATCGTATGCTTAGAAGAAAACAACTGATTTATACTTATGTAGATGATTAATCCATGTAGAAAGTTTTAAAATTATTAAACAAGAAATATTATATATTCCCGTTAACATCTCCTGTTGACAAATGACAGTATTGGTAAATGTGCTTTCTAGGTAAAGACTGCTTAAGAATGATGTTATTCTATATTTTGTTTGTTTGAATAGGTTTTTAAGCTTGAGACTACCTATCATGTTTTACACACAAACTTCATAATGACAAAATATTTGAAAATAAAAATAGAATAAAAGACCACTACAAACTGTAAATCAAACCTTCCTTACAAAATAACCATAAAATTTTTATTGATTCTATATTTCGAGATGAAGGAAACTACGGCGTGCAAATAAAAAAAAAAATATGCAAATTCGCCACATTAGTTCCACCATGTTTCTTAGAATTTCTATTTTGTATATATGCTTAAAAATATTGTAAAAGAAATTTACACTAATCATATATTTGTATAAACAAAAAAATGCGTGAAACACTTCAGACTCCAGAATCTTAATGTATTTTATTTTCTTTATCCTTCTAAAATTTGGCTTTGTACTCCAAAATTAAAACTGATAAGCTATGCTATCTACAGCATTGTATTTGTAAGAGCATCTTTAAAAATAGAAAAAAATAAGACAACATTTTTTAGTTCATTCCTTTTAAATATTTGTCCTAATTATTTTAAAATATTTTTAAAAGTAATATATAGTTTTTATGTAGATACAAGACAGATATTGTTATTACTACTATGGATTAATATGTGTATTCAAATTGTGTTAGCTCTATACCGAAGCCGAATTAAAATAATATAAATAAAGCGAGGTACGTTGAAGTTTTCCTAAATTTGTTCGAGCAGCTGAGTTTGTACATTTACAGAGAAAAAAAAAGAAACAAAAATAACATATCAGTTTTATTTTGTCTGACTGATTATAGTCGATAATTTAAATTAAATAACATGTATGAATATTAGAATGAAAAGATAATTAAGCACACATCAGTAATAACGCCATATGTAGTTTCGGTCAACATGCTACAGTGAACAGAACCGATTTCTAGGTAGGTGTTCCCGAAATAATGTCTTGTTCGTAAAGAAAATTAAAATTATTCTGTTATTGGTCATTTTACATACCTCGATACTGCAAACCAAACCAGAAGGAAATTTTCTTCTTGCTTCCATTGTTACGAGGCTATATTTTAATTACGTTGATTATGATCTTGATGTGGCTTTTGCGAAATAATCACTTTACGTGGATAGCGCTTTGCTTGCAATAACCATAAAATTATTCTTAATTTTATAGATTTACCACTAATTTACGCCAACAGTTGAGCTGCAAACAGAATTGTTATAATAATATACTCAAGAAAAACTTGGAAATCTTTAGTATGAGGTAATTATTGTTTGTCGAAAAAAACCCCTAAGTGATTTATGCTTGTTTGTTATGTTGCATATCTAGCTTTATTGACATTTGCTTCATGTAAGTGACTTCCTAGTTGTGTAAATATTTAATATGACTGTAATGAAATATGTAACGTTAGAATATCTTCATTATTTAATGGATTTCATACACTATACAAAAGTGTCGACATAAGGTATAAAGTGTTTTTTCTTAAATTTGAAATTAAGGACATGATCTATTAATGTAAATTGATATTTTTTTATTGAAATAAATTGTAGTCAACTAATAAGTTAACAGCTCAATTTTTATTTACACCAACTTGTTACCTTGACGTACTAGCAAGACAAACCCTTATCTAACTTTCTCTTATTACTTGCATTTTCGCTGTTAAGCTAGAGAACAAATCAATCTTCTTAATTTCTACTTTTAAGTGCATTTTGTAACTCCATCTAAGTAAACAAGTCACTCTTGTTGAATAAACTATGCAAATTTGCTTATTTTTAGATCATCTGGTGGAATTATAGACTTTAGTATGTGTGTGTTTTCATTTAGCAAAGTCACCTTGGGCTCTCCTGCTGAGTCCACCGAGGGGAATCAAACTACAGATTTTGGGGTTGTAAATCCGTAGACTTTCCGCTGTAACAGCGGGGGACCGCTTGAGTAAATATTGAATTTATTTTTCCATTAGATAACCGGGATTTTTCAAAGGAAATATATTTACAAAATTATATAGACATATATTACCTTTATTCATTTAATTATTTAAGTTTTCATTGAGATAAGGCTAATGAAGTACATTCCGGCAAAATCAAGAGCTTGGACAGACAAAATCTAAAAAAATACAGCAAATTGTAGCAAATAGATAACTTTTGAAAAATGTTATTTTTGTAGTCAAATTGAATGATGAATGATCTTTTGGATGTCTTTTATTATAACGTAAATATGTTATGTCTGTAACCTCACTTCTCAGGAGCTGTCAGCATAAAAATGTAGCAAAACCGATAACGAAAACTATTTTTTTTCTAGCGCCGCCTATCTTTGTATTTTGTACTAAATTATATATAATATCTCGAATGGATTCGTTTGGAGTGCAGATTATTGAGTATCTGATAATTTGATATTCATAAGAAGATTATAATGAAAACAATCAAATTGTGTATTGTGACCTGAGTCATTTAACCACGAACAAATTGTATCTGGAAGTCATTGTCATGAATATATAGATATTCATACATAGCCGTCCTTAATTTTGAGGTATGAAATTTTTCTTTACAACTGTATTTTTTTTTCAAAACTTTCGAAAAAGAAAAAAACATTAAGTGAGGAATAGATATGTTATCATTATTTTTTTAGCTGGTGTGCTTCTAATTAATATTACAAAACGCTTTTACCTGACCTTAAGTTTCATAATTCGTTATAAAATACCATTAGAAACACAATAATTATGATCGTATTTAGCATGCTTTTGCACAGTATTTCTGTTTTACCTGCGTGATACGCTGTTAAATAAGCCATTGGAGAAAGTGGCTTTATTTGACGATTGAGTCGAGGTTGGCAATTCAGAGTTAAGTCTGCTGAGATTTCTGGGTCTTCTGATTTTTAAACGTTCTCTGTTTTAACCATCTTACACATTGTTAAATTATTCATATAATCCACGTTGCTTTCTTTAGTTTCTTATACAGCGTCTATATTAAAATTTGTTGTTGTTTGTTTGTTTTTGGATTTCGGTCAAAGCTACAAGAGGGTTATCTGCGCTAGCCGTCCCTCATTTAGCAATGTAAGATCAGACGAAAAGCAGCTTTTGGGCTACTCTTTTACCAACGAATAATGGAATTGACCAACACATTATAACTCTCCCATAGCTGAAAGGGCAAGCATGTTTGGTGTGACAGGAATTCGAACCCGCGACTCTTTGATCACGAGTCAACTGCCTTGACCGCCTGACCATACTGGGCCAAAATTTGATTTTATTCATCTTATTTTATATAAATATTTTTGTTATGAGCATGCCATACTTGTAAATAGGAACAACAGTTTGATCTGATATTTGGGGAGAAGTACGTAATATAAGCTAGCTGCCTCTAGTTTTTAAATGAAAGAGTAGGATTAAGTCAGCTATTCAACATCATCCATAGTCAATGTTTAGGCTACTTTAACCCTATAATCACTCTTATAATGCATGCTCAGTTGTGGCGCTAAAAGCTGCGTATCTAGAGCCAAGAAAGCTAACTACTTAGTTATTCTCGGGCAGTAATCAGAGTGTCGCAAATTCGAATCTCCGTCACACCAAATATGCTTGCCCTTTCGTCCGTTATAATGCGACAAACAATCCCATTATTCGTTGGTAAAAGAATAGCTCAAGAGTTGGCGGTGGGTGGTGATGACTAGCTACCTTCCCTCTACTCTTACACTGTTAAATTAGAGACGGCTAGCATGTATATGCGCGAAATTCAAAAACAAACAAACAATTCTCAGGTACTAAGTACACTGCATTATGATTGAACAACTCAATTATTTTAATGATTTGCTACATATCTCGGCACTAAACTTTTCAATGATACGATATATCATAATATAAACTATAATACAAAGAAACTATTAGTTGCAACAACACAAAATGATATCTTTATTTGCTTGAAGTGTTAAATTTGGTTACAAAGAAACATAACTATTTTATTTTCGAAATGAATGTCATACTAAAGGCTATAATCTTTTCATTTGGTTTCTTAGCTTTAAAGTTTAAACACAATTCACTAGTTTTTGTATTTTAGAAAGATAAGACTTACATTGTTTTTTTTTAGATAATTGTTTATAAAAATCAAAAACTATATTAGTTGTTATAATATATATATATTGTATATATTGCAATTATTTTACCTTTAATGTTTAAAGTACTATGTTGTTATTGTTTGGTATATAGCGTTTAACATTCAAAATGTATATATATAACTTACACATATATGTTAAACATAGAGTAGTCTATATAATTTTTCAGGTAACAAATAAGCAAAGAAGCCGCAACACAAATTGCACTTAGCAAGCACATTAACTGACACTTCTAACAACGTAGCAATTTTCAGCTGGCATACAAACAAGCAAATCTCATTAGCACTAACAAGACTTTTGTCATTGAGTTTGAAAGCAATATCCAGTTAGATGTTACCTGATGTTTAAATAACATAAGCTATAAAATTACTTTTTATAGTCGCAGAATCCTCCAGCAAAATTTTAATAGCTTATATACAAAATGTCCTCAACTGGAGTTTATATTGGTCAGTAACAGTACGATTAATACCTAGTACGTTTTTATGAGTGTACAAACAAATGGAACCTTATAGCTGTCATTAAGGATAACAACAATGCCTATCAAATTTTAAACGGAATACAATCAACCTTAACTTCAGTAATATCATTTGATCATCAGATCGCAATAGCATGAAAAATAACCTTCCATAAGCGGTTGGATTTTTGGTAAGGAATTATATACCTTTTTCGAAGTACTTCAGGTTTTTATTTGCTGGTAGATTTATTTAGAGTTTCTATTGACGAGAGGTTAAAATTCAGGTAAAAATAATCATAGATACTTTATAATGCGTTTTTTTAACGATAACAATAACTGTTACTTATAAACAGACAATATTGAAGTTACAGCACATTATCCATACTTTAGAATTCATAGTAAGGATATCAACAACGTATAAGAAGTAACATAGAGACAGAAACATTTTACGCATATTTTAGAGTTAATAGTAAGGATATCAACAATGTATAAGGAATAACATACAAACAAAAACACTTTACAGATACCTTCAAGTTTTCAGTAAGGGTATTAAGACCTTCTATCTATCTACAGTTAACAGCAGCCCAACATTTTAATTGAATACTTGGTATCTTATCATGACATTATACACGTAATTTTATGGGAACTATATACAGAAATGCGAGGCTAGTTCTTTAAGGATTAGTAGCCATTAAATGGATAATTACATTCCGAAGATACTGCCCAGCAGTACATTACACTGCTTTTGCAGAAGTAAAATGTACAGATCTGACTAAATAGGCTTACTAATAAACTAAAAAGTGATTCTATCCACAAAAGTACATGTAGCCCCAAACTATCTCTCCAGAAGGCCGATTACAGGCTTTAACCTTTCAATGTTTAAATTCTAAAGCTCTTGTAAATTTATATATATAACAGTGGCAACTGTTTAAAACCTTACATATTTTGGAAATCTTAAAAATAGACATTCATGATTGAATATATTTTTTTTTCCATTTTCAATTAGTATAATGAACTATATTTGGGGTAGCCAAAGTAAATTTAAGAACCAAGACGAATATATGCTTTGGATTTTACTAGTTGATGTCGAATATAACATTTTGTGTAGGCAAGATTTTGTTTTGTTTTTCACGTCTTTTTGTGTTGGTAAAACTGTTACTGGATCTACAAGGTCCTTTAATACAGCCTGCTAGTGAGAAAATATCATGTACTTTTGTGTCATAGAATTTTTCTTTAATGGAAATAGCATAATTCACACTTTTTCCTTAGATATACAAATTCAAAGTTCATCCTCGTGTTACACATTATAATAATTATTTTCACTTCTACGTTAATATCTGGATTTGCATAATTCAGCACAATCAAAATAAAACTACATAAACAACATCACTTTTCAGAAACAAATAACACACAAACTAATAGATATTGGTATGACAAAACTCTTTTGATCTTCGTAAAAGACCTTGTGTTCCATCATGCGATGTAAATATGTGAACATTTCTGGTTAAAGGAGAAAGAAAACTTGTCCGTGCTTATTTATAAACTTGATCAGTTGTTAGGTTTTTCTTCAAATTTTACTCATTAAAATACAAAGAATCTCAACCTTCTTTATATATTTACAGGTAAACGCATCTTTGATTAACACAAGCACTTCAACAACCTTCACACAACCTTGCACTGTCTTGTCGAATTTTATTACCATTTTTAATAAAAGAAATCGAAGTCATCACAATTGATTAATTCGATGTTTTTGGTAGCAGGTCTTAATACACTCGTTTTTGTCAGTTATGTGTGGAAATGTCCAGCGAACTCTCTTTCTACTTAATTTGTAAACAAACTTGTTTAGTTCTGTTGCTTATTCTATTCAACAAGGAGTGCTAAACCAATCAGAAAATCGAAGTTTCTCCAGATAGTAATTGGGTAATATCTTCATGAACATCAATCAGAAACAAATATCCTTATCAGTTAGCTACCACACATTATACTTTATTAGCATATTTAATAGATACGTTTCATCCTGCTTTTTAGTCGATACAACTTGATCAACAATGTTTCCTTATAAAACAACATATTACATACTAATAAGTTGTCCTCAGATGATAATTTGTCACAAATCTGATTAGACACTTGTAAAATATTTCAACACTGATCACCTATAAACAGTTGCACCTGAATCTGAAAACAATTCTCATCAGATTAAGATTTTACGGAATAAGATTACCAAATATGATGTGATCCTTTCACTTGAATATAGCAGCAGTTTGATCAATCATAGGAGTTGGTTCAAACACGTTTATTAGTAGTCGTCCTTCGTCCTTTCCATTTAGATGTTTTTGCATGTGACTGTTTAACACGCTTATCATCAAGCGTCTTCACACGTGAATTATGGATATCTATATCAACTATTTACTTTTCTCGTGTATATGTCAACAATGAGATCACTTGCCATAGTGTTCACTATATATGAAAATCATACCAGTTCTAATTCATGTTAATCACGACAACCAATAGGTTAGTTTCTTCTAGCTTTTCGTTTTCATCATATTTGTAACTACTCATAATACAGAGTAATTTAGTTCTAAGGTATTGTTCTAACATATTTGTGTGTTTAGACACAGAGAGCCCCGAAGGAAGAAAGTTGTGGTTTGCAAAATTACGTAACTGGTCAGGCTCAACAAAATGTTTATTCCAATAGCTTTTATTTAAACACATCAACAATTAAGAAAAGTCTATCGTAAATTATTGTGAGTGTGTGTGGGTGTGTTTATGTCTTAATCATCTGTTGTTTATTTTCCCATTGTTAAATAAAGCCACATAAGAGTGGATTCGTTATATGGCTAAAAAAATACTGACGGTTATTAGGATTAGAAAAGAAACACGAAATCCTACAGTTCCAAGAAAAGTTAACTTTCCACCTTGTAAAAATGTAGCACAAAAATCCTGTTACCTTATATCTTATCTTAGCTGGCCTTCTTTCAAAATTTAGGACTTTGAAAATTCTAAGGAAAATATTAAGACTTATTTTAAAACTGGAAGGTTAACAAACGATCATGAAATCGTCTTAAGCAACGATACATTTAGAAAAATCATTATATTATTAATTATTTTGTGGATATTTGGTACGTATTTTGTGTTGTAAGTTCTTGAAATTATGTCCATAGAGTTCTTTTAAAATTAACGGCTATGTACAGGCATAATCTAGCAATATATAATATACTGATTTTGTATTCTTTTAACTTTTTTAAAAATAGTTTATTAGATAAATTGTAGAATAACTGCTTTTCATTAAAGACTAAAGACTAAACAAGATGTTTTCTGTGTAAATGTGTGTGAAAAATAATTAATATATTTTAATTAATTATATGAGTTTTTCTTCAAAGTTTACAGAAAAGCTTTACAAATTTAACTTTTTTGAATTCAATATGATGCTGAGACGCCATCAGAAAGAATCATAATATAGAATTTCGTTTTATAATCTAGCATATGTTTCCATATAATGGACTTATTCTATGCGTATAAGCTCTTTATATATCTTCACCCAGTTTTAATTCACCATCTGTAAAATTAGACAACGTATGGTTGATTGTTTCCAACTTGTAGGCAAACTGTATCTGTCTCTATAACCCATTTAGCTGAGGGTACAGTGTCTTGAGGACTTTTATTATTCCTCTGGCTTGCTGCTTGTGGTAGCAAGCTCTCTCGCAGGTTCTCGTGGCCGTTACAAGCTCTATCATGTTTGCTGCTGTTGGTCATTCCCGTGGCAGCTGACTGCAGAAGGAAACACGGCAATACTGTCTTGAATTCCTTCCTGAAATTTTCGTTCAACCACGCGTATAAGAAAGGATTGTAGCACGTGGAACTCATTGCGGCAGCGTGACACAGAAAGTAAAAAGTGTTCATATACTCCCAATTCATAGCAGGAATATAGAAATCTCCCACCAGATTGAAGATGTTCAGGGGCAGCCAAGATACTCCAAATACAATCACCATTGCTATCAACATCCGGTTAGTTCTTCTGGTCCGTTCTCGTTCTTGTTCTTCCTTCTTTACTGACTTGGTTCCTGGCTTCGATCGAGCTCGACGTCTCAGTTTGACACAAACTGTAATATAGCAGAAACTGATGATGATAAACGGTACAACAAACTGTAGCACTGAAGTGCACAGCCCGAAGACTCGCCGACTAGCTTCTTGAGGCCATCCTTCATCACAGTAAAATATGTCGTTATCTTTAAATAGCTTCATTAAGATTCCGTAGGGTAAGGTCAGTAAACAAGCCATAGTCCAGATGAGAATAATCACCATGATACAGCAGCTTATCTTCAACCGCTGCTTAAATGGATAAATTATGACGAAGAAGCGGTCAATGGCAATGGACATTAGAGTAAAGGCCGAAATATAGACACTGACACCTTGAGCATATGGCACAAGGTGACACAGGACACGGCCAAATACCCACTTTCGAAGGAAGATGTATAGAGGAGGAAAGGGTACAGCAAAAGTACATAGTAAAATGTCAGATAAAGCCAGGTTGGTGATGAAGTAGTTGGTAACAGTTTGCATTGATTTGTTACGGAAAACTACATAACATACCAACACATTACCACATATTCCGAGCACAAAAATAATTATATACAAGCATGAAAAGAAGGCCCGCATAGCTGGCGTGTTTGTAAAGTCTTCCAAAATACTGTATTCATCTGCGATGGTTAAGTTATCTCCACTTGAATTTAGTGACAAATCTTGACAGGTTTGATTTTCTAAGGAAATATTTCCTATCAAATCACTTGTGTTGTTTGCCAAAAATACAAATGAGTTGCTATTTGCATACTCCATTTTCTTTGTTTTTATATCCGAATTTTTCAAATATCCTTTGTTGTTGTTATTATTATTTTTACTAAAAGTAAACTTAGCTGTTTATTCTTTAAAGTTTAGAAATACATTTAATTTTTACAACATTTTTGATATATTATGCATATGAATCTAAATTGATATTTGAGTTACAGCAATGTTATCTCAATCATAATTATTAATTCAGAGCTTCTACAGAAATACGTATTTTAGAATTTGAGCAGGAATCTAGAATCATTTTCAATGATTAGATACTCCAAAAAATAAAATATTAGCAAAAGCAATTTTTTTCGCTAATGTTTCACATCACCAAGACGACGAGTTACTATAAGCTAGATATTTGTTGGGAACACTTTAACTTAACAGTCTAATATTTTAACCTAATATTATTTTTTAATCTATTCTTTAAACAACGCAAATGTCGATTAGAAATAAACCATTTCTTCTAAATAGTTTTCGTTATTCGTAGAGGAGACTTGTAAAGAATGTTTGACATCAATTAATATTCACTGTGTTCTTATAAAGAACATACCTTTTTACCCTTTCACCATTAAAATTATTAATTAAGAATGAAATATTCTCTATAAGTATGTTTTCTTAAACATCACTAATGTTTTTCAAATGTCTAAAAGTTAATTAGTAGCACAATATATTTTCTAGATGTTTAGGTTATAATCGGAAACAAATTAAATCTTCTAGATGTAGTACTGACGTCACTTAGTAGCAAAATTGTCTCTACAAGATATTTTGCTGGTGATCATAAGCCGGATAATTATTCTAGATGTCTTAGTTGGTTTTTCTTTCAGAAACAGAAAATCACGTCTCAAAATTAGTTCTTTTCACCAGAAAGAATGGGCTTTATAAACAAGTGAATGTACTAATGTCAGAATGCTCAGTTTCACTTTATCAAAAGTGACTTACAGTTGATACTCTTGGAGCTGTAATAAATAAAACAAATGTTTAGTTCACATCAAACTTTCTTCCATTAAAAAATTAAATCAATCAACGTAAAGGTAAGCCGATAAAACATGTTATGTTTTATGCTTCAAATTCATTTTTCTTTATTTATACATAACACACAAATTAATAAATATTTTGTTCTTCGCGTTTTCTTACTTAATCCAAGCGCCATTCATTACAGAATTAATGAATCATTAAGTTTTAATATTTTAGAGTCTTAAAAATAATTAACTTATTTCTCACAAAAAACCAGGAAAATAACTTTAATTATTTCTTAACATTTTACAGATAATTATCTTTCACACTATAAACTTATTGTAGCTGGAAATTTATTTGCGAACTAATAAAAATATTCAACATTACTACGACAGCATTCTTCGAGAACTTATAACTTTTGGAAATATCTTACTAGTAAGCACGTCTTTACCTATGTTGCCATTGCTTATATGAATTATTAAATAATGTTGCAAATACTTATAACAACAGTTTCATGTTGCTAGTACTTCTCTTCCAATATCTAAATGGGATAACGTGCTCTGAATGTAAGTCTAGTGGTTCTTTGTCTGCTATTGTCGCTCGAACGCAATCTTTGGATCTTTGGGTACGCTATAAAAATTATTGGTCAAATCTCACCATTCAGACAGACAATACAAGTCTAAGTGTTGGTGGAGAGCGCTCACGATTAGCTGGCTTGTTTTAAGATTGGCAGTTCAAAACTAGTGACACTTGCGCAGAAATGACAAAAACAAACAAAATCAACTAGAGATAATTTTATGAAATGCATTATACGTTAAGTTAGGGATATATACAATTAATATTTTAATAATAAAATGTGTAACACATTTGAAACTGGTATATATGCATGTGTCAAAGTATTTACAATGTTGCTTTTTTGTGATACCTAATAGGATGTGATAAAAAATGTCCAATTTTTACTATGTCTAGGTGCAGTAATTAAGTTGACAATAAAGTTAATAGCTTTTTTCAAGAACTATGACAATCATAAACGAACCCTAAACGTTTCGTGTGTAAGTGGCTCATTCATAGCTCGTAATCGTCATACGACTGGAAAATGCTACAATTTGAAACAATTCCTTCAAGATGTTTTCATAAGTGACGCTATGTGGAAAGAGAATTGACAACAGCTAATGGTACCGATCAGCTGAAGTATCTATCAAGATATAAGAGGCTACCACATTCCTTGGAAACTAAAAGCGTTCCATAGAAAACATAAAAGTTATACAACTGTGTTTTATTGTTTCATTCTACTGTTCATTTTGAATTGTATTTTATAAATTTTAAATAAAGCTTGTATGACTGGCATTTCTACTTAATCAAAAAATACAATTTGCGAAACTAAGTAGTTGGAAAAACTATTTTGTGTGTAGAAACTAACAGATAATTACCTTTTCTCTTCATCACCAAACTCCTCTATAATCTGGAATTGCTTGATGGACTTAGTAGTTTCATATAAGGTTGCTTATCAAAACTCCTTTTGGAAGAAAAGAAAGATATCTGACAATAAACGTCTGTGATAAAGAAAAATGTTTTTGTTTGAGTACATTTTTTTCAGTACATGGTTACCAAACAATGTGTGTGTGCTTACTTCAAGCTAAAACTTAATTTTTCTTAAATGATTGATAATTTATATTATATATATATATATATATATTTATTTATTTAAGAGTCATTGTTACGGTTTTTGATTTATTCATTTTAAGACACAAACACTTTCATGAAACTATAAATAGTTATTTACGAGGCATATACATACAATACTTCTGACTTTTTGAATTAGGTTACTCGTACACTTATAATGACCTCTTGACCTATGTTCTCCTTTCTTAAATGGTCTAATAAACAATGTTGTCAGTACTTATAATAATTTATTGCCCTCTTTTCTCTGTGAAAGTAAATTTACTAATATTTTTTTACATTTGTGAATTCTTCATCCAACATCATTAGAAATACATACTAATAAAATAATACTAAATAAATGTTCACAAACCAACATATTCATCTGAGAGCATTTTCTATTAAAACCTAGTCATCTTTGATGGCAGTTTTATCATAAATATTAAAAAGCAATTGTTCTCTCCTTCGACTTTAAGAAAATTACAAAAACATATTAAATAGGGAAATTGTCTCTAAACCATTTTACTTCACAATTTCGTGAAAATAACAACACCTAGCAGTTTTCTGGTACAATTTGTTAGAAATTACATTCCTCACAAGTACATATCAAAGTCAACTTTATGACGTTTGGCGTGATTTTTTCTCTAGGGTAAGTGCATTAAGAGCCAAAGCAAGTAAATTCTACCTCTGTAGTTCTCTGGAGAAATAGCATCTAACTTTGTCCTTGTTTACTGATCACATGTTTATTTTGTCTGATAAAAGCTTTCATTTTGTTTTCATTTACAATGTGATAAAATGTCATTGTAGAACCAAATTCAAAGTGGATTTGTAAACTAATATGTTCTCCCAGTGCTGCTTTGTACATGTTGTATTCTCTGCAGAATGTATCACATCTTGTAAAATTTTAAGAGAATCTACAACATCATAAAACAAGCTGGATTTTCCAGAATTCGTTATTAAAAACTGAATGTGTTCTTTCATCTAAATGCTTAGTTTCTCTACACTTTAATATGAACAATAAAGTTGTTGTTTAAAAGTCAATTTTAACGTGTGAATTTATTGTAAAATTCATTATGTTTATAAGAGCCTTGCTATTTTACAAACATTTTTGACCAATTAATTTATAACTGTCGATCACAAATACTAAAAGATTGTGATCTCTAATACTGGTGAAATTGTGTTTTACATAATTAAGAAGTCTTAACACATGATTAATTTACAGATCGTTTAAGTTAAATACAACATAAATGAATGTCAGGTTATGTTTATTAAAAAGAAAACATGTTACTTAACAGAGTGATTGAGTTCCACAATTCATTTCCAGTGGCAAATTAATTAGTGTTCAAACCATTATGTTAAGAGCAAACGTGATAATATTTTATTTCATGGATCAAAAAGCCACAATAGTAATTGGAGAAATTTGTATGATTTATATTTTGGGTTTTATATCTAACATTTATAAAATATGATGCATTAACTCATACTTATTAAAAAGTTATGTTCCGGGTTTGGTTGACTAAAAGCTTCAGAAAAGAGAAAAAAGACTTATTTTATCAAAGTGTTCAAAAATGCACATACTAACCTGATGTTTAGTTATTGGAAGGTCTAATCAGAAGAATACCAAGAAATAGTAAATGATATTGTTTGATTAAATATTATCGTAAATATCTACTTATAAGATAAATCACAATCAAACAATATCAAAAACAAAATCAAATGATTTATTTATCTGAGAAATTTACTAACTTCAAAGTAATGGTTTAAAAATTTAGATCGAGGAATTAAGTTAGTTGTTATAGTCCAACGGTTATAACAGGAAAAACGTTAACTACCGATAGTTTTTAAGACGTTTCTCTTAATTTGTTTATTGCAACTCATATGAAGAATGTATAAAAAGGAGCTTCAGATCTATCTTTTGACCCACACAATACTTTCTCATACAGTTTTCGTTCAGTAGTAGAACTCATCAGAGTGGCTTGACAATGAGAGAAAATATTCAATGATGCGTCATGAATATATATAAAATTTAATACTTAAAAGGTTACGCCAAAATACCATAGAATTATTACAAAAACACACCAAGAAACCTTAAAGTTGTTATAAAAACAAGTAACTAAAGATGTTTCTCCACTCTCCTATTATTTTGTCCACTGCAACTCAAAATTAATATTTATATATTTCATGTTAATAGTGATAACAAGCTAAGTCATGACTTATGTAAAGCTAAAAACACGTCAGAAGTACAAAACTTTATCCAAGAGAGTATACGAAATTTAATTTAAGTCTTAAAGCTCTGGAAAAAAACAACTAGTATTATTCCCTCGATTCTCTATTCCAGTTAGAGGAAGCAAAGGTATTTACACAGTAATATAATTTATTGTTACTACTGAACAATTTAAAAGGTATGATAGCTTCCTTTATACTAACATCATAATTACAATGATGTTCAGTTGATTTGTTCATGTCTGTTGTATATAATTTACTTCGAATTATAGTTGATACCTTTTTATTTTGCTAAAATAGTGAATCACTGTATATCTATTTAAAACAGATAAAACCTGTATTCTACAATAATCATTATGAACAGTTCGCGCTAGGCTAGTTAAAACAAGTAAAAAGTATAAAATTACATTTACCTTTAAATTCTAAGATGTTCATTCCGGAAGTCATGCAGTAGAATTTCTCAAAATTCAGTTCTGTTGACATATTCCAGCTGTACAACTTTGTTATCCCATAGTATAACTAAAGTTTTGTGAATTTTCAATAACAGTGAAGAGCTCGGCTAAAATGAAGTTGCTAGTGATTTACATTTATGATGCGCACGTGATTTAAATTAATGAAGACAGGATTTTTTGTTTTATGTTTCGCGCAATGCTACTCGAGGGCTATTTGCGCTTGTCGTCCATAATTTTGCTCATTACCAACTATCGGTCTGCTATTTTACCAATGAATAGTAGGATTAATCTTCAAGTTATAACGCCCCTACTGTTAAAAATTTAGCGCATGTTCGGTGACGAGGATTTGAACATAGATTCGAGCGGTCTAGCTACCAAGCATGTCTGCATGAAGGAAACCTTCAGTCTAATAAAATGCTCCTGTTAATTAGATTAGTATTGCGTATAACTAAATGTTCTGTATTGTATTCAACAAATAAGCGTTACAATGATTTATCTTGTTTCACAGTGATCTATAACTTCAATATCGAGATTGTGGGGGTAAGTGCAGCTGATTTTTGTTCCATACTTTTGTGATTGTTAAAAGACCATGTACTACTCTTAGTGAAGTCTCAGTCTTTTAGCGTTGTAAGTCATGCGTCAGAAGACTGTAATATTGTGATTAACTTAATAAAACTGTTGGTCCAGAACGCAATAAATTACGGGTTGATGAAAGTCTGAATATATACAAGATTTCTACAAAATAGACACTTTTGTTAAACCCCAGGTATTAATAACTTGGTTAACAACAGAGTTAAAAGAACGAGAACAAAATACGAAGTTTCTAACAAAATACTGTTTTGTACAATGATTAAAACTCTCACGATAATACGTGGGAATGTAACGTATACTTATTCCCGCATCTTATAAATAGTTTAGACAAGTGCATGTTTTAATTGATATATGATTAGTTTCTTTGTTTGTTATGAGGTTTTGAGTATTTATTACAAGAAACATGACAACGTTGCAACTCGCACTTACTGTCTTCATAAAATGTAACCGGTATGGAAAAAGACCAGATCGTTCTGCTTGAGACTTCATCTTGTAGCAAGTCACGGAAAGCTCGTACTAAGACAAATTTATTGTAATAAAAAATTAATGCCCTCAGATATTCGTTTTGAATGTTTATTTTTCATTATAACATGAAAACCTAAGCGGTGATTATGCATAAAACATAGGACATAATTAACACCACATTATGCATTTGTTCGTACATGAAACAGGTATTCTATAGTAAGAGGTGGTCTTCACGTAAAGAATACAATGATGATGTGGAGGGATTACAGCAACATGTATATCTCACTATCTCACTCATTACACCTGAATTGTAACTTCTGTTGTTACGGACAGTAACAAACACTGGAATGTAGGCAATGTATACATGCAGACTCATTTCCAATGATGCAACAGTTAATCAAGTGTATATTGATAAGCAGTGCCTGATGGTAAATAGCTATACGGTATCTATTGGTTAACAGCTAAAATGAAATACGCAGTACCTTTGCATAAGTAACTACACATAAATATACAGTATCTATTTATAAATAAGAGGATAAAGATACGTAGTGTTAATTACTTTTTGGAAATGCTAATATAAAATTCATAGCTGGAAAACCTGACAAAAATGTGAAAGTTTTCGGGTAGTTTTAAAGAGTTATTGTGTAATCATTAATATTTTAACCTCTTTCCTCTATTGTAAACGTGCGTAATCTGTACAAAATTTTCATTAGAAATACCGACATCTTATGAATGAGAATGAAACATCGGAAAGTTTGTACATACGCGTAGCTGTTGACTCATTTTATTGCTAGTGAAAACAGGGAATTTAGTACATACACTCACTCATTTGATGGTTTGGGTAATTTCTGGTGAATTAAAGTACCAAAGGTTATTGTCTACAAATTAAAATAAAACGAATGAATTGAAATAAATTTATTAGATAAAACACAAAAGAGTTGAGTGAGATATTCTGATAGAGTAATACAAAACATCAGGTAAAAGTTTTATTTTAAGATTCCTCAACAGGATTGAATATCGATTATAATTTTAAAGACTTACAGTTAACTATTTCCAAGTAATAATTCTCAACGTCAAATATTCATGCAAGTCAGTAGACGTAAATTATTATTATAGAAGATTATCACTCTATGAAATGTTACAAGAATATAACATGCAAACGATGACTATTTTGGCTTTGTGATTTTTTTTTCAATTTTATTTTACCATATTAAGGCCGTCAACTTAATCGAAAAGCACCCGAAGCCTGAAAAGAAAAAAAAGAAAAAAACTCATTAGCTGTGCTTTCAAGAGATTATTTAGAAACGGAAATTGCTTTGTTCTGGTCTTAAGTTTTCAATTTAGTATTCACCAAAACGTAAGCAAGATTTCTGTTCGAACACAGGACTGATTATACATCTTTTTCCCTAGTGTGGTATCAGTTTGTTCTGAAAGTGATTGCAGCCATGAAAATTATCAGAAGAATCTGATCGATGTTGAAACAAAATACTGAAAATAAATTGGTTCTTTATGCGTGAAAGGTATTTTGTCAGATAATTGTAGAAACAAGTTTTTAAGTCCCATTACTAAGATTTTATTGCAAACAAATGATTTTAAGATAGTATTAAATCTCTGTTTATTATTTAGTTTCTTTCCTTTATGTAAATTATATGCTTCTAACAAATAAGGGCCCGGTATGGCCAGGTGGTTAAGACATTCGACTCGTAATCCGAGGGCCACGGTTTTGAGTCTCTGTTACACCAAATATACTGGCCCTTATAGCCGTGGAGTGTTATAATGTGACGGTCAATCCCACTATTCGTTTGTAAAAGAGTATCTCAAGAGTTGGTGGTGGGTGGTAATGACTAACTGCCTTCTCTCTAGTCTTACATTGCTAAATTAAGAACGGCTAGCGCAGATAACCCTTGTGTAGCTTTGCGTGAAATTCAACTCAAACCAAACCAATCAAATAAATAAAAAGATAGCAGTATCATAACTTATAAATATCAAGCATGCTTACACAAGCACAGCGATATGTTTGCTAATAACCGAGTTTCGATATTCGTAGTGGGCAGAGCACATATATCCTTTTGTGTAACTATATGTTTAACAAATACCAACATCAAAAACATTGTCGAAAGTTAGTATAATATTCCACCTGCTGGGGCTAAGAACTACTCCATCGATGAGGCTCGACATGGCTAGGAGGGTTAAGGCGTTCGACTCGTAATCTGAGGGTTGCGATTTCGAATCCTCATCGCAACAAACATGCTCGCCCCTTCAACCGTGGAGGCGTTATAGGGTGATGGTCAATCTCATTATTCGCATGTAAAAGAGTAGTCTTACACTGCAAAATTAGGGACGGCCAGCGCAGATAACCCTCGTATAGCTTTGCGCGATATTCAAAAAAGAAATAATTCATCGATGGATCAGTGGTAAATTTCTCGATTTACAAACCTAAAATCCGGGGTTCTATTATTTTACGGTAAACATAGCTCAATGTGTAGTTTTGCATTAAAATAAGCAATCCATTAACATTTTCTTTTGAAAAAGGTATTTCTTAAAAACATATATTAGTGAAAAAACTATATTTTCAGTTTCATTATTCAAATAAGCAGTGTAAATCAACTACCCATTTGTATTCTTTTTAGTTATTTATAATTTTTTTCGTGGTGATGTATGTAATTTTATATAATGTTTTGCGCCTTCCAAATGTTAATTGCAAATTCTACTGGCTCCATTATATTTGTTTTGCAGAGCGTTGGGAAAAGTGTTAAACCTAGGTTTAAGTAAACACAAGTATTGGTTATTTTATATAAAGTGAAACCACATATGCACATCTATCTAGTTCATACACACAGTTACATAGCGTTGACACATGTATAACTCATATCACTAACATTATTTAAGTATAGTACAATTTACCCGACGGCAATAACCCATATTAAAACTTTAAGTAAATTACCTCAATATGAACAAACACATGTTGATATTTAAGACTATATATATATATATATGTATTAGGTCTGGTTTATGCACAACCTAAGTGATTTTTATTTAATATTTAAATACATATCATCGGTAAAAGAAAGAGAATGTAATAATATCATTTAGTTAAGCTACTGGTTTCTCTCTTTGCTTTGCCTGACTATTATCTTAAGTACAACAAGTATTCACATTTAATTAGATTAGGTTGTACAGAACAAACGTAGCTTGTGTAGTTGGTATACACCCACACACGAGCATGTATTTACTCTTACACAATAGCATCTCCCGTATTCAGCAAAGCTGTGCTGATTAGAGCTGACATAGTCTGAAAGCATGGTCCTCAGTTGTTCATTATTTAGCTTTATTTTGTTTTTTATGTAAGTCGAAACTTATCCTTATTCGATACGTAACACACTGCCACTTATCTTTATGCAAAAAACCAGCTCTGTTATATATATTGAGTATGAAATCACTAAGTGAGATTGTTGAAGAGAAATATTTGACGCTGTTTTCTTCTTCATATTTCTGTCAGTTTAATGAGACGACTCTCAACCAACCAACTGTTTTGAGCATAGATTGAAGTTATATTGTGGTAAAAATGAATATCAAAATTTAGTGCCCCATTGATTCTAGACATCTCATGTGAAAATGATAAACAAAGGTCTAGTATTTTCTTGTTGATTACAAATGCCCACTAAACACAAAATAATGTGATTAAATATATATGTAAAAACAGCTCGTTTGGGTTGAGAAAATATTTTACATAGAAGAGCGAACAAACGAGCCGTTTTTTCATATATATTTCTCTACAAGTGGGTTTTCTCGACATCACTGATGTGATTAAAGCTATTGCAAGTACTATATTGATATAATGGAATGAAATATTATATTCCTCAAAATATTATTAATTTAAATTAACATTATACATTTAATATTATGAACTAATTTAAAAATTCAAATTGTTTCTTCTTGATGAATATTAGTGCCCGAGAAAAAAGTTTATGATTGTATACTTTTAAATAATCTCAAAAGATAATTACCGTAGTTGCCAACAGGAATACAAGTGTAATGCTTTTTTTTTAAAACAAGTTTTGTAGCAGTTTTCAGCAAAGTCAAATTTGTTTATCCATTCTTCAATACCTCTTGTTGTAGCAAAATAACAACTATCTAACTGTTTTTACGAAAATATTGTGTCACTGTCTTGTTCATAACTAGTTTGCTATAGAAGGGTGTGTAAAAATATAGGTATGATGTAGACTTAAACTGAGCAAAACCTTCCGCCAGGTTATATAAATTACTTATTTACTCTTCCTGTATCTTAGTGAGTTTGAGCTCTATATAGCAGTAGGATGATAATATATTTTTCATGTTCAAACATAGCTAACATTCAAATTGTAGGTTTTAACTAGCAGCACTACATCCTAAGTAAAACTTTCACGTAAACTACGATCCAAATAGCTCTTTATTTTCAAAACAAAAGAGCTATATCTCTTAGATCAATAGTTCAAATACATAAAACCAAAATATCTTGAAGAGAAGGATCGAAATATAGACATTTTATGGCCTCTTCTAAAACCTGCTGTGATAAGTAGCAAATATATGTTATGAATTGCACCACTACAATATTTTCTTACTTTTCAACATTTCAACCAATTCTTGCTTTGGTGTCCAACACTACAGTGTTTTATACTCCAAGTGTTTAATCAATACATTCCTTTCTTTCCAATACAGTAATATTTGTTTTACATTCCAACTGTGTAATCAATACCTTCCTTGGTTTCTAGAACAGCAGTATTTGTTTTATGCTCCAAATGTTTAATAAATACCTATCTGGGTTTCCAGTACAACAATATTTGTTTATACTCCAACTGTTTAATGAAACTGAGGCAAATAGTTGTCACATCATTGTCATGAATACAAATAAAAGAGTCCTGCAGATTGACCAATGTCTGTAATGGATTCTGTCGATACAAATTATGATTTTCGTCTCTTAGATTTGCACTTTCGTACATTACGTGGCTCTATTTTCTAACGACCGTGATCGCAAAACTAAAGTTACTGTTGGCATCATGGTATCTGTCTTCCAAAGCAAAGCAAGCTTGTTAGAATTAAATAAATATAATCTAAAACATATTCGTGTTGATATTCACATAATGATTAATAATGCATTAATTATGTTAGATGCCGTTAAAGTAATGTGATGTTTTGTTCAGTATATTTATAATGGAGAGCTATCTAACTGTAAATGGAATGAGTTAAAACCGTGAAATGATAAAATTCATTAGCAAACCTTTAGTTTATCCGTATTTACTGCGTAACAGCTACGCTTATCGAATAATATATTATATTTATATTTAAACATCTTATGCGGAAGTTCGTTACAGAAAAATTCGCGTACCATTTACCGCTCTATTTAGGTAACCAAGCACGCTTTAGAAGGCGAAAATGCAATTAGACGATGTCCGTCAGTGTAGTAAATGTTTCTTCGCACTTAAAGAAACTCTGTCATCAGCAGAAATCTGACGTTTCTTGTGGGGTTTTTTCCATCAAAAATTTGCCAAAAAGTCTGGCAGAGAATCACTTCAATTTTTTTATAAAAACACAATTAGAACTCCCAAAAGTAGTTTTCCTATTGTCAACTAAAAATATTTATTTCTATCATTGCCACCATTAAAAATACTTTTCTGAAAGCATGGTCCTCAGTTGTTCATTATTTAGCTTTATTTTGTTTTTTATGTAAGTCGAAACATATCCTTATTCGATACGTAACACACTGCCACTTATCTTTATGCAGAAAACCAGCTCTGTTATATATATTGAGTATGAAATCACTAAGTAAGATTGTTGAAGAGAAATATTTGACCAAGGGTATATATCTAAAAAAAAAATAATTCTTTAATTTAAAACGATTTTATAAATTACATATTAAATATTGTAAGAAATGTGCTACAGTGCCAAATATAATGCTGCCTCTTAAATCATTTGTTGGTAATCTGTGTTAAAAAATCTTAAAATTTTATAAAAAGTACAAAGTGACACAAATTCGATTCTAAAAGTATGTAAGTAAATTTTAGGACCATCTTGGATACACAATCATAGCTCAGTTAATTGTAATAACATAGGATTATCTTATAAGCGTAATTTGTTATTTACTTCAGTCATAATATGACCGAAATTTTCAGAAAAAACATTTAAGATCCAATTTACGAATAATTTTGTGCACTGTTTTCGAATATTTCGCGTAACACCAAACATGTATACGCCACAAAAGCAAGAAAATACGATATCAAAGCAAAAATACAAGTTAGGAATAATAAATGTTCTAAGCAATAAAGATAAGGGAAGAACATGTCTGAAATGATTTTAACCACACACGAAAATGCCAACCAAAGTTGAAAAAGACATATCCTTAAATTGAAGTTACTACTTTGGAATTACAAGTATGTAGTGCCAATAATTATAAGTTATCTAATATTAGTCTTTATTTAGATAAGAAAACAACAGCATCAGTTATGTTGTTAAAATATTATCAATGGCATTTGCTGTGCTACGGCTATAGTACTAAACTTAGTATCGTTCAGAAAAAATCCAAAATATAGATGTATATACTTTGACATATCGCTAAAGACTTGCATGCTTCACCTAATGTTCCGAAGGGTATAACACGAAGAAGAAGAAATTTCTAAATTTGAGCATCATCTAAATGTTCAAATACATATTTGGGCAATTCAAGCCATGTAATTTATACAGATTATTTACGTCCCAAAATAATTTTCCAATGGTAACATGAAATCGTGTATATAGGATGTAAATCATATGTTCTAAATAACCATCTACACTTTTTTAGGATCCATAAGCTCAAATAATCATCAAATAAATATTTTTCTTTTATTCTGAGATTGATTAGGAAGCTGAGATTCACGAGATAATCTTTCGTGTGGTCCATGATTTTAAGGGTGAGGAAATATTTTTCGTCACTCATGTGACGAGTTTTATAAATTTTTATTTTCGAAAATCATGAGAATTATTTTGCTATAGTTCACAATATTAAAGGTTTTGATTGACACATTATCTTAAATTACCTTATGAGTCAAATTAATAAACTTTGTCATTATAGTAAATCATAGAAAACTAATGTTTATGAGTATTAAAAGTTTGAGAATTAGAATAACTAATAGTTACAATTTCATACCCATGTCTCTATCACTGTTACCAAAACATTAGGTTGAGAATAACTACATGAAGGATATGTCTCAATCTTTAGAACATAAAATCAAATTGAAAATATCGAGGACGAATATCGGATGCTAGATTTCAGTTTGACGACATCATTTCAGTACTGGTAAGAAGATATTTACTGGATTGGCGCTGTCAGCGACGAAAAAAAGACTATAACTTTGACTTTCAAGAAGAAATGTACAGGTATGAAACAAAACGATATCTATGTTGATCCTTTCTAAAATTTTTGTTAAAAGTTTATTACTTGAAAATGTTGTTGAAAGTTATATTTATCAGTCTTACTTTTGTTTAGTACTACCATCAAGAGGCAGACGTATTTTGACTGAAATTGTCTTCAATTCAGGGAAGAGTTTCTCGCAACCTGTGACCTAGATCCTTTCAAGTACACGGTCATTACGTCTATGTGCATTGCTATATACAGGATTAAATTTATACTACCACAATTTATAGCCTTCCTACCTATCTAACCACGGATATTTTACGACCAATAACTACAGCCAAGTAAGTATCTAATGGTGATGAGAAACAAATCCTAAATTATAGAGTACACGATTTCAGTAAGGAACAAAACACAATCTATGAGTGTTACATGTGCTACTACCGTGGTTACAATAATTGTTATGACTCTCTAATTATAACAAACCACTCTGTACATAATACCGGAGCACGGGTATAAATGAATGAAATCTAATGATTGATATTTAATAACTTCCCAAGGGTTCATACATCTGGATGTAGGAGATGCCTTTATTGAAGAAAAGTAAATATAAAAAGTGGTTTATGTTATATCAAAGAATTAGAAAAAATCAAGTATATGGACTTTACATCACAATGTCCATAAACCATCTCTGGTTGGACACCTTACTATAATAACAACTAATTTTTCCGATTAAAAAAAAATTTGATTCATAAAATATAAAATTATAGCTCCATGAAAATTTTATAATCTATTTTCCAATTAAGTATAATGGTAAACTAGCCATTGATTTATGTGGATCAGCTGTGGAATCCATGTAACCACTGCAACGACGAGAGAGCTTTCATTGGTACCTAGATCACTAAAGATGTAAAGTAAAGAAAACAGTCGATTGTGATCAATAGATAAAAAGAATATATAAGAATCGTCATTTTCTTGTTAAGTCGAGAAATTTTTTTAAAAAACTATATGGACAAGTTTTTTTAATTAACGAAAAAAAGACCAAGTTGGTCTACTAACTGTGTAATATCGGAGCCAAACCAAGATTGTGTTGCCCCGTATAAGGAAAATAAAGGAATGCAACTAACCCTAGAAAACAGAGTATTTAATCCAGTTGAAAGAACATTTGCAAAATTAAAAGTTAATTTTATTTGGGGACGTTGGGATACGTCTGAATAAAAACCACAACTTACTTATTTAACAATGATTAATAAGTATTGCTCCTTAATGAATGAAAATACCAAGGTAATAACAGATGCTACAATCATTAAAAGTATAAACATGAATGTCTGCTCAAGAAAGACTAAACACACATCTTTCTGGGAGCTTTCACAACACACATGCTTTTCTGAAGTTATATAACACACTGGAGAAGTTATGTTCTTCTGTATTGTATTATGGTACAACAGAGTATTGTTTACAACTCAGTTGGATCTAATAAGCCACTTCTAGGTATTCGTCCTGACAATTTTATAGAAGAGATAAATGGACACTGTTAAACACTATGGGTCAGTAGTAGTCCTAAAAATTACAGGTACTTATTTAACAATGGAAAGTTATGGTGTAAAACTGAATGATTTATTCTTAATTTCATCCATAGCAAAATCATTAAACTTCTCATCAATCAAGTGTAAGATAACAGATATATTCAGTCATTTTCAGTCTCTTATAACTGTGACTAATAATAAGATTTGTATTAATATAACGACTAAAACCATTTACAACAAGAAAGAAAAGAAATTTATTATTCAGGTTACAGAAGCTGACACATCCTTCCATACAGATAATACTTTTTTCATTTAATGGAAATAACTGCTTGCCACAGTCTATGGACTAAAATGAGGACATATGCAGGACCTTGGAGCAAAATTTCAACTGCGCTCAAACATAATCCATATAAGGTGAATTCCATTTAACTCATTTCTCATTTATTTTTCAAATAGATAGCCATCTAATACACCCTTTTACATGTTTAGTGTCAGGAAGTAGTAAATTACACTTTGAAAGCAAAAGCAACGTTTTAATTTATCATCGCGAAGCTATCTGTCCGAATCCTGTACATTTCTTATGGCTTTATTTGTTTGTTTGTTTTTTATAAATATCAAGCGAAGCGACACGAAGGCTATCTGCGCTAGCCATCCCTAATTCAGAAGTGTAAAACTAGAGGAAAGGTAGCTAGTCATACCACCCATCGCCAAATCTTGGGCTACTCTTTTACCAACGAATAGTGGAATTGACCGTCACATTATAAGTTCCCCATGCCTGAAAGGACAAGCATGTTTGGTGTAGCTAGGATTCGAACCAGCGACTCTCGGGTTACGAATTTAGTGTCTTAATTATTTGACCCCGGCGAGCCTATGGTTCTGTAATGAATTTCAACCCCTTAATACAAAATTAATGTATATTCCCAACGTTCATTATGTCAAAGGATTACCCAAAACTTTTCATGATTATTTATGGTTTGATAAACCAAATACTTTTATCATCAATGATCGCATAAGTGAAGGTGGAGAAAATAAACAAGTGACTCAACTTTTACACATGGAATATTTTATATTGTACATAATATATTTCAATCTGAAATTGTTTGGATGCCTTAAGGTTAAACAACTTCCAAGATCCGGCATGGCCAGGTGACTAGGGCGTTTGACTCGGAATCTGAGGATTGTAGGTTTAAATCCCGTCAAATCAAACATGCTCGCCCTTAATATGAATTCAGTTGTATGAAATGATACATTACCCGTAGACAATAAAGCAAAGATGATAAACCAGGTGCAACAATATCATCAAACCTTTCACTCATAAACCATGAAATACGTTAGAAATCGAAATGGAACCATCCACCCATGACAACTTAAATATTAAAAATATAAAAAGAGAGCTCAATTTCTGTTAAACTTGATATGTTCTAATGTGAATCTAACATGGAATAATGATGGAAAATTTGTATAATACCTAGTTCTGATAATTTAAAATTACTTTTTTAACATATTCCGTTATCCGTTGCTCGGAAATCCAGATGAGTTGTGACACAGTATGAAGAACATTGCCGGACTGGCTTTATGATAGTGACACAAGGGTGACAGTTAATTTCTTAAAGTGAATGGTTTTGTTAAGATAATGCTGACTGGCTGCCTTTCCTGTTGTGAGTAGTTAAAAATTAAGTGCGACAGACGATAATCTTGGTAGGCTAGCCACATATACAAATTAGAGACACTACTCTTAAATGTCCGAGAAATTGTGTCTTAACTCTTTTTATTTCATTAGTAAAAGTATTTAAAGGCAAAAAAACATTGAAGTTTAAAGTGATAAAAATGAGTGACAAATATTTCCAAATCACAACTGTTTTTATTTAAAAGATGTGAAAAGTAATTATGATTTGAAAACTCCTGAAATTTCATCCTTATACTAATGGTTTGCCCCGACATAGCCAGGTAGTTAGGGTACTCGACTCACAAATAATGTTTTATGTCAGTCCCACTATTTTTTGGTAAGAGTTGGCTAACTAGCTACCTTCGCTCTAATCTCACACAGGTAAATTCGAAACGACTAGTGTAGAATGCTCTTGTCTGGCTTTGCGTGAAATTTAAAAACAAACAGTAACGGCTTACTCTGTTTCTGTAAAGAGTACTTTAAGATACGGGCCCGGCATGGCCAAGCGTGTTATGGCGTGCAACTCCTTATGGCTAGCTGCCTTCCTTCTGGTCTTACACTGCTAAATTAGGGACGGCTAGCACAGATAGCTCTCGAGTAGCTTTGTGCGAAATTCCAAAAAACATAACAAAAAACTCACTCTAATAGATAATTCATTTCTAATTACATCATACTGACCATTTTTCGTCAAATGTTTCATTTCTGACTCCGCAAGTCTCTGACGTGTTCTTCTGGATTATTAACTTTTAAATTAAAACTGAAATTAAATAGTATATTATTATTTTTAATGAACTATAGTGTATAATAAAATAGACTGTAAACACATGCACATCTCAATACTAGGTTTACTTTAATATACACAAACGGTGTGAACGATCATGTATTGAACAAACAATCTGCCGTCGGCGCAATAAATTCCGAGAACGTCTTTGTGTCATTCACTCTGTTTCTTTTAATTCTTTAATAGTCTGTATTTAGGTCTGAAGATTAGTTTTAACTCAAAACTTTACCTATGAATCAATTAATTTATTTAGGCAATATATTATGACCTTCAAGGTTCATAATTTCAAATGCTGAAGTAATGATTTTCTACTTACTTTTTTAAAAAATACACTCTTTAAACGACAAAATGATTAATTTATTTTGACCATGTTGTTATTTTTGAACAGAAAGATTAGCCTAAACCCTTACAGCTTTGTCAATGATAGAAAACTTCATTTGTTTTTATTGTGTAAGTAAACTCGTTATTTAATAGTATTTTTGAATTTCTTTTTGTTTGGAAATTTAGATTCCTTTTATAACTGCTTGGATCATTGGAGAAACATGTTGTCTCATGATAGAATTCTGGATTTTGTAACTGGGTTCGACTGTTTGTGATACCACAAAATTCAATCTGTGGGTATGTTATAAAGTTAGCGTTAGTGGTTAGTAAATAATGCTATTGTCTTATTACTTTCCCTCTAGTCAGTAGCTCACATTTAGGAACGGTGACAGATAGTCTTATCTTTCACGAAGATACAAAACTACAAGTGCAATGCATATACTGCAGCTTGGTAAAATGTTTTAACAAACATGATAACTTTATAAACAGTGAACAAAAACATTTTTTTTAAATTTTATCGGTAAACTAGCGGCGAAAAATTAATAAAATGTAATAGGGATGGTAGGTTAAATTTGTTAAGACTAACACAAGTGCAAATTAAGTTTATTGTTACCTTTCATATACTCAGTAGATTTCGTTTTGCTACTCATCAAAGAATTAAATTCGGACAATCTGCTGGAGTGCTTTGTTAGTAAAGTTTCGAACAAACTTCAAACTAAGTGCTGTGATAAACAAGAACAGTGAAGATTTTGTTGATATCATTAATAAAATAATAAAAGATATTCACAATTAAAGCACTGTAATGATGTACAAGAGCAAACTTACATATTTTATTATATAACGAAAGGTTATAGGGAAGACAGTTGTACAAAATGATGTACAAAAACAAACTTACGTATTTTACTGTATAATGAGAGGTTATAGGAAGACAGTTTAGTCAACTCTACACTACAATGTTTCTTGGACTACTCTATATTAAATGGAAGTAACAATCACTTTATAATACTGAAAGAACGAACATGTTTGGGGACATGATTCGATCCACAAACTGAGAGTCGAGTGTTCTAATCAAAAGACCACGTAAAGAAAAAGACAGAAGAAAAAATAAATTATCTTCTTTAGCAGCGAAATGTTTAGTCTTGTTGAATAACATGAAAGTAACTCAAAAATAATTACAAACATTAATACTCAATGCTTCACAGTACGTTCTTTCATTTTAAATTAATCTACTTTTATGCTTTTATAGTTCGTAAATTGAAATAGAAAATAAAATGAAACGTACTTTCTTAAGTAATATGAATGGCTACCACTAAATTTTCTCTGGTTTTATCATCATCTTTCATAGTGTTTAACTAAATAATAAAGCATATTTCCTGTAATATAACAAAACTGTCTATTTTACTGTAATACAATTACTTCATTAAGCAACAGTCCCACGCTTGTTTACAATGGATTTACAACGCTAAAATAAGAAGCTCGATTTCTCTCGGTGAACTCAGCCAATAACCCGATGTAGTTTTGCTCTAAAAAAACCCACACACTTGCATCATAACAACTAACCAAATTTATTGTTTAAATGGTTTAGATCAAATATAAAAAAGTTATTTAGTTTTTCCTTGAGCGAATCGAATATTTTATAAGTTTGTATTTAATGCGGACTAAGCAGAATGAAACAGTTTAATCAGTAACAAGAACAAAATAGTCAATGTTTTAAGAGTCAACAAACCCGAACTATTAGCGCGAAAATAGACCTGTTAATCCTATAAACAAAAAAGAAATTAAGAACATTAAAGAGTTTAGTACTGATTAAACTATCTCAGCAACAATAAAACAACACATAATTCCAGTCAAACTAACTTGGCAATCCAGTACTCTCGATTTAATTAGTAATTTTCCCTACACAAATTGTTTTCCGTCCTCTCTCAGAATTTTTTGTTAGCTAATTTCAATACAAAAGTATAAACATGTATGTTTAAATCTTTTACATGTCCATTCTCTAATTACGTTTATTCCATTTAATCGTATTTTGTCATCTTTAATTGAACGTTTATTAAGTATTCTTTCGAATAAACAACTTATTTAGACTTTATACTGCAACTAGTTTTAGCAAAAACGCTGAGACCATTTGTCAAATGGCACGTTTTACAAAAATAGCGATAAGTATAATTGTTTCAAACATTTAATATAGATTATGTTGCGAAAGGTACAATTAAAATATATCGACTATTATAGTACTGGTATGAGTGTTCGAACCACATGGTACCTTTAATGTAACATACGAACTAAAAGGTCATGCTTGAAGACTCTAGAGCAATAGCCTTTTTTATTTTGAGCTTTTGAGCCACTAACTAGAGAGAAAACAACCAACCATCACCATAAACCCCCACAAGGATTTTGTCCAGCATTGAAACATGTAAAGGAATGAGCGTTAACTTTGATAATGTACCTACAGTAAAAAGTGCATGAACCTATTGATATGCAACACGACACATTCATCCATAAGTCTTTGTCATATTGGTGTGGCATCTTCGCCACGCACCGAAGCATTTGTGCAGTACAGTATAAATAGTCAAATATTTTATACGCTAGCTATTTTTCAAGTACCACGTAATTTAGTAATCGTAAGGAAAAGTTATTGATTGATACAATTAACTACTAACACTTCAAAACTTCTTTTTTCCTCATCAAAAATACCGAAGTTATTAGACTGCTATTCCACAAATATCATATCAGTACCACAATAAATAGACCCTTAAAATGACAGGAATAGCATAATAATTACAATATTGCGTGTTTGTTTTTGATAAAACTGCATTGGGCTGTCTGCTGTGTTCATCGCATGGAATCGAACCATACATCTTAGTTCTGTAAGTCTATAGACTTACCACAATCCCACCAAGATATAAAGTGCAATTATATTTTGTAAATACGTCAGTGTCTCAACGGTATGTCTGCGGACTTACAACGCTAAAACCGGGTTTCGATACCCGTAGTGGGCAGAGTACAGATAGTCCATTGTGTAGCTTTTTGCTTAATTCAAAACAATAAACAAGAATTACTCAGAAATATTTTATTAATATCACAAGAATTGTCCTATTAGTGTGTAGAATACTATCGTCTCAAAACTGTTACTAAAAATAGCTTAGTATAGTAAATTAAGTTGTAAAAGTCAAACGACCATTCACAAACAAATACTTTAAAGGTAGCCCAAGACTATCGTACAGTTGTTGTAAAGAAAAACTTTCTGTCATCACACAAATATAAGAATTTGGATAACATTGATCACACCAAGAAAAAAGAAGAATTAGCTTGTCTGCTACAAACATTTCATCAAAACTCTCTTGTTTTTTACACTTGTTTCTCTGTTATTAAATATTTCTAGGCCCAGGGCATTTCTTTATTTCTGTTCTTATATCCGTCTTCTTTCCTGTTGGAAAAATTGCACTTTTGGTTCCATAACTGATGTTTAAGTACAGAATTCCTGTCACAAGATTCCTAAACTTCTGATGAACTTGCGAGTTTTATTCTTGCTTTTATCCGAATTAATTGCAAGTCCACATAACTTCTACCACGTTGTCATACTTTTCATGTCTCGGTGATCGTTTATTGCAGAGTTGTGTTATGACCTGGAGACTAGAAGGAAAATTGACTGATCTTATTAAACTCTTTAATAGCTTACTGAGCTATGAAATATTATTCCATTGCTACCTCAAAATTAAAGTGTATTATGTAAAATTTTCACTGTTGTATATGTAATTTGTAACTTCTAAACTATTCCCTAAACTCGGAATTAAGATAAAATTGGAATATTTAATTTTAGTTCTTTATGTTGTATGTCGGTGTTGAAATGTCTGAGTCAAAACTTTTAAAATATAAAAAAAGAGTAGATCAAAGTGATTTTTGTGCAACTTGTAGTTTCGTGTTAAATGGCTTTATACAAATGGTTAATCCTATCTTATATTTTTATTTGTTCTATTCTTCCACGGCCTGGCATGGCCAGATGTTTAAGGCACTAGACTCGTAATCCGAAGGTCGCGGGTTCAAACCCCTGCTAGACCAAACATATTCTGTCTTTCAGCTGTAGAGGTGTTATAATGTGACAGTCAATCCAATTATTCGTTTGTAAAAGAGTAACCCAAGAACTGATGGAGAGTGGAGATGACTAGCCGCCTTTTCTAGTCTTACACTGTTAAAATAGAACGGCTGACGTAGATAGCTCTCGTGTAGCTTTGCGCCAAATTCAAAACATCCATTCCTACATGTCGACGTAGTCTTAAATCGCTGCATATGATTTACATATACATATATAGATGATATCTTTATCACCTACACCTATTTATTTGGTTCCTACAAATTTGCGATAGCACACGTTTTGAAGAAAGAAAAATCCAATGTTTCAAGCATAGCACGCACTCAGTGTCATACTCAGGGTAAAAATGTGCTTTAAAATCATTACCCAATCATATTTTGGAAATAATATTCTGGAAATAAAGTGAAATTACAGCTACAAAAATTGTGCTTTTCAACCAAGAAAGCCACTGCAACGAATTAGTAGTAATTTAAGAAGATCATAAACAGATATTTAAAGTTAATCGACATGTCACATTTTGCTCGCCCTTTCAACTGTACAAGTGTTATAACTGCTCATTCAATCCCACTGTTCTTGGTAAAAGAGTATCATAAGAGCTGACGGTAGACGATGATGACCAGCTGCCTTTCCTCTAGAGATGGTTAGCGCATATAGCTCTCATGTAGCTTTGCACGAAATTGAAATCAAACTAACTAATGTGTAAATGTAAATTTGTTATGTAATTATGATTCGCTTGGATTCACACTGATTAATTTATATTTGCTAGTAAAATCTGAAATAAATACGAATACATATAATCTAACTCGGTAGATTTGAGTTCATTCAAACATATTTGACCTGAAACGTGTTTCACTAAATGTGTTCCATCACTTTCCGTGTTGATATCCTCATTCACAAATAACAATGTGCTTTCAAGCATGTCTATCAGTAATCATTGGAATGTTTAAAGTTATATTACATTCTAGTTAAGCCCAGTGTTTCCTTGAGCTTTCTGTTGGCTTGATCGTAATGCATTCCACTAAACATTCTTGCATAGCTGGCCAGTTAGATACCCAAGTTTGTATCTATAAAACCCGAATCTTTCGTATTACGATACCATGTATATAATTAATTACTTTTCATTTTTTTATCAGTAAAGTAACTGAAACTATCAAAGAAGGTGTGAAATCAAAACATTAGGAAAGAAATGAAAGTCTTTTTGTTTTTACGTATGGGAATAAAGGTCACAATAACACAAAAGTAGGATAATTTAGATGGTTTGATGAAACAGAACAGTTTAGTGGTTTTTAAGTTATCTATTACACGCCTAGTAGACAATGTTATCTGATGCTGAAATCTAAATTATAAGGTAAATAGACGAAGAGAAATAATTTCTTTTCTTATTTAGTAATACAAGAGTTTCTATTTTTATGTAATCCGGTTTATGTCTTTTCTTATTTAGTAGTACAAGATTTTCTATTTTTATGTAATCCGTTTTATGCATCTGTTTAGTAATATAGCATTCCTCCACTTTTGAATCACCTACAGCCATGTGAATAAGTTAAGAAACCCCATGAAAACCTGTGTATATTTGTAACATTTTTGGTTATATAGATATTTATTCACAATTTTAACAAAACTGAGAGATCACAAGAATATAACTAAACAACTCTGAACAACTAAAACTGAAGAAAAGACTTTTCAAGATCTTCTGTAAATGTAATTCTACAAAAATGTATATTCTAACTGAGAAATAATTTAGGACACCCTACTCCCTAATAGCTAGTGTTACCCCCTTTGGCTGAAATAACTGCAGTGAGATGCTTCTTGTAACCATCTACCAGTCTCTGACATCGGTCTGAAGAAAGATTGTCTCAATCCTCAATGCAGATTTCTTTCAACTGTGGGATGTTTGAGGGGCTTCTTGCATGTACAGTCCGTTTCAAGTTACCCCACAGCATTTCAATGGGATTAAGATCTAGGCTTTGACTCGGCCATTTCAGGACTCTCCATTTCTTAGTTTTCAGCCAGTCCTTGGTGGATATACTGGTATGTTTTGGGTCATTGTCGTGTTGCATGGTCCAGTACCGGTTCAGCTTTAATTTTCGTACAGATGGTCTCACATGATTCTCAAACACCCTCTGATACACAGTAGAATTCATGTGTGGATTCTATGATTGTAAGCTGTCCAGGTCCTGCAGCAGCAAAGCAGCCCCAAACCATGACACTTCCGCCTCCATGCTTTACAGTTGGTATGAGGTTCTTTTCCTGGAATGCTGTATTTGGTTTACGCTAAACATGTTTTCTGTTCTAGTGTCCAAATAATTCAATTTTGGACTAATCTGTTCAAAGAACATTATTTCCGAAGTCCTGGTATTTGTCTACATTTTCTCTGGTAAACTTCAGTCTGGCCTTGATGTTTCTCTTAGAGAGCAAAGATTTCTTCCTTGCACACCTCCCATGCAAGTTAAAGTTGAGCAGTCTGATTGTAGAGGCATGCATTTTCACATCAACAGTAGCAGAGCCTGCTGTTAGTCCCATGATGATATGTTAGGGTGTTTGGAGACCTAGTTTATTATCTTATGGTCTGCTCTCGGGGTGAAATTGCTTGGACGACCAAACCTGGAAATGTTGGCAGTTGTTTTGAAAGCCCTTCACTTGTTGACTATTTTCCGGACAGTAAAATGGCTGATTTCAAATTTTTAAGGATAATTTTAAATCCCTTACCAGACTCATAAACTGCTACAATTTTCATTCTGAAGGCCTCAGACAGCTCTTTTGCTTTCATCATGGTGCTCACTCTCACTTCAACAGTTAGGAGCACACCAAACTAAATGTCTGAGGTTTAAACAGGGCACTCCTCATTTGTAATGCTGAGTAACGATCTTATAATCGTGTACACTTGGTGTGATACACCTGTGTGTGAGTTGAGCCATTTTAAGTGGGAATGAATGTGGGGGTGTCCTAACTTTTTCCTTAGTTAGAGTATTTTTGTAGAATTACATTTACAGAAGATTTTGAAAAGTCTTTTCTTCAGCTTTAATTGTTTAGTTATATTCCTATAATCTCTCAGTATTGTTTAAATTGAGATTAATATCCATATATCCAAAGATGCTACACAAATACACAGGCTTTCATGGGATGTCCTAACTTTTTCACATGACTGTAGCCAAATATAATAAAAGTACTGTAGCTATACTTTGTTGTACAGTATTATTTAATTAATTCTTTGTACCCGGTAGGTATTTTAAATAAGATTAAAAATAAAATGGCAGCTTATTTATTGGGCATTTCTCCAAAATTAGGTATTTAGTGGTGTGATGAAAATGATAAAATTGCTCAAGCTGCTTATGACTTTGATGTTTCTCCACTTCTTTATAATCTTGTTGAAGAGGGGTAAAATTGCTGCGCCTGTTTACCAATTCAATATTTATCCATTTTTGTATAGCCTGTTCAAAGTCAATAGAATTACCATACTTATGTTGGATATCGGAGCACTTGTGTATAACATATTATCGCCCTTCAGTGGCGCAGCGGTATATCTCAGAGCTTACACAGCTAGAAACAGAATCTCAACACCCGTGGTGGGCAAGACACATATAGCCTCTGTGTACTTTTGTACTTTATTACAAACAAATAAATAACCTATTAAAGAATGACACATATAAGGTACATACGCCTTAAAACATTGATTATCTATTTCTTTGTAACCTGGTAAAGAATTATAAAATCGTATAATATATTATCTTCTTCTGACAACAATTGAAAAGTTTTTTTACTTAGGTGCAGATTTAATTAATAAAAATGATCTTAGAAATGATTGGGATTTAGTGGCTAACAAGTGAACTTATTGGCAAGAGGGTTTATTTTTCTCTCTTTACGCTTGGAACTTTCAAGAATGATTAGCAAATCCTACGAATTTATTTGTGGTCAAAGAGTCAGAGGTTGATCCTGTTAATTAGTCATCTTCGCTCTAGTTTACCAACTTGAAATTAGGGACGACTAGCATAGATAGTCCTTGTTTAGCTTTGAGCAAATTTTCGGAAGTAAACAAACAAAACTATAGTCGCTATTTATCTGCCTGAAACAGTTGCATTATCTATACCTCACTTTGGTTCGTGAACACTAATCAAGATTAGAATGACACTTTTCTAATATCAGTTCCCGAACATCAAAGCTCTTGCATATCACATTAGACCTAAGCATTGAAATAAATTAATATCTATAAATATTTAGCTGTGATGTTAATATTCACAATCGCAAGTCTAGCGAGTTACTAAACGTTTGTTACAATAGTGCCTACATTATCCTAGATAACATTACCTAATTATTAAACCTGATTAATCCAAATCTTCTTTTGAAAAACAGTTATTATTTGTTAATTAAAGAGCTTAATTAAAGTTACCAACAACACCTACATTTTCGTCATTCCTACTTACAACGTGACAGATTTAATATTATACATTCATTTTAATATCTATGGTTATTTTAGTTTAATATATCTTTAGAAGTACATGTAACGTATAGTGTCAAATATGTGTTGCGAAAGTCCCGCCTATTCTCTAAATTTCTGGAAGATTCTTGGGTGTAAGAATCAATAACGTATTATGTGTGTGAGTAAAATATTGTTGTCTAAAGCTCATAAATCAACACGCCAGTTTAATATATGTTGGTTTGTTACAGTTAGTATTCTATAAACTTGGGAAATGTGCATAATTAATCGAAGACTTGTTTGGGATAAATTATAAAACGTGACAAACATTTTGTAAAAACGCAACTAATGGAACGGAATTAGAGATATCTGTATACATTCTACGCAATTATAATAAACATTGATCTAAGAAGAAGCGTAATCTGAACGCAGAAAGACATTTAAAATACTTTTTTTTTATTTCGCGCAAAAATACGCAAGGGCTGTCTGCACTAGTCGTCCCTTATTTAGCAATGTAAGACTAGAATGAAGGCAACTAGTCATCACCACCCACCGCCCTGTCTTGAGCTACTCTTTTACCAACGAATAGTAGGACTGATCATAACATTATAACGCCTCCACAGCTAAAAGAGCGAGCACATTTGGTGCGACGGGGTTTCAAACCCAAGACCCTCGGATTACGAGCCGAATGCCTTAACCTACCTGGCCATGCCGTGGTTTCATTTAGAAACTATAGGGGTTCATGTTTCTTCCACAAAAAAATAACTAATTAGGCTAAGCCATATACAAGAACAATACGGGAGTAAAATGTGTGGAAATTGGAAATAGCTTCCTTTACATTGCGGGGAATAGAAACAGAAAGTATACAAAATAATTTTTTTCCCAATTTCCGATTTGTTGTATTCATTCAGTGTTAGGATCGTACACAAATAAACTGCTCCTTCACTATTTCGTCTTATGATAAGCATTAATTAACAGGTTTTTTTCAATCAGTTTTTATCCTTTAATTCAGCAACCGAAATTTAATAAATTCAACAACGTAAACTCTTTTGTGCGTTTTATTGTCTTCATAGATGAGATAGTTAAAAATATTGTTGCATTACTTGTATAATTTCTTAAAATCCGGGTTATATCTTAAAAACCATATTTGGTGTGTTCTGTAATGGATATAAGAGAAGTTCAAGAAAATGTACAGATTAATAAAAAGCAACATAAAAAAGTCAGGTTGTGATTTTATATTACTTTTTGTTAATCTGTAGATTTTCTTGAACTTTTCTTATGCCCATTAGAGAACATGAACAGTGCCATGCAGTTATAGGTTGGGAAATACTGTATCTAAAAGAGTCTGAACTGACATGTTTTTATCTTAATTCACTTAGCTTACCTGAGCTGACTTGCAGTTTTCGAAAGAAAAAACACTTTCAGATGATGCATTCTTATCATTGTAGTGGTACTGCATTCACTTATAGCACTTATGTTTGTAGCAGAGTTCATAAATAATATTAAGAATATTTATTACATTAGTTGATACATTTTTCAATGCACGAGAACGACAAAGATTCTTGTTTAATGTTTGTGTTGCATTTAAACGACCAAAAGTCTAAGCACATAGTTATATTCATCTATGCAAAAAAACAACAAACTCAGATACAATCGTTTCCGAACTACTAATTTAAAACATATAACAAACAGGTAAATACTATAGTCAAAGTGACCTAAAGAATCATTTGAAATATTTTAAATATATCCGAGTTATAAGTCATTGTTTTATTTCTTTAGTGTTAAGGACAAAGCTACACAGTGGATTATCTATGATGTACCCACCACGAGTATCGAAACACATTCTTCAGTGTTATATAAACCATCAGAGTTGCTGCTGAGCCACTGGAAGCATTAATAATCGAGAAGAAAAAAAGAATCGATGTAAAATATCATGAAACTTCAAAATTTATTTTTATAATTCTTATTTTTACATGATACTTGTTAAATATTCTGTATTACTTCAAAATACATTTCAATTTCTTTTTCAAAATAAATTTATACGTCAAAAGATTAAGTGTTTTCACTTAGTATTAGCTGTTTATGCATATGTTAGATTATTGAAAAATGTTCACAAAGTCCCGACCTAGCTAGAACTTCTTTTTATGTTAGTAATAAATTACCGTCACATTTGTGTTTCAGTCTCAAATTAAAGAAGAAAATAACAATTTCGGTATTCTAAGGTCGTTTGATACTGGCATTAATATGTCTTTTATAGGCAAATATCCACTTCAGAAATTTTATAACTGCTGTAACTTTTGTTTAATGTCTCTCACCGGAACAGCGGCAAGTCTGGATTTACAACGTTGAAGTCAGGGGTACAATTTCCCTAAATGAATGCTGCAGATAGCCTGGCGTAGCTTTGTTATAAGAAATACACACACACACACAAACACACATTTGTTTAATCTTTCTTGAAACTGAATTGTAAATCTTTTTTTTAAAAAAATATGAAATTTAAAGACGAGACGAAATATAAATCTAACTTCTTCTGCTGTAATCAAGTTTTTTGTACTTTTTTAAAATGAAAAACAATAACAGATCTATTGTCACAGAACTTAGAGTTATACAACCTGAAGAAAATCATTGGTTCTGAAATAAGCATTTTGCTAAGTTTACGTATCTTGTGGAAGAATAAATGTTTACTTTGTAACAGTCCTGTTGTGATTACATATTCAAATATTCCATTAAAATGATGCAGAACGTTTCTAACGTTTACTCTTATACCATTTAAAATTATAAACAAATTAAATATTTTATTTGCGAATACTTAGTCGTTTATAAACAAGAAATTCTATTTCATTTAACTTTACTACTGTTCTGTCATCCTCATAATCTAAAGTTTCTTCCAAACTGAATTATGTTCACAAGATCTCGGTGCCAGTACTGTATGTAATTCAAATTACTAAGAAGTGTAATGTTTTATCGAAAGTCTTAAGAATATATTTGAGATAAATCCACAGTCACAAAAAAAGTAAATTATATGTAAAATGTATTTTGTTTGTTTGTTGCTAAGCGTAAAAGTAAAGAATGGGCTCTGTACTTGGCCCATCTCGGATATGTTAACCTAATATGTGGCGTTATATGTCCAGAGACTTACCACTGATTCACCGACTGCGTGTAGTATAGGTAACCAGCAAATAAAAATTCAGTCTTACTACTTTTTGGGGTATTTTAAGAGTAACCAACAGATGGTACTATTTTATATCTTGAAAAAGACTGTAAATATATACTGGCTTATATACTAGTCGCAATGATAACTAATGGTGACATGAAAAGACTGATCCGCATGGTAAGTAAACCCGTTGCTACAAAGTAAAACATCTTTATGTATGCCGTTATATCCAATATAACTGAATTTTTATTAAATAACGTTAAGTATGAGTAATAAGAACATTTTGGATATGTATACAAGTTGGAACCATTGTAAATGAAGGGGATATATATATATATATATATACCTTTTTAGTTTTATAGGACCACTGAGACACTCAACTAAAGACACTGATCAGACGAACATTAATAGGTGTTTCTCATTTGTCACCCTCACTTTTCCTATATAAAACAAGAATATAACGCCTCACAAGACAGAGTAACGGAAGACGTTTAGTCACGAGTACCTGGGCACACAACGTGAACAGAAGCATAGCTTACCTTTAGTAATATTTATGAAGATATTCGATTGTCCTTCTGATAGCCGGACGATCCTATCTGCCCGAATATTTTGGGATGGTTTCTTCGAATTTTTGATAAGAAAAAAATAATGGGAAGATAATTATTACAGGGAATAGATTAAAATAATTATTTATAGCTCTCACTTATTAGGAATAATGTAAAATATACTTAAGGCGTTCTTTTTCTACCAGGTGAACTTGAAGATAAAGGTTTCACCTAACAATTATCAGGACACGTTCAAGTCTGTGTCTCTCGGTCTCTCTTCACTCTTCATGTGCAGTTACCAAGAGATCGATCTAAGAGTCTCTCCTATCCTCTCTGTACTCTGCGCAGGCGACTCAGATAGACCACTGAGATGCAATCAAAATTGATAGAGAAACACGTGAACCAGAAAGACACCTATCCTTGACCGTTTAGAAAGTCACGTGGTTTTTATTGAATTCAACAGATAATCTGTCATTTTTAGTCCTTCGTTAGTTTGTCAGTTTCTTCTTATTTCTTAAAACCATATTTTTCTCCTTGATCTTTTATTATGTCAATTTTTTTCTAGAATTTGTAATTTACTATAGTTCTCAAGTAGCCATCTTCATTGCTTAAAATATTGGCTCATTTCTTATATTTTCGTTTATCATCGTGAAGAAAATCTATTTACAGTTAAAAAAAATATATTTTCCTTCTATCAAAGCGATTTATAGAATTTGTCTAAAGTGTAACTACATACATTACTTCATTATTTACGTTAAGCATTCAGTAATCGATCCTCTAACGAATCATACGAATTTCTTAATCAGTAGCCCCCCCAGTGGCTCAGCGGTATGTCTGCGGACTTACACGCTAAAATCCGGGTTTCGATACCCGTGGTGGACAGAGCACAGATAGCCCATTGTGTAGCTTTGTGCTTAATTTAAAACAACAACAACAACAACAACTTAATCAGTATTTACACAGTATAACTACAGTATATGTCTGTGAGATTTTCCTTGTAAATGTACATTAATTTGTGTTACTTATGGAGTTAACCCGCATGATTAAACATTACAGTTTCAAATATTTTCTTCAGACTTAACCCCATGGCAAGTTAGAACTGCTAGATTTGAAAGCAAAACAAATCTATTACTATCACGAAACGCATGCAAAGAGCATAATGTACAAAATATATCTATTTAACCTATTCCTGGTATTAAACAGGAAGATTAAAGAAGATAAAGAAAACTATTTTCAAGAGCTGTGCTACAAAACAAATGAAAGTTGTATCTTCTGATCATAAGATTTCTTGCTACCCTTTCAAAATTAGTGGCAGAAAGTATTAGTGACATGAGAAAAACATTGTAGCTCTCTATACCAAGTACACTTTAGTGTAGTTTATATTCAAATACAAAGGTGAAGCCGTTTATAAGATCAGTTTTTGATTTTAAACTCACATGAGCGTTAACTGGTTAACTTTATAATTTACACGCTTATCACTCTACGTCTCTTGGTTTTAATGGAGTTTTATGCCCAGATTTTAAAATACTTTGGGAAATGACGTAGTGTTTAAATAGCACCGGATAGAAACAGAGTAAAAGTTAAGAGTATAAAGTAGCAACTAATCAACCGCTTGACGACTCTTATATCAGCATAAGTATTCATATTTCAATTTGCATACGAAGTTATTTATATTTTGCTTATAACATCATAAACAAGACCATATACAAATAACAGGTATTTCAGGACTTAGGATAAAACCATCTCTACGTCTTGTGTTGTTTAACAATAAATACTTTTATAAATTAAGAAAACAATAAATCTATCCCGTCAATTACATCTTTTCACTACGCAACGTTTCGGTCCTAGTCTATTTTAAAGTAAAAATGCATCAAAAGTAGAAAAAATAATTTTTAGGTAAAATAGGTGATTGTATAAAGGTTAGTCCAAAGCCCAAGAACTTCCCGAGGTGAGAATTGAAGTCCGGCTGTAATGGATTCGTCTGCGGCGCACATTCCTTCGTTTCGCTTGGTCAAATAAACCTTGAATCTCCAACTTCTAATTTGCCTCCCATACTTCTGCAAGGTGCTTGTTCATGAAGATTGTTAACTTAGCAGAAAAGAGAAATCAGCAACACCCATGTGAGTGATACGTTTAGCCACCAGGAACAAATTGTATATAAATACGAAGCATGCAACTAACCGCTTCTGTTTACTACGTTCTTTGTAGCCTAGTATTATAAAGAAACAGCACATGCTTATATGCTGTAAGAGATTAAAATAATACACGAATGGTGTTAAATGTGATAAACAGTATGTCTCTGCCTTATCTATTTTAGAAGATTATTTTACACCAATGCAAGTACAACGATAACTTTGATTTAAAACTTAATTTTCTTAAATTGTGGAGCATTCGTGAATACTCGACACCACTCAAGGTAATATATATTTTTATTGAACATCATAGGCTCATGTCTTAGAAGAAACTTAAGTTTCTTATAAAAAATTAAAAAAACATTATTAGGTACTGCAGTAATCACTGTTCAAGTTGAAACTTCAGGTTAGAACATTTACCAGTAAATGTTAATCGTATCAATTTGTAAAACCACTTTTTAATTTGACATGTCAATCCAAAACGTCATTTATATTTCAACTATATCCGAATGATAAAACAAGCCGAGCTCTACTTTCTATTGTTATCGGTGAAATAAGACGAAAGGTGCGATGTTGGGCTGATGATGCTTATAATCAGATCATTACTTGCTGTATATGTGTCTAGTAAGAAGACTCTCTGATACAATCTCACTTAAACTTAACATTAGCATTTTGTATTGTACAACTTAAAACAATGGACGATTTTTACAACTTGACGATCTAATATGAAAGTGAAATATAACATCAAAGTTTTTAAGTACGGACAATAAAACATTGCAGATAAAATACTGATTTTTTTAAAACAAATTCGGATTACGAATGACCACATTTTTTTTTCTTATTAATACACTGCTGGCCAAAATCTTAAGGCCAATGAATATAAAGAAAAAGTATGCATTTTGTATTGTTAGACTCAACCACTTATTTGAGTAGAGCTTCGAAAGATAAAAATAAGAAAAGGGAAAATAAAAATAAAAAAACGTTTTTAGCATTTAATAGGGAAAATGTGAACACTATGAAATTAGCCTAAATAATAGCTGGTCAAAAGTTTAAGACTGTACTGAAATGAAGCGTTAATCGGTAAACACGTAACGAAATTTAGTCATTTGTATTCAAGCATTAGCGTAGTCAACATATCCCACAGACATCTCCTATTTTGGATTGTGATAAACTTGGCAAAAGCTAAAATGTTGACAGTGCTTGAACGTGGCAGAATTGTCGAGCTGCAAAAACAAGTCAACGTACCATCACTGGTGAAATTGGGCGAAGTAAAACCACTGTTGCAAATTTCTTAAAAGACCGTGAGAGATACAGAACAAGAATTTCAAATGGTCGGCCCAAGAAAAATTCGCCGGCATTGAGCAGGAGAATTTGTCGTGTTGTCCAGCAAGACATTAGCTGAGCGTCGAAGCAGATTAGGGCTCTTATGGATGCAGAATGCAGCTCAAGAACAATAAGACGGCATCTTCGAGAGAGACTTTAAAAACGTAACGTAAATATCTTCAAAGGCCACGCCTCCTTCCACACAACGAAATAGCTCGATTAAAATTTGCTGTAAAACACCAAACATGGGACGTAGAAAAGTAAACGAAAGTTTTGTTCTCTGATGAGAAAAAATGTAACCAAGATGTTGGCTTCCAACGTTACTGACAAGATAAGTACATCCCACCGGAGACATTTTTCTACAATCAATAGAAAAATAACCATAACCGAACTAAAACTTAATATCAAAAACTTGAAGAACACTTCCCCTGGACATGACCAAATACCAAATATTATTCTGAAAAAAAAGCTCCACTCTCCTACTACAACACCTCACAAACATCATGAACATTTCACTAGCGACCGGGTACTACACTGACACGTGGAAAAAGTCATCATGACAACGACAACGATTCTCAAGAAACAAACTAATAGAACAAATCTAGATAATTTCCGCCCTATCAGTTTGTTAAGCTGCCTTGGCAAACTGATGGAGAGAATTATCTCCAACCGTCTCCTACATTTTTGCGAATCGAATAATATCCTTCCAGAATCTCAAAATGCCTCCAGAAAAAAATAGACAAACAACAGATCACCTCACACGACTCACCGAATCAATCTACAAAGCTTGCAACAACAATCAAGTAACCATCGGGGTATTCCTAGATGTCAAAAAAGCATTCGACAGCGTATGGCACAACGCCATCATATACAAACTAAATCACCTACAAATAAATCCCACGATAGTCAAATGGATTTCAAATTTCTTAACCAATAGAACACCACAAGTAAAAGTCAATAAAACTATATCAAAATTATTTAATATAACGGCAGGAGTGCCCCAAGGATCAGTCCTCTTTCCACTTCTATACATAATTTTCGTCAGCAACATACCTTTTCCAAATCTAACATACACAAACAATTTATAATACGCAGACGACATCGCAATCTGGAGCACCTCCAGAAACCCAGTAATGGCCATGTTTCGCGTACAAGAATCACAAAACAACGTTTCAACATGGAGCAACAAGTGGAGAGTCGTGTTAAATTCAACAAAAACACAAGCAATCATCTTCTATAGGAAACTAAAGAAGCAAAGAAAAAATCTAGAAAAAATAAAACTATCACTTGAAAACAGAACCATTAACATGAGCAAAAACATCACATTCCTTGGCGTCACTTTCGACACAAAACTAACATGGATAAACATATGAACAATATACACTCATCAATCACAAAAAGGATTTCATATCTAAAGACTATAACTGTTAAACAATCAAAATGCGCACCGAACACCATTATACAATTATACAAGGCTTACATCCGTCCACTAATAGAGTACGGATGTCAAGTAACATACAATATGTCAAACAACACACTCCAGAAAATCCAAGTGCAACAAAACAGAATATTAAAATATGCATTCAGCCTACCATCATTTACGCCCACAAATTATCTACACCAAATTAGCTATTTACCAACTATAAGAGATAGAATAACAGAACTTTCTCTCAAATATTATCTAAAAGCAGAAAATAGAAACAAACTAACGGCATCACTACACAAACTATCCAGTGCACCAACAAAATACATTTCACCTTACAACATATTTGAAGAATCACAATCTACTCAACAAAGAATCTAAATAAATAAAATCCATGTCATTAACATGAATTCCTTTTTTTCAGATACAGGGCACACGACAGGCAAAACTATCGGCGCCTGTCCTGTGAAAGTGGGTTTTCTCGGAGCACTCCCGTTTCCCCCCCACATCTAAATCTTTAGGTATTGGATTTATAGATCCCAGCCCAGGCAACTCTTTTGCCAGACCCTGAATCGTGCCGTTTGATTTGATCTGGATTTTAATTATATTCATGTTCACATCTGCTCAACTTCTTCCTTTCGGGACAGGTCCCGGCCATTCTCTCCACTGCTGCCTTTGCCTCCACCCAAGACAAAATTTAGAGAGACATCCTCCACCCAAAAAGTCAATAATAATAATAATAATAATAATAATAATAATAAATTTATTTAAAAAAACACCACTTAATCTTAATAACAATCCACGAAAGGGGAGGAAGAGGAACCACAACGTTCCTGAACACTCCGGTTCGGGAGAGAACTCTTCTGATTTCTCTCTCTCTCTAAACTGAACCCCTGCCACGTTAGTTTAGTTTAGTTCATTTTCTACAGGACACAGTGGAGGATGTTCCATCATGATCTGGGGTACTTTCTCCTTCCTTGGAACAATGGAACTTCAGGCTAAACAGGGGCGTCAAACAGCAGCTGGCTACATAGGCATGTTGGTGAGATCATCCTTATTGACTGAAGGCTCTCGCTTGTGTGGAAATGACTGGATCTTTCATCAGGACAAAAGACTTCTTTATGGCGAAAAACGTGATTTTTTGGACCATTGAAAATGGCTGGGGATATATGGCAAGGGAAGTCTATAGAAATAGACGTCAATTCCAAACAGTGAATGATCTTTGTGAAGCCATCTTCACCACTTAGAATAACATTCCAGCCAGCCTTCTGCAAACGCTTATATCGACCATGCCAAAGTGAATGTTTTAACTTATTCACAATGACGGGCCTGCAATTCACTATTGAGACCTTTTGTTGGACATTTCCTATTCCGTTTAAAATTTCTTTTTGATATGGTCTTAAACTTTTGACCAGCTAGTATTTAGGCTAATTTCATATTGTTCACATTTTCCCCATTAAATGCAAAAAAGTTTCTTAATTTTTATTTTCATTTTTTTTAATTTCATCTTTCGAAGCTCTACTCAAATAAGTAGTTGAGTCTAACAACGCAAAATTCATATTCTTTTCTCTATATTCATTGGTCTTAAAATTTCGGCCAACAGTGTATCAAACTTATCTTCAAAACAATAGTTTCTTTTAACACAGTTGTCGCATGTTACCGTTTGCTTGCGCCTAAGAAGTAGTGTTTGAATTTTCCTTCCAAATGATTTTGTAATGGGTGACAAAAATTTCCGGCAGCCAACAAAGCAAATGCACTGTCAAAGAGACTCTCTCTATATATATATAGTGGAGATGTTTACCGTATAAAACACCTCGTTAATCTTTTTATCTGGAAAGACAGTCGCTGCGGAAATGTTGGTAATCAATTTGAACTTAGTACGTTATTTGATTTCTGATCTCTGAATTTGAAAAAAATATATTCTAGTTTAAAGGCTGTTCAAGTTGTAAAACAACGTGAAAACAAAAGCAAAAGCACAATTTTATTGTATATTGTGAAGCAAGAAAACCTTGATAAAATAGAAACAAACAACAGAAGTTTCTTAATGAATAAAAAGAAAATTGCAATCAGATGTACTTTTCAGCTTTATCATTCATCCCGTCTGTTTCTACTGATACATCCTACATCAAACTTTTTTTTTACTTTCTAAAACTGAGACTAAAACTAATTTGGCTGGTCTTTCACCAAAATAGATCATTCAAATGCTATTTATATTAAAATTAAACATAGATAATAGAATAGTGTGTAAAAACTGTTTGTGTTAATTTGTTTGTTTGGAATTAAGCATAAAAATGCGCAATCGACTATCTGTGCTCTGCTCACCACATGTACTAGAAGCCACTTAAAAATAAATCGTTTGAGAAATTGTATATCGAATGAAAAATACTAAACATAGCAATGTTACTATGTGATTTATACTACATAACTAACTGACTGTGTTGAAAAAATTATAATGTAGAATTTTATAACTTCCAAAATGTTTAATATAAATACTAGCTCTTTGGAGTCAAATACCCACTATAAAAGCACAGTTACAGGTAGGCTATGGACTAGCTGCATCTACTCCATTGATTACATGACAAATAAAGAACAGTGAGATAAAAAACTTATAGATTCAGGAAACTTTTACTCCCTACTAGACGCACCTTCCTATTTAGTAATTATAACGCACTCAAATTGATAAAAATATTAGCCATTTTTGCATAATTCTAATATAAATGGCCTTCTTTGATAAAATTAGATTTTTAACGTGGTAACAAATGGTTTGCAAGTCACTACTTCACCTATGTTTCAGTAATAAGATTATTTCACACATTGGTATAGAGAAGGCACTCAAAACTTAATAACATTATTTCACACATCGGTATAGAGAAGGCACACAAAACTAATGAGAAAAATAGGAAATATGACCATTACATGGACAAATGTATGTTATAAATTTACTCTTATCAATCAAACAACAGTTGACAGCAGTTGGTTCGGCGACAACAGTTCGCTCCCAAGTGCCACAGAGGACTTATAATACTACAAAAATTTTCTCCACCCAAACCAGCCGTTTTTACTCATATATTTTTCTCTACAAGTGGGTTTTCTCGTCATCACAGACAATGGATTTCGATACCCGTGATGGACAGAGCAGCCTTGTGCTTGCCCCCCAGTGGCTCAGCGGTATGTCTGCGGACTTACACGCTAAAATTCGGGTTTCGATACCCGTGGTGGGCAGAGCACAGATAGCCCATTGTGTAGCTTTGTGCTTAATTCAAAACAACAACAAAAACAGCCTTGTGCTTAAATAGAAACAAACAAAGGAAGTCAACTGTTCGTTACAAAACCTTAGTTCAAAACATATTTTATTTACAAAATAGAGTACGATAAACATAAAACATTTTTAGTATACGATACATATTTGTGTTAATACTGCACTTACTATTATAAATTAATTATTTTGTAATTGACATAAAGTGTTGTAAAGTTTATTTATTTTTGATTTTACGTACATGATTGGTGATTTTTTTTTAATTAATGACCGTCAAGAAAATAAAAGTTCAATAATATGTTAAATTTAGTTTTCCCAATGTCTCAGTGGTAAGCTTAAGGACTTATAATAAAAGTTTGATCTTTGCATTTAATAGGCCCAAATACATGTATTGTGTGGCTTTGTGCTAAAACGTAATTAAAACTGTAATGTAGTAACACATTTACGTGCACTTTATATTCTTAGTTGAAATATTTTTATTTTCAAACAAACGCAATATTTTGTTTCTAAATAACCACAAAGCTGAACAATGGGCTATCTATACTTTGTACACCACGAGTATCGGAGCTCGGTTCTTAGTGGTGTGATACCTCAGACTTACTTCTGTGCAACTGGGAGACCAAAACCTTTGAAACAGCAGTATCTGCTGACTTCTTAACAATCCATGCAAGATCTAGAAAATCACGCATTCAGATATTGATTCCTTTAGCTTGAAACTTTACTTCTTTTATCGGTTTCTTATAAAACTTACTTAAAATTCGTGCAAAAGCTTTATTTAAATAACTTTATGCCGAATAAGACGACACTTTTCTTACTGTGAGGAATTCACAGACGTGAGATTTTCCAGTTAATTCTTCAGATTGATTGTTTTAATAGATTCAAACTATAAACTAATTTATATACAGCGTAATGGGTCTGAGGAGGTGCAGGTGCTGATATTTTATTTCATTCTGTTGGAGGAAGATGAAAATACAACCAGAGAAACTGTGGTTTCTGTACATTCATATATACGTACAGAAACTAGTTCCGCTTTGTGCAAAACAAAACTCATTTTTATAACCTAATTATACTTGATTATTCAGTTTAAAGGCACGTAACATCGCAGTTACGATCACTTTTGACTAATGAAAAACATCTCTAATTGAAATGTATTTTTCTTAAGGTCTATTTTCAGACAGCGATCCTAAACTTTCTCCGTTTTAAAGCATTTTACAGTTATTTATTTTTCGAGAAATATGAATACGGTCTAAGCGTAGGAATACCCTGTTGATTATCGATTTTCTTTTTAAACATTAATTATATATTTTAATTCTAGATCAAGAACCAAAAACTACACTTTTCTTATTCCTTGACATAAACCAACGTTTTATTAGTTTATAATTCTTGTGTTATAAAACGTCACCTGATTAAAATACTTATATAAAGGACTACATAGCAATAAATAATTATAGTTTATAGAAATTTTATAGAGAATATTCATACGTGTGTGTGTGTTTTTCTTATATCAAAGCCACATAGAGCTATCTGCTGAGCCCACCTAAAGGAATTGAACCCCTGATTTTTGCGTTGTAAAACCGTAGACTTACCGCCGTAATAGCGGGGGCCAATATTCACAGGAACCCGAATGTTAAATTATAAAATAAACGTACTATCAGAACATTTATAAAGTATATTTTAAGATACTCCTAATTTGCTTCAAGCACACGTGATAATTCAATGCGTTTTGTGTGCATGCAAAACAGAAAACAGGAGGTCAAATCAACAGGAAAAATGTAAAAAATCAAGATCATGAAAGTGGAAAAGCGCATGCACAGATATAAAGCTTTCAATTAATTAATTTTTAATTAAACATTTAATATGCTTAATCATCGGTTTGCATCAAAGCTGTCGGAATTTTTTCATTCATCTTCATCAAACTGAATACAGAATACACAGTGCATTAATGATATTTTATTCAGGATTGTAAATTAATTAATTACAACAGTACAGACAACTATAGCACAGGTTAAAACTTCACAATTAGGGTTTAGTGAGAAATATACTAAACTAAGTAATTAATTCAAAATCCACTCAGCTGATTTTACGGTAGACAAGCTCTTATTTGAATAGTCGCAACATTTCAGCTCGTAATATCGAGTACTTATTAAGTAAAAGTTACTCTTAATACTAAAGAAAGTTTAAAACTGCAGTTGACATTTAAGATTGGAATTTATTTTTGAAGACGAACATTCTAATTTCCTGCATTTATTTCTTTCACCTGTGAGCATCTAAAATCAAGAAATCTAATCAAACATGCTTAGCCGCTGCTCACACCATTTCTGGCATGTCACGTTTCTTACATTCATTATCCAAATATCTATAGATTTTAAGAAATTATTTCACTAAAAATAAATTTTATATTATGCTTAATTCTGAAATAGTTAATAGGATATATCTGTAAACATAATTAAGATTACAAGGTAAATATTACTTTTATACCAACATATATATACTCTTCAAAAAAAGAAACGCAAAAGGAATATTTTTTTTATTTTAAAGAGAAATATTTCTAATAACATTACAAGCTCAGAGTATGTAATGTTACACGTGTTAAGGCACTGATTGTTAAACCAAAATGACAATAAAAGTTTTGCACTTTGAAAACGGAAGAAAACATCGGATTTTTCGCCAAAACGAATTCATGTCCAATAAATTTGTTTAAGAGATCTGCATGTTCTGCAAGTGCAACATGTGCAAAATCCCTATAAAAGTGACGGGTTATCGGTTTCTATAGCTCAATGTTAAGCCACCGACACGCATTCCAGTTACGCCAAGACTGACTAAAGCATAACGCAACAACGCCATCGGTCGATTGGAATCAGACGAATCTCGATCACATGTTACCAGAGCTGTGAATGTCCACCCAAACACCATCACAAAGCTATGGAATCGCCACCAACATGGTTCAACTCGTGACCGTCCACGATCTGACAGACCTCGTGTGACCACGCCCGCACAAGATCGCTACATCCGATTATGTCACCTTCGAGATAGGACCACTACTGCGACGTCTACTGCCTCAACTGCTTAGGATTTCCGATCAGACCGTACGCAAACGTCGACGAGATTCGTAGACCTCATGTGCAACCCATCATGGTGAACGTCAAAGACGTTTTTCAACAGGACAACGCCCGTCCTCACACAGCCCTACTCACCACTGTCTTCTTGAGACACCACAACATCAACGTTCTTTCCTGGTCCTCCAGATCACCAGATTTAAACCCCATCGAACATCTTTGGGACGAGTTGGACCGAAGTCTGCGACGGCGACAACCTCAACATCAGACTCTACCTCAGCTTGCAGCAGCTTTGCAGGCTGAGTAGACAGCCATTCCACAGGATGTGATTCGTCATCTCATCGCTTCCATGGGCAGGAGATGCCAAGCAGTTATTGATGCTCACGGGGGGCATACTCGTTATTGACGTTAAACTTCAACTAGTGAGGTGGACTTCGCCTTTGCAGACTTTGGATGTTCAGCAGTGAATGTGTAAAGTTTCACACATGTCATACAGAACTACTCGGAATAAACTTGTTTACAATTTGTCTCAAATTTTGCCTTTTGCATTTCTTTTTTGAAGAGTATATATATGTACAAAATTATTGTTCAAAGTAAGTTGATATATTTAGTTTAATTAACATTGTTACAGTGCACATATGATGTGATAAAATTCTTATAGTGTTGTTTATTCTTTCCTAATTTGAAATTTTAAGCTCTAGCAAAATATTTGTCAGATATTCATGACTGTTTATGTTAAAGCAAGTATCATAATTTAGACAGTTTAAGTATAGAGCGAGTGTTAAACTTGGTTGTTTACCCAGGCTATAGTTTATCGCATATTTGCTTATGTAATTGTGCGATTCATATATTATGTAGCGCAATTGTTTGAATTGGCTTTTGTTATATTATTACGTTATGTTACTATAACCTTCTATGATTTTCTTATTATTTTAGTTGAGTATTACTGCATCATAATATCTCTTGGATCCAGTTAGTTAAATAGACAGATTAACCAGGACTGCTTAATTATGAGTTTAGCCATAAAAGAGTATACAGTTGCGGCTTTTAAAATTAAATTATACAATTTTTATGGTAATAACAGAATAGAGAAGAATTTTTCGTCTTGCAAGTTATGTCTTAAAGCTAAACAGCCAGTCTGTGTAGAGTTTGACGAAAAGAGACAATTACTTTAAGCTCTTAATACAACTATTATAACTAATAGTGTAACGTACATTTATATATGAGTTTTAATTTGTTTTAATATATTTTTGAACAATTAGCCATAGTGCTGTTTGTTTAATGTTGTAATTTATCGCTAATACATCACAGACACCTACTTTAAAGAATCTGGCTTATACACAAATCCTGAAAATAATTTATAAAAAGAAGTTTTACTGAAATGCATAAATTATCATTTTGTGAGTTTTTAAAATGTAAAAAAATATTTTACTGATTCTCAAAAGTAAGGAGAAATTCATAAATGAAGTTTTATTAGCTTAGACACGTTTATCATTAAGTCATACTAAATTTGATGTGATTATCATGCATCTTTCAAAAACTTCTGTGAAATCATGTGAAATTGTTGAATTAATATATTCAGGCTGTTTACAAATGTTTTGCGATAAAAATAAAAGATTTAAAAACCGTGAAACGTAAGTGCATCAAAACGAGAAAAGCAGAAGGTTAATTACTTTATTTGTTAATTAACATGTTGCATATATGAAGCAACTTATATAAATAATGTTCCAACTGTGTCCTAATTGGGGACCGACAAGCTTTGTATCGTGGAAAACGCATTATTGGCAATAAATAAGGCAAACATAGTTTGATTCAAATACGATTACACATAAAATTTATCCTGAATAATCCTAAGAGACTGAATAAAGCATATTGGGTTACAACATATGATGAAGCTAATACTGAAGTACTATGAGAACTACATTGATTTATATATATAATTATAAATTTAGGACAATAATACCCATGAAAGATTAAAATTTAGAACTTTGGAACTCTAGCACAATAATACTTGTGACTTATGTCCCTACCTCATCATGATATGTGAAATAGTTTTTGGTATTTGTATTAGTTCTTCATATTACATACTGAATGGCCTACGAAGGATTGTTCTTATTTTTTTAAATTGCTTATGCCTGCTATTGATTTTTAGTTATCTACCATTTTACAATCCTTAAGGCCCTTTACTTCAAATAACCAGCTATCTCTTACAACTGCTCTTTAATTTTTCAGAACTTTCTGGATTGGGGACGTATTGGACTAGCAAGCCGAAGGAACATTTTGCTAAAAATCATTCTTTACGGGGATATGCACTCATTAAAATCTGATTTCCAGAGCTACATTGAGATGAAGAAGTGTTTTTAAAAGAAGACATGTATGAGCAATATGTTGACTAACACTGGTGCCTACCTCTAACAACAGCTGAAGCATAATGACAGTTAAACATATAATTAATTATAATAACTCAGAATTAACGTGTTCCTTTAAAAAGAAAATTAAATCAAAGTTTCTTATTGGATTATATTGAAAAAAACATGAATCCAGGGAAACTAATATAGTGAGAAAGATTAGTTCAGAAAAACTAACAGTAGTATGATCACAGTATTAAATAGATTATATACTGAAAAATCATTACGATTAAATTTCAGTGAAGGAAACAGCTGGATAGTGTTTTGGTTAAAAGCGATTTGAAGTTCTAAATTTTTGATTTTTCAATTTAGCTATTTTAAGCCTGAAATTCTTATGCTGAAGACTCAATTCACGAAGTTTCATGAGTATTTGTATGTCATCAAATGACCTAATTACAATGGTCTAAATGACTTGTTTATTGATTCATTTATACATTAGATGAGTTTAGCACCTGTCAGAGTGCAAAGTTTTTTGGTTTTTTTCAGTAATGGAATCCATCGCACGTGTTTGTCAGTGAGCAGTCTTAAGTAACGTGGCGCCATCGGTATTTCAGAACTATCGATCACTGGGAAATATTCGTCCAGCAGCAAACGCTCTTGCATTTTACTTCACTATTTATTGTTATTGTATATATTTCTTAACATATTCAATGTAAGTAAGATAGCTTTAATACAGTTACTCAACTATTATTATACGCCTGAATTACTTGACACCAGTCTTGGTACTGTCTCTCCTTCCAATAATCTCCTTAAGGCTGTTACAGTAAAAATGCCAATTCAATTTGATTTACGTAGCATCCGTTCCTCCGACATTTTAAATAACAAAGGAATTTTACCAAGCATAAACTTCTGCCCTTTTTAATTTGCATGATATGTAATGTATTGAATGTTTTACATTATACTAGCTGAATGCCCATCGTATGAGGGAAAAGGCTTAAAGCTTTTATTTTGAAAAGTAAGTATAAATAAATGTTTTATGAGAATGTTTCCCAAACAATTAATTATTAATGTATTCAGAATACACATTCTTTTCCTAATATTTTACGAAAATGTTTTAACTAAATATTTAATCACTTATATAAGTGGTCCTTGATTCGAATTTTAACTTTTGTATATTTTTATGTTATGACTAAATGTTTTTCTTCAAAAATCTTCTATTTTGAGTCATGCAAAAAACTGGTGCTCGAAGAAATATTTCTACATCGTCGAATGTCTAACTCTGCGATTTACTGGTTGTGACAGCAAAGATAATGAATTTTATAGTGAATGGCTAATTCACAAAGGTATAACTGTTCATTAAAATAACTTATAATTTTCAGACAAAAGTTCTGAAAATCTGTCACTCAAGATGAAAAATATCTATTGCATTGAAAAATTATTGAATTTGTTTAGAACACATACAGTCTCTCATGCTTATTATGTAGTGGCGCGGCATGACCTGGTGGATTAAGGCATTCGACTCGTAATCTGAGGTTGTAGGTTCGAATCCCCGTCACACCAAACATGCTCGCTCTTTTAGCCATAGGGGCGTTATAATGTGACGATCAATCCACTATTCTCTCGTAAAATAGTAGCCCAAGAGTTGGTGGTAGGTGGTGATGTCTAGCTGCCTTTCCATTAGTCTTACACTGCTGTATTAGGGACGGGTAGCGCAGATTGTCCTCGTGTAGCTTTGCCCGAAATTCAAAAACAAAAAAGTATTAATTTTTTCAAGTCTATTACTTTTATGAATAAAGTATTTTACTTCTTTATTTGGTAGAACTGAGTAATACACTTCAAAAATGGTTAAAATTGTTTATTCGTGTCAGGCCTACCAGTGGCACAGCGGTATATCTGCGGACTTACAACTCTTAAAACCGAGTTTCAACCTCCGTAGTGGGCAGAGCACAGATAGCGCTTTGAATAGCTTTGTGTTTAATTACAAACAAAATTTTTTTGTGTTTGTTTTTTCTGGTCAACTTCGAGTAAGGACTCTTGATGGCAGATTCTTTTTGAAAGGACGAAGCTGTTAAAGATCTAAGTAACCTGGTTCGATATTTATAAATTATAAACTAATTCGTTAAATATAGATATCTGAAAAATTATTGTTGCATCTTAATTTTTTACATGTTTTTATTATCAAAGAAGTAAAATTCTTTAATTTAAAATTATAATTAATTGTCTAAGTTGTGTCAGAAGCAGATACTGCATATTAAGCGAATAAGCAATTCGTTTTCCTCAACACTGCATGAAAAAAATAGAATAAAACTATCTCCTATATAATAATATATTTGTTCTTGTCATATCTTTCCTTATGACAACAAATCAGTATTTACGGTGATCAGTAAAGCTAATTTCTAAATAAATACTTTGTTGCAAAAAAAATTATTTTAATTTTGTGTGCTTCCTGAGATTTGTTATATTGATAAGGAAACGCTAGAAACTTATCTGTTAAGTTGTACAATAAACATTGCTTAATTAAAAGAGCTGTTATGATTGGAGAAGCTCATTTAGACCTTTTTGAACATATAGATAAACAACCGTATCTGAAGCAACAATGTTAGGAATACTTACAGCACGTGAAATAGAATCTACTCAATTTATTTTGTAATTAATCATGGGTTCATCTCAACAAATCAGCATAAAATTTCTGTTAGAACAATCGGTATTTCAATGGAACAATTATTTGTATAACTGCTATTTTAAGGTACTCCGCTGGTATAGCGGTAAATCTACGAATTTACAAATCTAAAATCAGAGGTTCGATTTCCATCAGTAGACACAGAAAACAGCTTTATATGGTGCCTCTTGTGACAGAGTGGTATATCTGCGAACTCATATAGCTAAAATCGGGTTTAGATACCCGTAGTGGGCAGAGTACAGATAGCCCATTGTGTAGCTTTATGTTTAATTCAACCAAACTAAAGCCGATATGGCTTTGCTATAAGAAAAGGCTGGGTATGGCCAGCTGGGTTAAGGCGTTCGATTCGTAATCCGAGGATCGCAGGTTCGAATCCCGGTCGCACAAAACATGCTCGACTTTTCAGCAGTTTGGTCGTTATAATGTGATGGTTAATTCTACAATTCGTTGGTAAAAGAGTAGCCCACTGTATTACCCTGCTTAATTAGGGACGGCTAGAGCAGATAGCCCTCGACTAGCTTTGGGAGAAATTAAAAAAACAAAACATACCATACGAAAAACACGCGCGAGTTGTTTTTAGAAAACGGTTCTATCAGCAAATTTAATCAATGCTGTTACATCTGTTAGCTGGGAGGAGTGCATAATGTCACAGCACTCCTCCATTACACGTTAAGTTGCTGAAAACGCTAAATATTTTTAGTAATTATTTGAATATTTTTTCAAGAATCAAATTAGCTAGAATAACCAAACACCATTATAATAATAATAATAAAAGTCATAGTTTTAACGCAAAGGAGCTATGTTCGTAAATAAATTTTAATATGAAACATAAATCAAAAAACACCATAAAATCTTTTTTTCTTGTAATGTTTCCTGATTTACTCTTTATCAGATTGCAACCCTCTAGGAGGATACAAAATAATGATTTTATTTGAATGAAACAAAGCTGTTCGGTCACTAATTGTTTTTTATTTTATTTTCCACTTGATATTTTTGTAGATGTAACCAAATATTGTTTACAACTCATGTGTGACGTAATTTAAGAAATCGCATTTCTTTTCTTTGAATATGTTTTTGGAAGAAAAACGTTGTTAAATTGTGGTGTGAAAAATATTTAGCTAATGTGTGATGTCGAGAAACCCACTTGTTGAGAATTTTATATGCAAAAATGACTCGTTTGGGTTGAGAAAATATTTTACATAGAAGAGCAAACAACCTTTCGACCTTCTTCGGTCATCGTCAGGTTCACAAAGAAAGAGGTGACTGACCAGAAGCTGATCACATGTTTGAAAGAGGTTGTGTAACTGAGTGTCGCAATGTAGAGGGCGAGGTTAGATGTTTGAATATATAATTTTATCTATAATATTAATATAGGTATAATGGCGTTCCTTTATTTTGGTTTATTTTGGGTTTAAGTTGTTGTATAAGTAAGGCTTCTTTAATTTTGCTTATGTTTATGTTTGTTTCTTTATTTAGTATTTTAGTGTTTTCTATGTTTATGTTGTGTTCATTTGACTTGCAGTGTTCGAAAACGTGTGAAGGTGACTTTTTATGTTCTTTGAATCTGGTTAATTAACGATGAATTAGACAAAATAAAACAATACTTCATCAACATCAATAAGTTTCCTCCACAAACCGTAGAAAACATTATACCCACACACCTAGACAGAAAGCAAAATCAACCAACAAAAGTAAATATATCTCACGAATCAAAAAATCACGAAACCATATACTGCTGTATACCATATATTCCTGACATCAGCAAACAAATAACCAACATTTGGTAAAAACTAGTAACAAAATATGACATTCCGGTTAATACTAAATTTATTCAAAAACCAGGCACAAAACTGAGGTTTATACTATGTAAGAACCTTACTGACAAACACCACACCAATATTGTTTATAAAATACAATGTAATAACTGCCACGACTTCTATATTGGAGAAACAAGTAGAAAAATGGAAACCAGATGACCGAAGAAGGTCGAAAGTTTGTTCGCTCTTCTATGTAAAATATTTTCTCAACCCAAACGAGCCGTTTTTGCGTATAAAATTAGCTAATGTGTGTTCCAATTTAGATATCACTAGTCGTTGCTACCCTCCAAAGACTCTTGGGCTACTCTTTTACAAAAATAGTGGGTTTGATCGTGACATTATAATGCTCCCACCAATGAATGGGTGAGCATGTTTTGTGTGACTGGGATTCTAAACCACGACTCTCAAATTACGGGTCGAGTGTCTTATCTATGCCAAAAAAAAACAGAAACAGATCAGCATGTTTAAACTGGTTAGCATAATAACTGTGATCTCTTTAAGTAAAATATATTTTAACGAAAACCTATTCAGAAGCTGTTGGATGCTTTGATTATTTAATGAAGTTCATCTGAAATAATCGAATGTTGTAGTCATTTAACTAAGTAACTTAATGGTTGTAACAGCAGAAAGCTGTAAGTTGAGTTTTTCAGTTCTTCTCTGCTGTTATCTTGCTTAAAAACTGAGCGAAGTATAATACTGTATTTGTCACTTGTAAAAACTAAATATTTAAACTTAATCAAACACGACATCATTATTTAGTTCTAGTTTAGTTAACTTTGTATTAAATCATACTAAAGCTAAATCTGGTTTGTCACTGCCAAGGTTAGTCGAAGCTCATGGACTACGGTATAAGCTGTTCTTACATTACATTTATAAATGTTTGTTTTTTGTTTGTACATCAGTATCATTAATTTTTTGTCTGTTAAAGCTTATTTATTTGCAGGTTTATAAACTTTAGCTTATTGCTTTTCCGTTAATGTGTATCTTTATATCAGAAAGATACTTTAATCAATGAAAAATCCACCCGTACTTATTTAGAGCCCAAAGGCAAATTCCGACGCTAGGAAACAAACAATGAAAGTGATTACCATCATTAAACAAATAATGTACATTTAAAGGTACGCAATTTAAATTTAGTATTTAGAAGAGTGTGTGTGTTTTTTTCGTATAGCAAAGCCACAAAGGGCTATCTGCTCAGCCCATCGAGGGAAATCGAACCCCTGATTTTAGCGTTGTAAATCCGGAAACAAACCGTTGTACTAGCGGGGGGGGCATATAGAAGAGAAAACACTTACTGGAATAGCCCAAGGAAAATACCCGAAAGATGTGGCAGTGTTTAAGAGTGTTACAACAAGAACGATATTTGATAATGCTGCTTCCAATCTCTTATAACATTATTACTTTTAGGAGTAAAAATAAAAAGTTAAAAACAATAATAGTTCCAAACATAGAAGACTGACTAAATTACCTTGTGGTGTGTTTACGCTTAAAAACCAAAAGCAGTCATAAAGCACATTTTGAAAGCTGCAACGTGTTAAAACTGTAAGAGATTTACTAATATTATTTATTGTAATATCGATGTTTATTTTAGTTAAATATGTGTAACTTATACTGTTAAATTCGTATTGAAAAATTCTCGGAGGATTCTTGAGTATAAGGATCGACAATGAACTCTGTGTGTGTGTAGTACGAGTGAATGCCAGTATTACTGCCAACTGAAGTTTTTAGAAACTTTCCCCTGAAGCTTATAAAAGGCAACTAACACAACGCGAACAGACAGTTTGATATTGTTGGTTTGCTCAGTTAGCATACTATAACCTCGGAGATATAACCGTGATTAACGCTTATCAATAGGGAAACTACAAATATCTGACAGGGAACGTTTATAGATTTTGAAAATTATAAACTGTTTAACTTCAGAGAATTAACTTCGGATATTAGTATTTCTACAAGGACATTAACTATTTTCGTCGATGAAATCTTAAGTGCGCTCAGGGAAGCAGCTAGCTAACCGTGAAGTGAAGTGTACCGATATCAACTCGAAATTCATTCGTTCATCGTTAACTGTCGATTCAATTCCAGATCAAACAGAAGACTCAGTATTGTTAAGTTTATGAAACTTTAGTATATAGATTAATATTTGTAACAACTGTTATTATTAACTATATTGTTGTTTGTATAATAAAATGTATTTGTGTTAAAAAGAAAACTGTGTATATCAATCTTGCTGGCAGTTATAATAAACTCGATATATATTGATATTCATTCAACTCCTAAATTAAAATTAAAATTTGTATCTATTTGAAATCGTAATACGTAACAACACGGATACTTTTAATCCAATTCAGCATACACAGCTATCCAGAACTAATTCATGGGTAGCAAAAAGTTTTCGTTCAGTCTGAACTAACGCTTTTCATTAAAATTAAGAAGAACAATCTTCAAATGCTAAAACCACAAAAGTGAATGACATCACCACGAAAATAGGTGTTTGGATGTGACTGAGTGTTCAGTAAAATGTTTTGTTGTGAGAAGGATAAAAAGAGCCATTTGGGATTAAAGAGAAAGCTTTGCTGTTGGAGATGGTAAGATGAAAATTACCGGGAGGTATTAATGAGAGTTTTGTTATAAGTTTGGTTTGGCGTGTTTTGAATATCGCATAAAGCTACACGTGGGTTATTTGCGATATCCGTCCTTAACTTATCAGTTATAGATGTTATGTATAAAGCCTTACGTATATACGTTGTTATTCATGTAAAAATTTTTAGAACTAGGTAGATTGATCATTTGTAATGGCCTGGTGTCTGTAGAGACTAATCGAGATTACTCTGTGTTATGTATAAAGCGTTATGTGTATACGTTATTATTCATGTAGAAATTTCTAGAACTAGATAGATCGATCATTTGTAATGGCCTGGTGTCTGTACGAGACGAATCTAGATTACTCTGGAATGCTGGGAAGTTACGCGATTATTCGAGAAGAGTAGGCCTGTTAATATATAAACAGACGGCGATGGGAAAGAGTCAGTCAGTCATTCGTTTTTACTTTCGATTCAAGAGATAATGTCTCCGTTTGAGAAATTTTCAACGTTTGCTGTGTGTTTATTCAACTTGGATTTGTGACTGGAGATAGATCTACAAAAACTGTGATTTTATTTCGTCAATCTTTTCGATTATTTACGAATTAGTGGTTATACTGAAATTCAACACGTACAAGACTGTTTAGGGGATACCGGAGCAAACTTCGGAATTTCTTCGTGGGACCAAATTCACACCCTAGACTGGAATTTTGGATTTCTGATCTGTACTTTTGGACTTTCATTCTAGATCATTATATTGGGCACAGGCCAGTACCATTTTGTATTGTAATTAATTTTGAAGGTTGAAAATGAATATCTGTCATTGTTATTATATAATTTATGTTGTATCTGTTACATATATAATAGTTTATTGTAATAGATTATACAAGCTGTTATCTGTGTCTTTCTGTTGCGTTCAGTCTACAGTCAACATAATAAAAACGTAACATAGATTACACAGAAGACAAATAATCAACACCAACCATCGTCAAATCTTGGGCTAGTCTTTTAGCAATAAATAATAAGATTGACCATCACATCATAACGTCTCAAGTCTTAAGGGGCGAGTATATTCTTTGGCAGAGATTCGGACCCGTGACTACAAGGTTGCGAGTAGAGAGCCTTAATCATCAGGCTTTATTAGGTCATTGGTTACACGAGGTAACTGGATGAAAAGAGCTGAAAGATTAATGAGAAAGTTTTTTATGTGGAAGATAGTAGATTAAAAAGTACCGGTAAAAACTGCCAGAAATACTCATAGTGAAGCTACATGAATGTTTTAAAATCACACTTTTAATTCTTCCCATTCAGACTCTTTCACTAATCATTATGTCCATTATAATACACTTTTCCGCCATATTTCTTTCTTTCTGTGTACTGAAAGTAACATTAACTCATCTGAAACGTTTTCATTAAAACGAACACAAGCACTTGCATGTTGCAAGTCAGTAAAATGACTCTCATGTTTCACATTTTCTCCACTCTTGTGATTCACTACTGAATAACACCACCTGGTTATCGAATTTCAGTTTCCACAAAAAATATTATTTTATGTATTACAATGTTTTTCATCAAAACTGGAATAAGTCGAAATATTACCTTACAGAATAAAAACGTAAAATGCTTATTAAATAGCATTTATAAAGCCTTAAAATCTATATTCTTATCTACCTTCGGTCCAATTTAACAGTCAAACCACTATACACTGTTCAAGTTAATATCAACAAGAATATATTCTGTCTATAAATATCAATCAGACCATTACATACTGCTCAAGCTAACAGCCAAACCAATACATACAGTCAAGAATAACAATCAAACTATACTGATCACTAATATTTTGTATACACGTCCCTTAATATTAGCCAATACGTTTCTCTGGTTTAGTTTGTTTTCAATTTCGCACAAAGCTGCACGTGGGCTATCTGCGCTAGCTGTTCCTAATTTAGCAGTTTAAGACTAGTGGGAAGGTAGCTAGTCATCACCCCCAATCATCACCTCTTTGGCTACTCTTTTACCAACTTATAGTTGGATTTATCGTAATGTTATAACGCCTCCTTGCCAGAAAGGGCGAGCATGTTTAGTGCAACGGAAATTCGAATCTGCCACCCTGAGATTACGAGTCCAGCACCTTAACCATCTAGCCATGCAGGGCCTTACATTTTTCTGTTTTCCTTTTTTGTGAAAACTTCGCCCCATTCTTTTGAAGTGCTTGTATCAAGTTACCTAGTGTTCTAATTGACATGAGATTTAGTTGATCTACCTATATTTAAAAATAATTTTAGACACACCAATTTCATTTATGGTTGCTTGAAATGCTCACTAAAAATTTGAAACATTTCCAACCAAATTTGTTTTGTTTTTGTACAATAGATACTTAAAACCGACAGTATTTGGCAAAACTCCATAATTACAACATAGAGACTACACAAGACAAATGAACGTTTCACAAAAACATCCATTATTCACGACCATGATACCTGATGATGCCTTTACTGGTAAAAGCATGATCGTAAATAAATGTTTTTTCTTCAATATTTTTTTAAACAACCTATTGCACAAGTAGGTATGAAAAATTCAGTACACACAATATCGTTACATAATAATTGTCTGTAATTCATTTTACTTTTCGTGATAATGACTAATACTAAATATAAATTTAAATCTAAGTTTCCCCTTATATTGAAAGATTGACGTATTTTTTCATCTGAGTATTAACACTGCTCTCCTGTATTTATCTGAGACAACGGTGTTTCAGAAAAGGGAAGCATGAGCTACAGTATGGAAAAATAAAATGAATTATTTCAATGTATTTTCATTGGAATGCTTACACTGTTGTTGTGTAAATGTCTTTATTCATATATAACATTTTTATTATGATTTTTTCTGAAACACATAGTAGGTGTTTTTTTTTTCCTTTCTGAAGCATTTAAAATTGATATGTATACAGTTTTACCTAATCGTCATAAACTGATCACATATCATTTTTTGGTCCTTAAATAAATTGTTGATTTTTCGATACTTGAGCATAAGCTATTAAAACTCGGACACACTTAACTAAAAATATGAACTGATCACTTTGATTCTGATGAGGTTTAACAACACTTGCTGGCACTATGCTGAATAATGTCTGTGTTGCTTGAAAAGTTTCCGTTCCTAATACTCGTAATATGTTCCAAACGTTGTTGTGAACAATCTTCCCCCCATATTGCAGGTTTTACTCTACTACGACAGCTTATCAATCAAATTGAAGATGGGTTTAAAAACCCAATACGTAATATGAGATGAAGCTCCATGAAAAGGTAATTAACCCAGCAAGAACTGGTAAACGTACAAACGATTAGCCAAAAGTACTACTGAAAGAAGATTTTAGTATTATGTATGATATATACCTTTGATAAGTATTTTTTTCTTTCGGAAATTACTTTATTTTCAATAGAAATACATTTCAATCTACATTTTGATCAACATGTGTTATTGGGCTGAACTAGTTTCAGTGGATTCCACTCTTCATCAATAACTCTGCACACAAGTTAACCAAAGAGAAATAAGCTGAACAAATATCATAGTGAAAAGTATTAAAAGTTTATGTGAACGAAAATACTATTCACATAGTGTGGTTGATAAATACTTATAATTATTTAAAAATTGCAATAAATTACATTTAACAAGCACAATTATTTGTATTGAATAACAGATGATAAATTATCACCATCATCAATTATGACATCACAAAATATCTGTAGTACATATCATTCAATAGAAAATAAATTGATGAACAGCAAAAAAATTATGAGCTATAAATCCGAGGCGAAAGTAGCTTCAGTAGCTACGTTGATCATTTATCATCAACAATCAGCACATGGTCGACCTAAGTGAGATGATTACTTTCATAAATGATAAAATTGATTAAGTTGAATATTTTGCCATATACAATATTATCTAGGATGTAAACTAGATTTAAAATAGAATACAGATCTGACCAATCATCTTCTTATTGAGTTGTGATATATGAGTTTTACTAACCATCTATTTTTTTATTTTCCTAAGACATGTTTTTCCTGTTTAAAATTCCTCCGATTCCTTGTTTTTATCTACCTGATAACGTCCAAATCTGACTTTCTCCATGTCTGTATTTTTTTGCTATGACTGTTTCTAGACTATAGATAAAATTATTTCTTTCTTTCAACAACTTTTTCCTTTTTCGTGATACAACTTAATTTGTTTAAGCATAGTTGTGATTACTTTATATCAAGTCTGTTTTAACATCAGTATTAAAAATATTCAAGGAGAATTTATAGACGCTTTATTATCTTTCTTAGAAATAAGTTTACTTAGGAAACGTATGATTAGAGATAATTCAGCTAAGTTAAAAGTTTATAATGTATATATATGTAATATTTTCTGTTTAAAGTTTTCTTAACTTAAATAACTAACGTAGCTGTTTAACTTATTCTTTGATGAGGCAGCTATATCAACTTACTTAGTAGTGTTTGCTATTTAAAAGCACACAATTGTTTTTTGATTAAACATATTGCTTGATACTGCAGCATATTTTATAGGGTTTATGGTCAAATGGTTCCTTAATGAACTTAAAGTGACTCAGTTAAAAGTAAAAATACGAATATAAGTATACATAGCTAATAATTAGGAAGCCTTATTTATTTCATAAAAGTAATGAAGATGTTAATGAAAAGGATATAGGAAGGCATAATGTAAAACGTAATACTCTACATGAGACAAAACCCTAAAAAACGATCAATTTGTGGTTATAAATTTTGGAATCAAATTAATGAAGGAAAAAATTATGAATCCTAAAATATGAGCTTTAATTTAAATTAATAAAAATACTGTCTTTTAATTTTGTAGTGGAAGTAATGAGTGATAGTGGATGACGAAAAGTAAACACTACATTTTTGAAATATATTGCTTGATAAGTAAGCATACTTATTTTTTGTGTCAGATGTCGTACCTTATTATTTACGTTTTATTTGTTTAAAAAATACTTTATATTTTAAAAGTGGTTACGGCTATTTGATAAATTAATACAAAACTGCCTTAAAAAAACAAGCTTTTAAGATTGTCTTACAAAAGACAAGTCAATTTCGAATGCAGTTTTAAACACCATCTTTAAAGTATGTTAAGAATTAATTATACGTTTTTCTATGTGTAAAGCATAATCTTATGATTGACATAGCTTTTTACTAATTCAAAACCGTTGTTCAATAACATTCATTTTGAAAACCTAAATTACAAGACATCTCTCCAAGAAACATGGACTTGAAGAAGCTGTGTTGCAATTCTAAAAAGCTGGTATTAGTAATAATTTGAGGCAGTTTGATTTCGTTTCATATCAGAAACATATGTCCCCCAATGTCACAGCGGTACGTCTGTAGACTCACACTGCTAGAAATTAGTTTTCGATACCCGTGGTGGGCAGAGCACTGTAACTTTGTGCTTAATTCAAACAAATCAAAGTCAGAAACATGCAAATTTAATGTTTGGGAATTCGGTTTATTTAGTTACTATAGTTCACTATAACTATAGGTTATTGATTCTGTTTATTTCTTTTAACGTAGGCGTACACACACATAAAGTGTTGAAGAGTGGGATTTAACCATTAGTACGCTTAATAAGTTTAAAATGCAACATAATTTTAGGAAATAGTACGATGGCGACATAAATTGTGTTCTTATATTTTATCTATGTGTATATCATTAATTCAGTCTGGAAACAACAACATTTGTGAGTTGAATAAGAGACGTACACCGTACATTTTAGTTATGTAAATAAATGCTCCAGTTTGAAATTAAAGAAGACACAAGGTCTAACAACTAAGGAATATTTATCTTTCTTGCATACGCTTGTAGTTGAATATACTTTGTATTACTGTATTTGTGGTTCACAAGTATTTTTTTCTTTAATGTATCATGCTAATGCAGCAAATTGGCTAGTTAAGACTGTTAATAATATAAGGCTGTAAATCAACTCATAAACTATTTATGGTAAAACGGAATGTAGAAGAAAATACGTTTTATTTGTTGTTGTTTTTGTGGAAGGGAATGAACATTTCATTAAACGAACACAATTTGGATAAATATTTCAATTTAATATTATAATAAGCTTTTACGAAAAGATAAAAGTTTTTCAAGAATGTTAATTTTTTACAAGTTACGATGAATAATGTCTGTTAGATAAATGTGACATTAAATAGTTCACTATACAAACATACTTCTATATTACTTTTCTTGAAAATTTTGTTATTTTTAAAGAAACTAATTCATTTGCTCTGTCTCATTTTCTTTAAAGGACAAGAGTCAGTTTAAGTTCACTTTCTTTGCCAGTTTTTCAAAATTAATTAGAATGACAAGGTAGAGCCCTCAGTTGTAGTTTATTGAGATTATTGTAGTGGAAGAAGAATTGATCTATCTTCTTGTATGTATGCAACTTATATAAAAATTACTTTTGTCATAACTTATGAGCATATGGTATTAAAAGTAATCTCCCTTTTCTATTAAGGTAAAAAATAAATCCTGACATATATACATTATACTGAAAGTAAAAAATAAAAAGATATCGAACGATAAAAAATGAGAAAAACATTTTCTTATATTTATAATATATTGAATTGAGTGTAAGTTATATGAGTAAATCAGATTTTTACAAGAGTATGATCTTTTATTATACTAATAGAAAATGCGTGTTTTAAAAAATCTCTAATTTATGTTTTGAAATGGTAGCTTCAGTACAATCTTTGTAATTATTTGCGCGAGTTTCTATGTTGTGTTGTTTTGTTGATGCTATGATTGTTTCAAGTCACAATGTGATTAAAAATTATATATTAAAGGTAATTCTTCTACTTCTATTTTTAGCAAACCCATCATTGTTTTCAGTTGGTAATATTTGCATAAATACTCTTAATTATACTTTGTCTTTCTCAAAAAGTTACTTATGAATGTGAGCCTGGCATGGCCTAGCGCGTTAAGGCGTGCGCTTCGTAATCTGAGGGTCGCAGGTTCGCGCCCGAGTCGCGCCAAACATGCTCACCCTCTCAGCCGTGTGGGCGTTATAATGTGACAGTCAATTCCACTATCCTTTGGTAAAAGAGTAACCCAAGTGTTGGCAGTGGGTGGTAATGACTAGCTGCCTTCCCTCTAGTCTTACACTGCTAAATTAGGAACAGATAGCCCTCGAGTAGCTTTGTGCGAAATTCCAAAACAAACAAACAAGCTTATGAATGAACTGACATATATTGATTTTATTAAAGTAAATCGAACAAAAGCTGTATATTTGATTGCATACATTTTAATTTTTTTTTTGCAAAAGAGCAAAATTTCGTTTAAATTAAAATGTATTAATAGTAATTTGTTATATTTCATTTATTCCTTGTTAATATCTATAGTCATTGTTTGTTCGTTTGTTAGTTTTTTGAATTTCGCGCAAAGCTACTCAAGGGCTATCTATGCTAGCCGTCCCTAATTTAGCAGTGTAAGATTACAGGGAAGGTAGCTAGTCATAACTACTCACCGCCAACTCTTGGACTACTCTTTTACAAACGAATAGTTTCCCGATTAATAAGCATTTATCATACTTATATCTTCCGAGATTTATTGAATGCCCTTTGTTGCAAAACAACAATATCAATTATCTCTTGGCTCGTTGATTTATAAACTTTAAGGCGAGATTCTCAAAAGCTCAGTTGGCAACAATACTGGCAATCACTAGTACTTTACATACAAACATGTATTGTTGATTCTTAATCTGCAACTTTCGTAAATATGCAAGATTTCTCAGTAAACATTTAATAGTATCAGCTTCATGTATTTTAAAATATATATTTAACTAAAACAAACGGCGATATTAAAATAAATATGTAATAGAAAATTCGTTACAACTGAAACTTAAATATGCTTTTTATTCCTGTGTATTAAGAAACGTCGGAGATATAAATATTTTAGGATATCCTTGTGTACTGGCATGTTATTTTTAATATTAAATGAGATATTTTAAGCTATATCTGATCCTGAATAAAGCTTGTCCAATTGTAAAGTGTTTCTTCAATTTGATCATTTTCTTTTATATGTGATTGGTCATTTGTTACTTTGCATGTTGTTTTACTAATGTGAATATTCTATATTTACATTCTTTATCTGAGGTTGTACTAAAATAATATCAATTTAACTTTTTCTATTTTGATAGTATTTTAAGTGAAACACAGAAAAGTATATATTTATTTCTGATTTTGTTAATTTCCCTTCACCCATAGAATTAAGAACTTGGAATATTTAATTCCATTATTCTTGTGTCAAGGAAATTATAAACAGAATTTTAGGTTTAAAAGTATCTCTTTGTCTTTATTTTGATTGAAAGCTACAACATATTAAATTTAACCTTGTTCATCAGAAATGTTTGAGTTTTTCTTTTTAACCTTAAAAATGTTTTTCTATGTATCATATCATTTACCAAAGAACACTCTCGTTTATATTATCTATTATAATACTCTCTTGAAATAATATTTTAAACTTGTGCACTATTATTCAATCAACAAATGATATAAAACCTGTAAATCTACCATATAAAAGTATTTAAAAACAATTATTTTATTAAGTACTAAGACATAAGCCGTTTTTCCTGTAAAGACGCTTACGCATAAGTTATATTTGTTTAGTTTCAAATAAGATTAACCCAGTTGCAAGTGTTATTGTTGTTTAATAATCGGTTACCCCAAACTTAAAGGAACTCACAAGCTTTCTTATATCTGCTTCTCAAAATGATGATCTTTGTAATGAACTGGTTTATATCGAAACAAGTCAATTTATATATGTAAAGCTTAACTGCACAAGAAATGTGACTCACGAGAGTAAAAGAAACCACGTTCAAGATAAACAAAGAACAGAGCCACAAGTGCAAATAGCTCCAACAGTGCAAACATCGTAGCAAACACCAAATTATAAAAGGTTGTTTTATGAGGTTACATCTCTTTCGGTTTCCGCTCCAAATTCTTTTTGCAACGGAACCGTCTGTGTACCTTCATGTTGTATTTACTTGGGAAAGCTATAACGGTCATACGTAGTTTTTGTGGCTTTCAGATATGACATAACATTACTCATAAAGAATAAGATATAACTAAAGCGGTGTTAAAATGCATTGCCGTAATTTCAGTGTAGTGTTGCTAATCCATCTCATGAAATAGAATCAATGAAATCAAAAACGCTGAAACAAACAAAAATTAGCTGCTAACGCATAGCGAGAGTAGACCAGCAATTATCTAAAAATTATTTTGTTAAATCTAGATTTAATCATTGGCGTTGAATGAAGCAGCTATTACCATCGTATGTATCGATAAAAGATTATTATTTCTGAACTGGTAGCAGATTCTTAAATCATAACGCTCATGAAAACAAAAAGTAAATACTAAAAAGTTCACTCTAATACAGTGTGGTGCAATACGAGTGTAAACTATGAAAACATATCATAAAATATGAGAGAGAAAAAAGTTTTTTTTCGGAAACATCTGTGATCTAGTGGATACTCCGTAAGAGAGGAATAACAATAATAGAACAATGATGTTGGTTAATCAGGATCAGGAATTCTAAAGATCACAGAGTTGAGATTTATAGTAGTTAGATCCGAAACCAATTAAAGGGTGTGCTAAATATGTACAATCACTCACATCTTCATAACCACTTGTGTGCATTGAATCAACTCTTGCTGGCCTTCGCACACTGATTAATATTCAATAAATTAACCTGAATGTATATATCCAACGGGCTCGTCACAATTTGGTTTGAAACCTTGACAATTCAGTCGAAGAATTGTTAGTTTTAGATAATTTTGGGTAAAACTAAAAGAGAACCTGTGCTAGCCATTCCTAATTTAACAGTGTAAAAGGAGAGGGAAGGCAATTCGTCAGCAGCAGCCGTCGCCAACTCTTGGGCTACTCTTTTAGCAACGAATAGTCAAATTAACCGTCACATTATAACGCCCTCACAGCTGAAAGAACATGTGTGTTTGGTGTGACTGGTAGTCGAATCCTCAAACCTCAACTTATGAGTCGAGGGCCCTAACCGCTTGTCCATGCCAGGCCTCATTAGGATATAGTGTAAGGCAGGTCAATTTCAGTCAAGTAAATTTGTTATTTATTATCTGTTACAATTTTTTTTATTTATAAGTCTTTCTTGAATTTCCAATTAATTTAGGATGATTATATAGAAGTAAAAAACAAAATTCTTTGACCATCGAAGACTACAGAAGAATGATCAGTCTTGAAATATTATCTTTAAAATGTAAAGCGTTTTTTTTTTCTTCCGTAATTTTTTTCTTATCCTGATCTGAGTGATCATTTTCAACCGGATTTTTCATTTAGAAATATATTTGGAGTTTAAGAAAATTATAATATGGTTTCAAAGTATTACAAAATATAAATACTATATTCGTATCTAAAGAGAAATCAGCAGAAAATTCAACTATGTAAAGTCGAACAAAAGTTTTATGAACAAAAACTTGAAATCAATGAAAGTAACGTAAAATTATTGAGGAAAAATATATTCAACTAAAGTTTATAAATATTGGGGAAACGTGCACTTTTCCCTGAGCATATGTGTGGCTAACTTCGATAATTTAACATTATTTAAACTCACAATACTAATTTATCTAAAAACGTATCTTATGTACTTTAATTGAACTACTTAGCAAGAAATATTAAAGATTTTATAGGTGGATAAAATAATAAAAGCAACTTAAACCTCAAGACAGTTGTTGGTATAATTCAGTAAAAGTTAATAACTCAAATGATAGTTTGGGACTTCAGTTTATGTTTTTAACCAATAAATAACATTATTGTTGAAAGTTGATTTAATTCAAATTCTTTCCTGTAAAGCTTGATTTTTATATCTGATACGCAAAATTTATTTCACTTTTATTAATGACTGCATGATCTGTTAATATGCCCAATTTTTATAAAGAGTAGTCCAAGAATTGGCAATAAGTTGTTTTAACTAACTGCATTCCCTGTAGCCTACCACTTTCAACGTGTAGTTTTTTGCAAAATTCATCAGAGAAACGTCTATAGGAAGTAACAAAACTGTATCTATGATGCAAAGCTAAAAATAACTATTCAGCTAAGTGATTTTAACAAAACACTTGTTTATCAAATTGAATAAAACATGTGTTAAATTTTCTGTGCAATATAAATTTAAGATAAGGACACGCAACACTGCGTATTCCTTTTTCTTGTTTCTGGGCAGAAAGTGTTATTTCCCAATTGCTTGTGTTTAAAGTAAATAAAGAAGACCAATTTCTCTCTTCAAACTTTGCTTTTGTAACCTGGCTAATGAAATTCTTAAATTTACCCATTCTCCAGAACATTCCAGGTAGAACCAGGGCTATTCGTAGCTGATAGGGAATTTTCTCGAACTTGTAAGAATTTTCAAGAACTTTCTATAATGTTGTAAAACGTAAAAGAATTTTCTAGAATGTTATAGAACTTACGAGACTTTTCAAAAACCTTTCAGAATTTTCTAGAACTTTCTACAGAAATATATATATATATATATATATATAGTGGCTCACCACTCACCACTTCATTTTAGTTTTAGCTGCTTTCGTGACTACATAGATCTTTCTGATTTTATTAGAAATGGCATCAAGAAGGTGCAAGCATTCTCCAGGCGCATGTATGTGACCAATTTATCAAAACAGGAGTAAAAATGTACTGTGTGACAGAATCTGCTGAAATGTGTGAAGCCTAACAGGCAAATTTTGGCATGCCTGTCGGGGATCAAGACAAACCCTGGGCACTATATTTTACCTGCGAGCACTGCAAAAAAAAAAATCTCTAAAAGGTAAGACGAACAATTTTTGCTTGCTTGAATAGTAAGGTTTTATATTATACATATTTTAGACCTTTTAAAATTTAAATATCTTTTTTTTATAAATTTCCAACACTATAGAAAAATATCACATATAAACTATTTTGCATGAACCTCTTACACATTAGTGGAGAATGAAATAAATTTATTTTTCATAATAACAATTTTATTTTGCTCTTTTGTAGGATGGTACATAAGGGAAAAGAGAGCCATGAAGTTCGTTATTCCAACAATTTGGCGTGAACCCACTGACCACTCGAGCAATTGCTACTTCTGGGCTGGCAAGGATGTATCTGCTATCATGTATCCAGACCTTCTATCATCCATCGCTCCAGTGCTACACTGCTTTGATCTCCCTGTACCCATTCCGCCAGAGAGAAAGCAGCAATTCTCAGAAGACAGCAGCAAATCAGAAGAGGAGGTAGACGTTGAAGATCTAGATTACAATTTCAGGGTTACAGCTGGTGAGAGAAGCCCATACTACTCCAACCAAAGAAACCTCAATGAATACCGCTACCAAGGAGCGTATAACAAAAACATGATGGGAGATTATATCTGGGTTAAATCTACGTTAGAATGTTTTACATTACAGTCACAAATCTCGAAAAACCCACTTCTAAACATTTTTGTTCATTCTTTTATAAGTTTAACATAAATACACGTAAATCTTCATTCATATGCAGTTTTATACAGATCTTGTGTAAATGAAAATTTGTAAATTTGCCCGTTTTACACAAAAAATATGTCAATTTCTAAATTTTATTATCCAGATCACAAAATAACATATACTATCCAGGAACAAAATGTGTGTTACACAATGTACTTTATTTCTGACAAGTCTACAATTTATTATGTTATGTACGTTAAGTATTACTATTTCAAATAACGGAAAGTCTGAATTTCAATTTAAAAAGTAATTAACTGTGAATATGCTGTTTATTTTACCGCTTTCTTACATAACTTGTGATAATAAATAAATATGTTTTAAGTTGTACTAAGTGTTCAAGAAAAATTAATTCTCTTTTAAATAATATTCTAGGTAGTGGACCATAATTTTCTCAACATATTTATACAAGGCCAGGTGGATGAGGCACACGACTAGTAATCCGAAGGCTGTAGGTTCGAATCCCTGTGACATCAAACATACTCGTCCTTTCAGTCGTGGGGACGTTATAATTTGACAGTCAATTCCATTATTTGTTGGTACAAGAGTTGGCGATAGATGGTGATGACTAGCTACCTTCCCTCTTGCCTTCTACTGCTAAAATATGGCAGCTAATGCAGATAGCCCTAGTGTAGCTTGATGCAAAATTCAACTGATATTTGTACAACATGTTGATAGCAAATGTGAATGAGGATACAACCACTGCATCTAAATATTATATATTAGCAAGGATTCACGCTCAGTTTTATGTTTATTATTATTATTGCTAGAATATTGAAAATTCCTGACGTAAGACATATCTACTATTCGAAAATTGAATTATTGGACATTTGTTTGTGTGTGAATTGTTACGTATTATAATTTATTTTAGAAGATACTCTGATTAATTATGTTTCATATGTTAACGTTTATAAAATGTTAATATACACTACATGAGCAAAAGTATGTAAATAACCCTTCTAATTAGAGGGTTCGGCTCTTTCAGCTCAACCCATTGTTAACAGGTGCATAAAATCAACATACAGCCATGCAATTTCCATAGACAAACATAAGCAGTAGAATTGGTCGTACTGATGGGCTCAGTGACTTTGAACGTGGAACTGTCATAGGATGCCACCTTTCCAACAAATCAGTTCGTCAAATGTCTGCCCTGTTAGAGCTACCCAGGTCAATTACAAGTGCTGTTATTGTGAAGTGGATAGGTCTAGGAGTAACAACAGCTCAGCCACGATGCAGTAGGCCACACAAACTTACAGAACGGGACTGTCGAGTGCTGAAACGCGTAAAAATCGTCTGTTCAACAGTTGAAATAATCGCTACCGAGTTCCAAACTGCCAAACCAACGTCAGCACAAGAACTGTTTGTCAAGAGCTTCATAAAATGAGTTTCCATGGCCGAACAACTGTCCAAGATCACCATGCACAATGCAAAGTGTCGGCTAAAGTGGTGTAAAGCACATTGCCATTGGACTCTGGAACAGTGGAAACATGTTCTCTGAAAAGATGAATTAAGCTTCATTATCTGGAAGTCTGATGGAAGAATCTGGGTTTGGCAGATACCCTGAGAAATCTATTTGTCTGAATGTACAGGGCCATTTGTAAAGTTTTGTGGAAACGTAATAATGGTCTGGGGCTGTTTTTCATAGTTTGGGCTAGTCTTTTTAGTTCCAATGAAGAGAAATATTAGTTCTACAGCATACAATGACATTCTAGAAAATTGAGTGCTTCCTACTTTGTGGGAGCAGTTTAGTGAAAGACCATTTTTGTTTCAGCATGACAATGCCCCCGTTCACAAAGCGAGGTCCAAAGATACATGATTTGCCGAGGTTAGTGTAGAAGAAATTGATTGGCCTACACAGAGTCATGATCTCAACCCCATCGAATACCATTGGGATGAATTGGAACACCGATTGCAAGTCAGGCCTTCTTGCCCGACTTCAGTGTCTAACCTCACTAATGCTCTTATGGCTAAATGGAAGCGAATCCTCGCAGCCATATTCCAAAATCTAGTAAAAACCTTTCCAAAAAAGTGGAGGCTATTACAACAGCAAAGGGGGACCAACACCTTATTAATGCCCATGGTGTTGGAATGAGATGTTCAACAAACACATATGTCAGGTGTCAACATACTTTTGGCCATGTAGTGTACATCAAATTTTTGTTATTTGCTAGCAAGATTGAAACACGCAATTTTCTTTTTTATCTCAAATATTTTAATATTTTAATGAAAAATAACAAGATTTATAACAACGTTCACTACTTATAGTTATTACAAATTGATTATTGATATACAACAGTTTTACAAACTTATAAACAATGCTGTGTCTTATATCTTGTCTGGAACCGAATATTTTATCGACAATTCAGATCCATGACGAATAACAAAATTCATAGTTGATATTGTTACAGTCAAGAATATATGTCACATGCTAAAAAAAATAAACAGAAAGAAGCGTAGGCACTACATGAAATGTACAACAATAAATCTGTTACACACAATAAACTATATTAGGTTAAAACTTATGGATAAGCAGATAAGTTAAACTATAAAAAGGATTGTAAACCTGGTGACAATTTCAGTATGAAAAGTATATTTTAAAATACTTTCTTTCGTTTATCTCCTCCAAACAGTTTGTTGAAGAGATATTGTATCTTATATATTTTGTAGCGACACAATTTAAAGTGAATTTCTCTTCCCTTCAGTAAGTATGATGTTATTATATTTTTGAGAACATTATTTTATCGTGTTAAAACAAAAATAAAATAAAATAAGATTTGTTTGTTTTAAATTTTGCGCAAAACTACTCGAAGGCTATCTGCGCTAGCTGTCCCGAATTTAGCAATGTTAGACTAAAGGGGAGGCAGCTAGTCATCACCAACCGCCGCCAACACTTGGGTTACTCTTTTACCAACGAATGGTTAAATTGACCGTCATATATAACGCCCCATTGCTGAAAGGGCAAACATATTTGATATGACGAGAATTTGAATCCGCGATCCTCGGGTTACGAGTCGAATACCTTAATCACCTGGCCATGCCGGTCCATAAAATAAGAATGTAAAGGCTTTTGTGAGTTCGAAGCAAAGTAACGAAATACAAAAGAGTGTAAGTCATCTGAGACAATCTTTTGATAGTTAATATAACATTGCTCTTCGTACCAACTGAGAAGATCGCTGATTTCTTTATAATCGAAAATTTGGTAAATATTAAGAAATTTATTGTTTGTTAGAGTGGTTTTATAAAAGTGAACATTGTTTTTTTTCTCGAATAATTCTACAATGGAATACTTGCGATAGTCGTCTCCAAATTTTAATTAACATCCAACTGCACCTTTGATAAATTTTAGGCTAACCTAATGAAATAATAAATTTTGATCTTCAGGTTTATAATGTCTTCACAACCCAAAAATGAGAAAAAATACTTTCAGGCAACGTTACAAAAGCTGTGGACCAGCATATTTCAAGATTCCTGCTTGTTAATCACTTATCTGCGCTCAAACCGTTGAAAATAGACATATTTGATAAATGAAACGTTTAAGACATTTATAAAAAGTAGTTACATCAGTTGAAAAGATTGATTCTTAAAAAAACAACAACATTGTAAGACCTAAGTCTTAGTATTTGACATGTGCTGACATATATGCTGATGGAATTGAAATGTTCAATATGAAAGGAATCTTCTGTGCACATGAGCAAAACAGTTAGGTCAGAGGCTCTGAGAATTTAGGTATAGCAGCCTTAGGTATTAACTATTGTCCAGAGAGCGAGTAAACAATCAGCAGCATATGCACTTAAAAGGGCCTTGTCTCGTTAAAACATTCAGCAGCATATGCACCTAAAAGGCCTTCTCATCAGCTTTTCTAAAACAATCCTGACATTTGACAACGGATCGAGTTAATTAAAAATTTTCTCAAAACAACCGTAACATAGAGTTCCATTTTCTTTAAATTCTTTTTCGAGATGTTGAATATTACATCTTCAATACTATTTCAAAATTCTATCAAAATTATGTGTTTTTATCACATTATTTTGGTACAGAGAAGTACTCAAAATTACCAGTTCACTTTTACGTGTATACCAATTTAACGTTATAAGTTTCAAGTCTCTTGAAGCTCTTTATTATTATTAGTAAGCTTAAAATAAAATGGCAAAATGCATATTAGAGGTTCGTAAATATGTTACTATAGCACAGTTTTGCATACATTTGTGATTTTGTAGTAGATTAGATATTAGAGTAACGTCGATACATTTCCAAACTCGCAGGAAGGCAACTGAGACCCTAGTGCACGTTTAATAAAATATTTAAAGTGGATTTTTCTTTATTATCATATTAGTTTTCCTTAAATCCGTTTTAAATTAAATACTAAGCCATTGCTAAATGAAAAGAAAATATAGACGTTATTAGCATAGTAAACCAATCCAGCTAGTATAACAGTTTGTTTTTCGCTATTAAACACAAAAATACATAATGTACTATCTATGCTCTACATACTCTAAGTATTGAGTCCCATTTTTTTAATCTTTTAAGCACTGAAAATTCCCTCTAAGCCACTGAAAAATTAAAATAGAGAAATTACATTAAAATACGTCACATGTAACAATTCTATATTTACATGAGTCAAATGTTAATTTCAAAAAAAAAAAAACGTCCGCAAAGATTTTTCCAAGATTTTCTTTTTCAGTTCAAAATCACAGAAAAAATGTTTGAAACATAAAATATATATTTCTTGCCGATTTATGATTCATTCATAAAACTGAGCGACTAAAGCGTATGTCATAACAAATCAGTGTGATAACAAATTACTAAGAATTTTGTAATTCGGTAGTTTATCCTGAAGGAAAACAGAATAACTGTTGTAAGCTCAGGAAAGCGCTCGAGTGTAACTGTTTTCTTATCTGTCCATCTATTGATCTAAATGCATAGCTGCTTATCGATCTAGCTGTTTATCTGTCTCTTGTCCAAACTGTCTGTATATCTGTTAGGTTATCTTACCCAGTAAAACGTTCTTTTTGTATGTGAAACATCCTTCTGACTACAAAGCGTACGTGTCAACAAACAAAAATCCCTGGTTGTAAGAACAAACCACCATTTCTTAGCTTACGTTATGCAATGCTTTAAAGGTAGTGCCACAAGTAATTAGTAAGTTTTGAGTTGCGTAACAACTTAGAACAAGATAGATTTGCCTAATACACTAGTCAGCTCTCAGTATCTTTCGGAAATTGATATCCTTTCAAAGAAGTGATTAATCTTCTCCCGTTCTTGAGGTGCCATGAACAGCAAGGTGCTTGTGCTTCTCTATTCCTCTAATGAAGTGATTCTTAGTTGCTCGTAAATAGATTGAATTTCAAGATGCCTTAAATAGTTGCAGTTCTGTTTGGAATTAATCCCATATGAAGAAAGACCTTCAAATGAATGTCAACCATATGATAATATTATTGGTTTAAATTATTTACTTTATGTATAAATTGTTAATTAATGAATAAAGCATACTCAGTAAATATGCTTTATTTTTGAAGTATGAAGTATTTTGTAAGGTATTGTAAAAAACGTTTAATATGGTTTATTTATGTAACAACTTAAAACTGTTAGTAAATATTAAACTGTCAAATTTATTTCAAACATTTTTAGATCTGTACGTTTGGCATAAGCTCCCAGACATATTGCTTAGTCCCTCGAGAAAGGGGGACGTAAGTACTTCAGTTGATTCAATGTCTTAAACAGCAATTAGTAATTTTAATGAAAATTCTATATCACATTTAAATTCTGTGTTCAACATGAAGATTTAGTGATAAATAATTACTTGTAGCTTTGTACATAAAAGCAAAATAATGAACCAATATATTAATTCTAGTGTTTTTATTTACTTTTAAATTTAACACAAATATACTCGAAAGCTCTCTGCGCTAGCCGTCCATAACTTTGCTGTGAAACGCTAAGGGATGGCAGCTAGTCTCACCGCCCACTCTTCGACTACTCTTTACCAACAAAGAGTGGGATTGAACGACACATTATTAATCCCCACGGCTGAAAGGGTAAGCATATTTAGGGGCGAAATTTCAATAAGCAACTCTCAGTTTGCGAATCATTGTTTATCAACTTCGTCGTTCAAAACTGATTCTAGTGTTAAAAGTGAATGACTAAACTTTTGTTATTATACCATTTGTTTTAAATAAATAAAATGTGATTTATGCATAAAACTAAATAATTATCAAACACTGTAAACTGCGTTAAAATGAATGTAAAATGACTGAATGATGTATCAAAAATATCCAAAATTAACATCAAGCCAAATGATTAACAAAAAGTGGAAATCCTAGGCTAAACTTGAAAATAGAAACGATTATGTGAAATTATTGCAAAAATACAATAAGTTACAAATACGAAACCTTATATACAATATTCATGTTTTAATTAATATGTCGAGAAGTAACATATAATAGTGAAAAACAATTTAAGCTTTGATGTTAAACACTGGCAATAAAACGTAAAACTCTACTTAAATCATTATTGTTTTTTTGTTTTGAATTTCGTGCAAAACTACATAAAAGCTATCTGCGATACCTGTTTCTCGTTTAAGAATGGTCCAGATATGGCCAGATGGTTAAAGTGTTCGAATCCCGGTGCCACAAAACATGGTTGCCCATTCAGCCGTGGGGGCATTATTGTGTAACGGTCAATCCCACTATTCGTTGGTAAAAGAGTAGCCCAAGAGTTGGCAGTGATTACTAACTACCTTCCCTTACACTGCTAAATTAGAAACTCCTAGCACAGATAGCCCTCGAGTAACTTTGTGCGAAATTCAAAAACAAACAAACATTTAAGAATGAAAGATAAAAGAGAAGGCAGATAGTCATCACCACCCACCGCCAACTCTTGGGTTACTCTTTTACCAACGAATAATTGTATTAACACACATGGTTAATAGAGCCAACAAATTTGGTGTGACAGGAATTTTAACCCGCAAACTCCTCATTATAAGTCGAACGACCTAACCACCTAAACATGCTGTCAGTGAAGACCGCTACTAAACGAAAAACACAAATTTCCTGTCAATAAACTGGAGTCAAGATATAAGCCAAGAATTACAAAATACGTCCTAGAAAGGTAATTTGTCGTAAAAAAGCTTAAACTCTTAAATTTATCTAGATAGAATTATCTTCATATCGTTGTATAGCATTTTCCGCCTTCAGTGAAGATATTTTAAAACTCGATAAAACTTTGTGTTATCACTTTCCCCAACCTATCTTCTAAAATCTAATGTCTTTTGTTGAAGTTCTAAGGCCATTCAAAGAAGCTCTTTTGTCTCCTAAGAGCGTCATATATTATAACTTTAGTTGAAAATTCTTGAATATTTGTTGTTTTCAGTTTAACGAAGCTACTGAGTTTGAAGAAAACCACGTGCGTTCCTGTCTCCATAACATGCTCAAGTATACATTTGTAGAGTTGAAAAGGATGTCATACATTTATTATTTTGATTTGTTTAGCCTCTATCTTAAAAGTTGAATAGTAAAGTTTATTTTTATGTATACCGTCTGTTTATCCGTTATTCACTACGACTGTTGATACTTAAAACAGCAAGTTGTTTTTTCTCAAAAAAATTGGAAAACCCTAAAGGAAATTATGTATGTATATATATATTACTTTACCCCAGACACACAGCGGCATTTCTGCAGACTTACGTCGCTAGAAACCATGTTCAGATAGCCATGGTGGGGAGAGTATAGATAGCCCATTTTGTAGATTTGAGCTTAATTCGAAACAACAAACAATTTATGTATGAACACAAAATTCTCCAAAGTATGGGTAAGTTTTAACAAAAGCTAGTTTTAGTTGTTGTAATTGATAAATTCATATGTGTATTTCCATATTTATCAATAGTAATATTTATTTTTCAAAACATTGAAAATGCTTAAAATAAGATATTAACACTTTATTAATTTCTGTAATGATGAATTGTAAAATAATTAATCGAAACAAAATATCAAATTTAAGATGATTATTTAATAGTATAAGCCTTAGCTTTGGTTTGATCATACCACAATTTTTGATGACAAACTTCCCATGTCATTCAAATGTCAGTGTCATAGGATTTGAATAAAGGTCATAGGATCCCTACCGGGCTCACTTTTACATCACAAAGCTAAAAAAACAAACAATAAAGACTTTTACATTTCTACATTAAGTATGATGTATGATTTATAAAAATTCCTCAAAATCTTAATGCGAAAACCAAATCCATAAGTGGGAAACAAATTTACATATCCTTCATCTGGCTTAGTTTATTCGTTCTCCCTCGAAACTACTTGTCTTCTCTTTCGTTAAATTCATTTTCAAAACTAAACCTAAATTGGTTTAATTCTTGTGACTTTTCACTCATTTCCCATATGTTGGATTATAACGTTTCATAATTACAGGAGCTCTTCAAGTCTCTATACCAGCTGAATTTAAAAAGACGATTACCAAACACGCTCACTCCAATAATTTTTTTTATGATTTGGAACACTTTAATTCACTAATTCCTTAGAGACTGATCAAACACTGATAACTTTTCCCCACTCTCTCAACATCATACGAAATTACCTAACACCTAACTTCATAACGCACCTCTCTCTCTTCCTGGATTCATTCAACGTAGTTTCTTTCTGGTATCGATGTTATTCCAGGCTCCGAAATATCGATGTTTTATCACTCTTACTTAAATTGTTTCACCATTTACAGTCTTTTATGAAACACAACTGATTTCGTTGTCTTTCAATGTATCACAATATATTTTACTATCGTATGCATCCACACAAAATACACTAGGAGTACCCTCGGTCCATTCTGTTTCTCCTTTACTGCTCAGAGTTCGACCCGTAAATCCACTAAGTATTGATCACTCACTCAATTGAATAACCAGATATTTACACACAACATCACTGCTAGTTGTAGCTGAGTGGATCTTAAATTGCGTATCTATAAACAATATATATTAGTTTTAACTACAGGAAAGCCACAGACTCATCAACATTTTACAGTGTTCCTGTATTTCAATGGTCAATTCCTTTTCCATAACATACTGTACTATAAAATTAAATTTCTTCAGTAACAGCAGTTTTTACTTGTATGTTTTTTCATTTTCCACTCTGTTAGACCAGATTAAACAATTATGGCCGTTTTTACGATAGCTGCTTCACCTGGGGTCTTAATTTGTCAAGTCCTCATAGCAAACGCAAACTAACGTGGCAGGGGTTTAGTTTTGAGAGAGAGAAATCGTAAGAATTCTCTCTCCAACCGGGATGTTCAGGAACGTTGTGGTTCCTCTTCGTCCCCTTTCGTGTATTGTTATTAGAATTAGTTTTATTTAATTGTTTATTCAATAATATTTGACTCTTTTTTGGGTGGAGGATGTCACTCTGAATGTTATCTTGGACGGAGGCAAAGGCAGCACCGGAGAAAATGGCCACGTCCCGTCCCGAAAAGAGTCAAGCAAATATGATGATGAACTCAATTCAAACGGCCCGACTCAGGGTCTGGCAATAAAGTTGCCTGGGCTGGGATCTAAAATCCAATGTCTAGGTTTTTGTTGTGGGGGGAAACGGGAGTGCCCCGAGAAAACCCACTTTCACAGGACAGGAGCCGAAAGTCCTCATAAGATTATCAAGCCCCCTTTTATGGTGATAGCTCAAGTATTTTTCGTATTAGGAAACTTGATCTCTTATACATGACTCCATTTTCTTTATCATACCCATTCGTTTTATAATATGACTAATGTTATCCTATAGCTAAGTGAGATTGTTTTACAACACAGCGCCTCTTTTAACTTCCTAAAATCTTTCTTTCTGGCTTCATCCTTTACAACACATTCCGACCTGATTCATAGGTTTATGTTATGAATGGAGCTGCTTTTACTGCAAATTCTGAAATACGTTTCTGTAACACTCTGTTGTCCCAATAAAATATATTATGAATTTCTCCTAATTTTAATAGGGTTTACCTTTGCTTCCATAAGAGTAATCAATTCTTTGCCCACCGTAAAATCTAACTACACCATGCTGTTTACCAGGAGCCAGCATTTGCCTAATTATGTTGTTAAGCCTGATTTAATCAACTTCTATAAATTAATAAATAAGAAAAAAAACAACGATATACATTTAAAAATACTTTAAAGTTAAGGCAGTCTATGACCTCTAAAATAACAGCTTTGCGTGTTTCAACGTTTACCTGATAATAACACAGTAAACGTTGTAACACGTAGAGTCGATGTTTTAGAGATCATAGACTGCATTAAAAGTAAAGTATTTTTAATTGTATATTGATTTTGACGTTGAATGTTTCTCATTTATTATCATATCATCACAAACAAGTGCCAAGAAAATAATATTAACCTGCATAACACTTCCCCGACACTCTTAGTCGCTCATCCCTATTTATTAGAGTTGATGCCAATATCATCTGCATTAGCTGTTACTGACTCCCTAAACCCACGAAAAGTATCTGTTAACCTCTCAACATTTTTCGCTCCCATGAGCATTTCAATAAATTTAAATAATTCATAAGAAGTGGTAAAATGCAGTTTTCTCTTTGTGCTTTTCTTATAGCTCGATTTGGAAATAAACTTTAAATAAATCTCTTTTACCAATGTAAAGCTCTTGACTAAATAAATTCATCATATCTTTCAAGTGAGTTTATGGTTAAAAATCTGTGACAGTAATTTCATTTAACCTCCTCAAGTTAATACATAACCTTATCACATCCATCATAACTGGTGACACTACAGCCGATGCATAAGAGCTAAAAGTTTCCATACGTTTTTCTCTATGTCACATTTCTAAAAAAATACTCTTAAAATTAAACGATATGCATACTTTTTGAAGTTGTTTTATCCCAACATTTGAGGTCACTTTAATTGAATGTTCTAGTCTATCATCAACTACACCTTCCGATCCTGAACACTTCCTTCCGCTGCTTAAGGATTAATCCTTTAAACATTTTAACATGCCCTGACTAATCCTAATTATTTAAAATAGTTTATTTCACTCTTGTTGTTACTCGTCGCTATATAAGTGATTAAACAAATAAATATTTCTTTGTGTCACTAATAACAGTTTTGCCTGTATTTAGTTTCGTTCAGTTCCTCCACCATAGCTTTACTGTAACATTTATCAAACTCTTCTACCTGGTGTTTAATTACTTATGTTCTCGATCTATTCTCTGTTTAACATAAGTTCAAAGTACGTTCCTTATTTTGTATTATTTACTTAATGGTTTATTTCTTCACTGTCTCAAAACCGTGTTTCAGAGTTTCCTTTAAAATAATTTCTTATGTGGCTACTTTGACTACATATATATGTTTATGTTTGTGTATTAACCACTGTTACAGGTATATTTTGCAACCCGACAATTTCTACCTCTTTACCAATCAAAACTTAATGTGTGACGCTATGAAACGCCATTACAACTATTTAATTCTCAGGAACTCATAATTTCAATGTGACTTTAGCCATACATGCCCATTTTGCTGTGATGTTAAACCTAATTAAACCTAATGCATCGTTGTGAGATAACTATTTTCTCATCAGGATTTTCTTACTATTAGTGTCTTTTAATGTTTTAATGAGCTGCTTACTAATAATCACTCTTTTTGAGCATTTATTTGAATTTTTTTTATTTTCAACACAACACATTACATTTTTCCTCTTTTATATAATTTTCTTATTCTGCCTAGATTATTTAGCTACAGTCATGTGAAAAAGCTAGGAAACTCTATGAAAGCCTGTGTATTTTTGTAAAATTTTTAGATATATAGATAATTAATCTCAATTTTAACAATGCTGAAAGACTATAGGAAAATAACTAAACAATTAAAACTGAAGAAAAGACTTTTGAAGATCTTCTGCAAATGTAATTCTACAAAAATGCATATTTTAACTGAGGAAAAAGTTAGGACATTCCACATTTATTTCCACTTTAAACGGCTCAACTCACACACAGGTGTATCACACCAGATGCACATGTTTAGATGTTCGATACTCAGCATTTTGAATGAGGCTTCTCCAATTTAAACCTCAGACATTTAGTTTGGTGTACTCCTGACTGTTGAAGTGAGAGTAAGCACCATGGTGAGAGCAAAAAAACTGTCTGAGGCTTTCAGAAAGAAAATTGTAGCAGTTTATGAGTCTGGTAAGGGATTTAAAAAGATCCCAAAAGATTTTGAAATCAGCCATTTCCACTGTCCGGAAAATAGTCAACATCCCCAAGTCTGGTCGTCGAAGAAAGTTCACGCCGAAAGCAGCCCGCAAGATGCTAAAAAGCTCTCCAAATATCCTAACATGTCATCATGGGACCAACAGCAGGCTCTAAGTACTGTTGGTGTGAAAGTGCATGCCTCTACAATCAGAAAGAGACTGCACAAGTTAAACTTGCATGGGAGGTGTGCAAGGAGGAAACTTTTGCTCTCTAAGAGAAACATCAAGGCCAGACTGAAGTTTATTAGAGAAAATGTAGACAAAGATCAGGACTTCTGAAATTATTTTCTTTGGACAGATAAATTCAAAATTAAATTATTTGGACACCAGAACAGAGGATATGTTTGGCGTAAACCAAATGCAGCATTCCAGGAAAAGAATCTCATACCAACTGTGAAGCATGGAGATGGAAGTGTCATGGTTTGGGGCTACTTTGCTGCAGCATGACCTGGACAGCTCACAATCATAGAATCCACCATGAATTATACTGTGTATCAGAGGGTGCTTGAGGATCATGTGAGATCATCTGTACGAAAATTAAAGCTGAAGCGGTACTGGACCATGCAACACAACAATGACCCAAAACATACCAGTATATCCACCAAGGACTGGCTGAAAACTAAGAAATGGAGAGTCCAGGAATGGCCGAGTCAAAGCCTAGATCTTAATCCCATTGAGATGCTGTGGGGTGACTTGAAACGGGCGGTACATGCAAGAAGCCCCTCAAACATCCCACAGCTGAAATAATTCTACATTGAGGAGTGGGGCAAACTTTCTTCAGATCGATGTCAGAGACTGGTAGATGGCTACAAGAAGCACCTCACTGCAGTTATTTCAGCCAAAGAGGGTAACTCTAACTATTAAGGGATAGAGTGTCCTAACTTTCTCTTCTTAAAAAGTCTTTTTTTCAATTTTAATTATTTAGTTATATTTCTATAATCTCTCAGTATTGTTGAAATTGAGATTAAATATTTATATGTCTAAAAATGTTACAAAAATGTACAGGCTTTCATGGGGTGTCCTAACTTTTTCACATAATTGTATATGATAAACTTGATAACATATAGAATGTTTTAGTAGAAATTTGTATTTTCTTTCCTTATTCACAAAATCACTCAACCGAAAAAAGTTTCCTTACATTTTTCTCGGAGTGTCGATCCAGGTTTATTTGTTTGAAGTAAGTAATTCTCCTAACTTGATTTTAAACTACTTTCAACGCACAGTGTTTCCTGATTACTACGTGTTCATCTGTTAACATAACTGTTTGGCTTCCTGTATCTTAACCGTATTACTTACTATGTGTTAATAATTTTATCAGAATTTGTTCCCACAGCATTAAATCTAGAGTGTTGTTAGAATCTTTCATATGATTAAATCATTCGGTCCATTTAACTAGCCGTTCATAAAGCCTTGTTTCATTACCATTGTTCTAACTCTCTGAACTTTCTCCAATAAGTTACAGATATGTCTCTAAAGTAACAATATTCACTACAACATACCATAATTTATTTGCACTTCCAGTTTTATTATGTTCTGCGAATGCCTTTCCATATTACGCGTGAATGAGTTTTCTCAACATGTCCATTCCTTTGCTCTTGCTACATTCTCAAAAACACATAAAATATATCTACAACACATTCGCAAAATTTAGAAAACTGTACGAGAGTACTTGTTTACAGTATTACAACACTACAGTCAGAATTATTCTGGCTTCCATTCATTATCAACACGAATTTCCTCTGCTTATACTGTTACATATTATAATTTATCTCGGACAAGACCCGATTTATTATGTTACGTATATTAAGGTATTACGATTTGAAAGAGCTGAAATTTTAATTTTAAATTAGAAGCTAATTGAATGTCAATATACATCAATACACAACAAGACTGATTACTCTAAAGAAACAAACTTGGAATTTGAAAACTTCCAACTGAAAACAGACATATGTTTGTATTAACAAACAAAAGCTAGATTATTCGTGATGCCGAGAAATCCACTTGAAATAAAAATGTATCTCAACACGACTGGTAAGTTATTAAAACAAAGTAGATTAACAACGTTTCGACCATCTTAGGTCATTTTCAAGCCAACCTGAAACGTTGTTCTCTACTTTACTTTAATACCCATACCACTCGTCTTGGGATATAGGAGCTAGATTAGTTAACTATTAGCTGCAAGTGGTATGTCTTATTTTATCTGCCACTTTGCTGACCGCTAAGTTGTGACACAGACAAGTTGACTTACGCATGGATGGATAACAGTACTACCCAGCTGCAGATATTCACATATGTCATCGTCAAACCTTATACTTAATCGATAAAGGAGTGTAGAACGAGGCTTACGAGCTTAGCATTTCATGTAAATAGCTTTGTTCCAACTTGTACTAGAACATGGCGTAAAACTGCCGCAGCTCCACTGGCAGTAAAATCACAGTTAACAAAAAGACCGAGTTCTTAAATATCTGACAAACACTGCGATATGACATACCTCATTATAAGCGTATATTTATGGGTATATTCTGTGTTAAACGCTATAGAAAGGTTTGTTTAGTTCAGTCTCTACCTTGCATCTTCATCAAAATACTATGATAAAAGCCTTTTCCAAAAATGTGGTTGTTTAGTGACTAATTTGATTTTAATGTAATTATAAAAATATTGTAATTGTTGAAAAACTTTTCATTTTTGCCTTCAACTTGGATACTTGAATAAACCAAAAAATGACAAAATCCATCATGTAATTATTAAATTAAGAAAAAGTGCCCTTATATCAAATAAGTACATATAAGAATGTCTCTGGCTTAAACTCCTTTTTATTGTTTACTAGCTAGAGTATCCGTCCTCTGGACAGAAATTATGTAAATTCATCATTAATAAAATGTTATCTCAGGACATGAAAAGCTGCTTTACTTAAACATAATTGTAAAAATTGCGAAAACATCCATAACAACTGCTAAATGCAAAATGCGAAACCGCAAGTTTGTATATATCTTCACATGGATCTGAAAAACTTCCATTACACATTTCGTAAAGATTTATCCACAGCAGGTGAGATGATGGTAAAGTGGTAAAATTTTCTCAAAGAAAAAGCAAAACTGAAATTTTTACGCACCTAATGATTCTCCACACAAATTTTGGTGTCAGTACATCTACACCTTGCGAAATAGTCATATGGACATACAACATACAATAGACAGTACTATTATATTTATATAGATACACCTTTAAAGTAAAGTATTAAAGTAGCTTACGATGAATTTAAAATCTGCAATCCTATTTCATACCATTATATAATATCATATTATATTGATTAATGTAGATAGACAATATTTTATTATATAATATTACATTACATAGAACTTATATATATCAACTTACTTTATTCTCAACTGAAAAAGTAGAGGATGAAATCCACTGACTTTTAATAAGCTGTGTCTTAAATGTTGGAATACATGAGGTGTACGACGTTCCAAGTCGTCACCAACATAGTTTAATATTCACCTAGCGATAACAATCACGCTCGTATGGTCACAGAGCTACGTCACTGATTATATGCACAACAGTTACCGTATTGATTGGTTAAACTAACGATGTCGTTAACAGCTTTCTTCAGCTCAGAGTACTTGCCGTTAAAAGTATTTTCCAAAAAGTCAAAACTTTTGAATTTGGATCTGAAATTTTTACAGGCCTTGCATATCATTATTTTTTAAACCAAATTTACCAACAATCCATTACACAACATGATCTAAAGAACTAAAAATAAAAATTGTTTGTTCAAAGTAGCTTTTTAACTAATATACAAAACTTTTTAACAGCTGTGTAGGCCCGGCATGGCCAAGCGTGTTAAGGCGTGCGACTCGTAATCTAGGTTCCCATGCCGGTTGCGCCAAACATGCTCGCCCTTTCAGCTGTGGGGGCGTTATAATGTACGGTCAATCCCACTATTCGTTGGTAAAAGAGTAGCCAAGAGTTGGCGGTGGGTGATGATGACTAGCTGATTTCCCTCTAGTCTCACACTGCTAAATTCGGGACGGCTTGTACAGATAGCCTTCGAGTAGCTTTGTGCGAAATTCCAAAACAAACAAACAGAGTTGTGAAGACTTTCTTAACAAAGAGATTACCAAACTCCAGAATATATCGAATATACTCCAAGATAGTCATGTCTTTATAACAAAATGAACTGACTTATTTTTACTGAAAACAAAACGTCGTTCAATAAATAATTAAACTGTATGGTCGTGAGTGCGCCTAAACTTTGGCTTTTCGTAATAAATGAAAGATAGAGAGAAACTTGTAACTTTATAAAACCTTCAGTATATCATGTAACTGTGTATTATCATGAAAATGTTTTAGCCTTTTATATTATTAGATCAGTCAGTAGCATAATAATGATACAATTGAGTTACAGGAAATAAAATTTCTTTTTTATTGCTTAAAACCGTAATATCTATCTATCTATCCTTATATATATACACTTAAGTTGCTTTAGGTGGCATAGTTTAATGTTCATATTATTTTACAACTTTTTTTGTGTATCATTCTTTTGCTGGCACCTGAGGGTGTACAGTTTACACAAAATTTAACTCAAAAAAAGATGGCAGTATGATCAAGTTTAGCAAAGTCATTTACGCAACTCTATGCCCTAGAAATGTATATAAGTAGTTTTTTTAACAGAGGAAATCAAAATGTGACTATATCAGACTACAGAAAACTTAAATTTAAGAAAAGAAGTATAGCAAAAAGCATAAAATATATATTCTGCCGTAGGATAGATTTTCAAATGGTTTTAAGCTATGTAAAATAATTTCCTGTCACGTTTAATATATTTTTATCTTCCATGGAACTAGAAAACTAACGTGAAGATTTTGATAAAACGACAAGGATGGAAAATTTGTTCCTGATTCTGTTCCCTAAGCCTAACATCGATCTGACAATAGTGAAAAATGAAAAGATGGTTTATAACTCCTTGCTTTACTATCATCAAAGATTATTCGTTATTTTTTAACTTAACTTTTTCGTTTAACAGATTCCCACGACAACACTTTACATTTGGTCTCGACCTGCTTATTGTCATTTTACCGTTTTTGATATACCTCTTCTAGAGCGTATGAAGAAAGAAAGAAGCAAAAATAATAGGGAAATAAAACCTTTTAATGCCCAACATTTTGCTCATGTTTTCCAATTGTATACCAGACAATTCTTTTCTATATTTTGTTCTGGATACGTTTTACTTAATAAAGTCGTACTGAAAATAACAGACAAATGCGACGACATATAAACAAAAACTCTATTAAAAACAATACTTTACAGTGTTTTTAAGCTAATACGGTTTATTGTTCTCGGAATTACGTTATTAATTCGTAGTTCTCAAAAGTATTGTGTTAGATAATCTTTAAGACGCTGCTAAAACTTCAGTGTTTATATATGTGTGTGTGTGTAAATGTTTCATGATAAGATAAGACCCACAAATTATTGAATTGCTTGCCACTACATTTGTTATAGATATTAGTTTGTTGTAACTAAGGAACAATCCGAAACCAAAACAATTTAAATAAACACATTGCATCGGCTAAACAGATTCCAAGTTATAAGATACAATGTGAGATTATAAAATGTACCCTAAGTTTTGGCCGTGACTGAAGAAGCATGACTCACATTTCGGTGGGAATACGCCATCTGTCTGTCAGTCTTAACCTCCATTTGCCAGCCTCTATAGCTAACTTAAAATGAAATTATTTCCAGCCAAAATAATTTAAGGAGAGACATCACTTTCGACATAACAAGGTCATGTAAAAAAAGTAAACTTAGTGATTTCGAGAATGGTAATCTTTGTATTTTCATCCTCCAAATGTATAACGTTAAATGTCAGATTTCGAAAACTTTGGTGGGTACGATACAGATAAACCAGCACCACGGTATACATTTGTTCTTAACAACAAACAAAAAAATTCAAAATATACTTAATACTAAAACTCATATTTTCTACAGCTTTTGTTATTATAAAATTTTTGATAATAATTCATTTTCTTTTATCAATATTTTAAGTTAATTTTTAATCAATATCATTCGGTGTTATTTATAAATGTAGTGTACGGCCGTCAAAATGGAAAAGTTATCTGAGAAATATTAATAACAGTCTTGATTATGGAACTATTTCTTTCTTGCTTTGATTCAGGCGGTCTATGCTGTATAAACTGTACTAGACTGGAAATTTCACGGATTGCTTGAAATCGAGGTGTTGAAAGGTATGTATGATTTGTCGATTTCTGTTAAATATTTTTCACACACATTGAAATATCAAACTTATAAAATCATGTCAGGTAAGGTTTATTCCATTTGTGCTAAATACAAAACCTAAACACTAATTAACAATATAAAATATTTGAAAGTTATCCACAAAAACAGATAGTGATTTGAGATTGAAAAAGGCTTAACTTTATTTCATGTATTTTATTTTGTGAGTGGTCAAAAGCTCCTAAATTATCTCAAAATTTGAGAGTAAATTGTTCTCCCACATTTAACGAAAAGTATTAATGATTAGTAAAAAAAACACACGCCCAAAGGGAATTTGCCTCCGTCTTGGAATACTTTGCAGTGTGTATGACTTCTTAAATACTATTACATTGCTATAAAATATTTGAAAATGATGTAGTTTACAAAATGGCAAATATATGTTGACACCTTTATCACCTAACGAAATGGTTACAAAAACAGAGACAGTAATACGTATCTTTTCCTTTTAACTTTTTTGATAAATAGTGCTCTTAGTAGATTATACTTTATATCATTTGAAGTAATCAGGGCCTTTTTATTCATTCTCCAATTTCAATTGTAATTTAAATAAATAGAAAGCTGTTTGTGATATTGAAGCTTTTTGACCAACAATTAGCTTCCAAGGCCGCTAGAACAAATACATGTAACTGCAAAACATAAATTACAAACCGCATTCAACCTGCCTATAACGCGGAAATTAATCCTATAAATGATCAGGCATGGCCAGGTGGGTTAAGGCGTTCGACTAGTAATCTGAGGGTAGCGGATTCAAATCCCCGTCACACCAAACACCCTCTCCCTTTCAGCTGTGAGGGCGTTATAATGTGACGATCAGTCCAACTATTCTTTGGTAAAAGAGGTGACGGTGAGCAGTGACGACTAGCTACTTTCCCTCTAGTTTTACACTGCAAAATTAGGGATGGCTAACGCAGATAGCCCTCGAGTAGCTTTGAGCGAAATTCGAAAACAAACAAATCTTTTCAATAATCTAAATGCAATAAACTATGAATTGTCTTAAAGTAATCTATTAAACAACAACACTGTATCATTTTTAATATAGCTCTAACATGACATAAAAAAAATAATCCTAAATACAAGTGTGATGTTTAGTCAACAAATAACATGATAAACTGTTACCAACCAACAACAACTGATCTAAGCTGCACTTTCGAAAAGTGATTCTTCCTTCTGCAGGGTCAAATTGGGGAAAGCAGAAAACGCATGCTTTATCGTAATAAAGTTTGTGACGTAAAAGTATGTATGGTAACTATCCTAAAAGCAAATGAAGTATTTATATTAGTTTTCAATAGAGCTATTTACTATTTCAAATCCAACAGTGATTCTGGTGTACTTAAAGACAGAAACAGAGGGGAAAATGTGGAATGCTAATTATTTAGCAAGAAAACTTTGGAAAATTTCAAAATTAACCTTTCTCTATATGAATTGTGTTTTGTGTTTAGACAGAAGCTCTATCAATAGGAAATAAGCTACAGAACATTCAGAACAAAATAAACATTTATGTACATGTAAAACAGAAATATGGGCTGTACTTTAGAAAAGTAGCTCTTCCTTCTTCAGTGCTATGTTACTTTTCAAAAAAGTATTTCATTTCTGTAAAATAGCTGAAATAACGTAGTTCATAACACTGCAATAGTGTGTCGACACATTTATCACTTCATGAAACGTTTGCAAGATCAATAAATATGAACTGAACTTTCGAAATAACTAATATTTATAAACGGAGAGTGATCTTTAACTAATCTATTAAACAACAACAGTGTATTATTTAAAAAAAACAGCTTTAACATGAAACATAATAGCCTAATTTTTATCTGATGGATGAACAGCACTCAAAGGGTTAAACTTATAGGATTTTTTTACTGCTCTATCTATTTTAATTCTAAATCTAGTTTCAATACCTAAGAGAGTCAGTCATATCAACCATACTGTTAGAGTTAAAGGATTTTTTATTTTGTGAGTTTTAAGTGTCGTGCATACATGCGTAGATAGGATTTTTAAAATGTCAGGTTTTAAATCGTTCTATAAAGGTATATTGTTTGAGAGCATACTGGTCTTTATAGCGCTAAAGTGTTTATCTAAGCATAATACCTGCAGTTATACTGGCTTTGAGTTGCAATTAAAACTCAGTCATTGCGTTGTATACATTTTAGCTCGTGTATATGATTCAATATTATGTATTTATTTTAATATATATGCTTGCTTCAGTTCAGTGCCTATTTAGTAATGCATGTAACTTATATTGTTAAAGGTGTATTACGAATCACTGCCTATTCTCTTCGTCTAAAGATTATAAATCTACGCGACAAGCGACGCTTTAGTATTATTGGGTCACTACAGTCTATATACTAAAAACCTCGGAAAATATAATTGTGATGAACGCTAATAAATCGGAAGATTTCAGATATTTTATTAGAAACTTTTTATTGATTTTGAAGGTTAAAAACCATTTAACTTCCGTGAATTAACTTCGGACGCTAGTTTTTCAAAAAGGACATTAGATATTAGCATCGGTTAAAAACTTACTTATTCAAACAAGGTACCTCGCCATCAAAACAAATATAACTATCAACAAAGAATTAATTCGCTCTCCGTGAACGTCGATAAAAGACTCAGTTCCAGGCTATATAGAAGTCCCAATAATGTTTCTAAAACTCTTGTATATAAACCATTATTTGAAATAACAATTATTATAAACTATATATTTGTTTGTATATTAAAATATATTTGTGCTAAGAAATTTGTTTGTTTATTTTTTTAATTTCGCACAAGGCTATCTGTGCTAGCCGTCTCTAATTTAGCAGTGTAAGACTAGAGGGAAATCAGCTAGTCATCACCACCCACCGCCAACTCTTAGGCTACTCTTTTACCAACGAATAGTGGGATTGATTGTCACATTATAACGCCCCCACGGCTGAAGTGGCGAGCATGTTTGTGCGACAGGGATGCGAACACGCGACCCTCAGATTACGAAGCGCACGCCTTAACACACTTGGCCATTCTGAGGCGTATGTAAAAAAGAAAATTGTTTCTTTTAATCTTGTTGGAAAATATCATAAACTAGACACATATTACACACTTAATTATCTTTTAAATTATTGTTAAAATTTCTGGCTATTTAAAATTGTAAGACGTAACGTACGTGTGTAATAAATCGGGAACGGGTCCAAGATAAATCATAATTCGTAACGTTTGTCATTTAAGTTCTATCAGGTATTGGTTGCGAGGAAAAAGCCAGCTTGGGCGATGGGTGCATAGTAATTGATGATATCAGTTCTACTAGGAATGAGTTACTACGGAAGAACACCCAGCTTAAATGATGTGCTTCATAACGTTTCTACCGGGTATTAGTTACTATGGAACACCCAACCTAAATAATGTTTGTTGTAACATTTCTACACCGTATGAGTTACTAGAAACATCCAGCCTACGCGATGTCGTAACAACATTTCTTCTGGGAAAAAGTTAGTATGGAACATCCAGCCTAATTGATGTGTGTAATAACATTTTTACTGAGTATGGAACATGCAGACTACGTGATGTGTGTAATAACATTTCTGCTGGGTATGAAACACGCAGACTATGTGATGTGTATAATAACATTTTTACTCAGTATGGAACACGCAGACTACGTGATGTGTATAATAACATTTTTACTGAGTATGGAACACGCAAACTACGTGATGTGTGTAGTAACATTTTTACTGAGTTTGGAACACACAGACTATGTGATGTGTGTAATAACATTTCTGCTGGGTTTGAGTTACTACGAAACAAACACTTGTGAGATTTCTACCTGGTATGAGCTCTTTATCACATCGACGCTATTCTTTACCCTGACCCACTCACTGTAAACATACAACACTCATGGACTGCTAACAAAATAATAACTGTTGACTCTACATTACAGCAGGAAACTCTAATTCACCATGACCTACAAATAAATTGGCTTTGACTCTCCTTGACGAGTGTTGCTTTGAAGTACTCTATACTCTAATTAATTACTCGCAACAACTGTAACTCGGTTAGGTTGATCACACTTATTCTCAAAAAATATCTTTACATTACCAAATTAATTGTAAATTGTACTTGTGCATATATTTTTCACTGATAGTAATAACATCTCAACTCAAATTGGAGACTATATTTTCATTCCCACCAAGCTGAACTAGACTGAAACTGAATGATAATTAGTAGTTTATACCTTGTTTTGCAAAAAAATACTCTGCTCTTGAAGTATATAGATATTTTAATAATAAAACCTACACACTGAGAAATTTTAATGAGCAAACTAATGGGAATATTGAGGAAGAAACACCAAAAAGTAAAAATTACTAATGAACAACGTTTCTTCTTATAAACACTGTTACTTGTGTTACAGATGATTAATGTGCATTCTAGAAGAAGAAAAAAACAACTTTGTAACATTAGCAACTTGTGATAGTATGCAAATATGCGAGTTTCAGCTTGTAAATAATCATATAATTCCATAATATTTCCAACGACCAGTAAGTAATACAACAAAAAGTGGAATCATTAATACGAACGACTAAAATCATTTTCAAATTTTGTTAATTTGTTCTTAGTTGTTATGAATTAAAAGTGAGGTGAAACTGTGAAATAAGATAATAAACTTGAAATATTTTTATCGGATTTTTATTACTAATGTTTTCTTTATGTTACGGTAAAAACATCTGCTTTCTTCTTGACAGAATAAAGCTGATAAAGCCATAATTTACAATGAGCACTTTTAATTCGAAAACTGAGAATGTACAATAATCGTGTTTGAGGTTCCATACTTTACAGCAACGTTATTTCATTGGACAGATGTAGAATCTTCAAAACCAAAGTACCACCTAAAAATTTGTCACAAAATATCATACTTCTTAGGTTTAGCCAGGAGATTTCGCTAGACTTTACAAGTTTTTCACATCAGGTAATACATATCTCAACTTTCTCTTACAGTTTGAAGAGCGAATATTTTGCACTCTCCAGGTGAATTAAGAGTAGAATATAATTTCTAACACTCTTATTTATAATGAAGTTCTACATTTATACTATGAATATAAATATTATATTTCATTTAATATTTGATTTAAATAATTTCAACAAAAATGTCAATATTCCGTTATACTAGCACTGTCATTTCGTGATATCGAGAAACCCCCTTAAATTAAAAATGTATTCTCAAGATGGCTGGTATGAGTATCAAACCTTAAATTAGAATAAAGTACAGAGCAACGTTTCGACCTTCATAGGTCATCTTTAACCTGAAGATGACCTAAGAAGGCTGAAACGTTGTTCTACACTTTACTTTAAGTTTTAATATCCCATACCAGCCGTTTAAAAATATATCAATTCCTATTTGTCGTTTCAAACAGAATATTTTTATAATTTTTAATTACTTCTTGCACATTTATTAACTTCCATTTTTAGAATTAAGTTTGGTTTTAAATTTCACGCAAAGCTACACGAAGGCTATCTGCGCTAGCCGTCCCTAATTTAATAGTGTAAAACTATAGAGAAAGTAGCCAGTCATCACCGCCCACCGTCAACTGTTGGGCTACTCTTTTACCAACGAATAGTAGGATTGACCGTCACATTATAACGCTCCCACGGCTGAAAAGGTGAGCATGTGTGGTGTGACGGGGATTCAAACCCGCGGATTATGAGTTAAATGCCTTAACCACATGACCATGCCGGGCCTTGGAACTAGGAAATAAGTGTATTTTGATAGTATTAAAAATAGTGTTGCATCGATGACAAAAAAATTTTGCTATAAAATCTGAAACGTGTAATATTAACTTATTGCTTAATATAAGCTTATCAAAAGCTTATATTATTTGGGTATGTGAAGAGACTTATAAAAATTCTGAAATTAATTCTAAATTAATTAGATTACCATATATTTAATTTGTAGCCTTAACAAGAATTTATTAATTTTGTAATATATTTTTTCTCTATTGTGTACATTAATATATACTTACATATTGAGTCTTTTGGTACCAAAACATGGGAAGAAAACATAACACAACTTATTTTTCTGAAAATTTGAGAGTTAAGTTTAAGTACAAGTCACTTGTTTCAAATGATTGTTATAATTAGGAAAAAAAATGATTAAAATTCTAAACTGAGAGATATCAATGAATTTTATTAAAACACTTTTTGATGAAAAAACTCTATTTTGAGATTTAGGAACCTTTTTCTCAACTGAAATTTGTCAGATTATACAATTGTAAATAAATGCAATTTGAACAGTAAAGTAAAAACTGTTATTAATGGATAAATAGTTTTAGTTTGATTCAAATGTTTCAAAGAAACACTATTTAAATATTCTCTTAACTTTGAGTAAAAATATATATTGTGTAAAGTTTGGTTTGTTTTGAATTTCGCGCAAAGCTAACGTAAAGTTTAATGACCCAGTTTTCATCACGTAAAGCATTCTATAGAAACATTGAAAAAATGTTTAGCAATTTTAAAATCGCCATTAAAATATTAAGAAGAGCATCCAAGCACATACAGGAAGATATCCGTTTTGTTATTTCTTGTTCCATGTCATTTATCAACTAACAGTTTAGACCTGAGCAGAGTTAACAAGAACATGACATAGGTAACCATTCGTGCAATTGTCTATTGTTTTTATTTGTAACCAAGTTTGTTATAATGTTTAGTTCCCATGATTTCACGCTTCAAGCATCAAACAATGTAATGGAATGATATTATCTTCAAAATATATCTCACATGAAATATTTCCTAAGCGTTGAGAGATTTCACCAGGAAACGATGCTGTGAAATATACTAAATAATGTAGGGTGTCTTATTTTTATTACTCATCTAGTAATCTCAGTAAACTTAAAATATGGGATTCAATACTTAAGAAAACCCTCTTTAATGTAATTTAAAGTGGAAAACAATAAAAGTTCATATAATTGAAGTAGTACTCGGGTAAATTGAGACCTTCTTCATAAAGTTCATAAACAAAACAGTTAGAAGCGTAATGTAAGTCAAATTTCAACATTTGATTCACTCTTTGATGCAATGTAATCAAATCACCAACCTAAACTTTTATTGTTAGACTATTGAATATATTGATGGTATTTTTACAATTTAACCATAAAGTCTTAAACGACGCATATTATCTCAGGATTAAGTACATTCAAAACATCTAATGAGTGCTTATGTTTTATGCTTACACGATTTCAGTGGTTTTCAAATAACTTCCTAGTATTTAATTTTTATTACACCTTACCCTGATGTTTCTACATTGTCAATATATTGTTAATTTCAAATTATTATTTACAAAATAACTAACGATCCAGATTCGTTGATTGATATGTTCATCACTCGACCAATTCGTCACTATAATGTTAAAGCCCGGCATGGCTAGATGGTTATGGCGTTCCACTCGCAGTCTGAGAATCGTGAATTGAATTCCCATTACACCAAACCTGTCTCTCTTTCAGCCATGGGAGCGTTATTTCATGGCGGTAAATCCCACTATTCTTTAGTAAAAGAATCCAAGGGTTGGCGGTGAGTGGTGATGACTAGCTCACTTCTTTCCCGTCTTACACTGCTAAATTAGGGACGGCTAGCCTAGATAGCTCTCGTGTAGTTTTGTGCGAAATTCAAAAAAAATAAATAAACAAAATAATCTAATAACAGTTGTTCTTTTATTATTATTGTATTCCTAATTTAAAACGTCGCTCAGAAGTTTGGATTTTATGTGTAAGAGCAAGATATCACTGATAACACAATGTTAGGCTGAGCAATAAAGAAAAAAATGTGACTTCGTAAGCTACAGGAAATTATTATCTCTTACGTAAAATTTTATTGGAGCTATATTTGTGAAGCTGGACGACTTGCTATGTGTCATGCTGCTAACATAGTAATGATTATTCGTAATTAATTATATAAGGCTCGCTTTTGAATGTGATTACTGGGTGAGTATTGGGAATTCGAATTTTCAACCTTAACAGCATCTTATCTCTACTTAGAAGAAAAAGCTAAGTCAGACGCCTTAAGAGTTAAAGTTTAACCGTCCTTAATTTTGAGCTACTAATCAGAGTAGTAGCAGAAGCCACCAGCAGTTGCAGCCACTAAAGTTTAGTTCAGTCATTTAAATAAAATAATGGATTTACTTTTAACTTTCATAAAGCTCTTACGGCTGAAGATGCACAGAGTGATCAGTAGCATCGCGTGTTTAATTCCTGACCCTTCGCGACAAGTTAACCAATGATTAGGTCTTAAGTATCAGATACCCCTAGTATTAAACTTTATGTTCGGGCCCGGCATGGCCAAGCGTGTTAAGGCGTGCGACTCGTAATCTGAAGTCGCGGGTTCGCATCCCCGACGCGCCAAACATGTTTGCCCTTTCAGTCGTGGGGGCATTATAATGTGACGGTCAATTCGTTGGTAAAAGAGTAATCCAAGAGTTGGCGGTGGGTGGTGATGACTAGCTGCCTACTTTCTAGTCTTATACTGCTAAATTAAGGACGGCTACCACAGATAGCCCTCGAGTAGCTTTAAGCGAAATTCAAAAACAAATAAACAAACTTCACGTCCAGTGTCTTTTACCTTTAAAGCAATCATTGTATGCCAGCATATATGGTTGTTTTAATGTAAGATAAGCTGAGCAATTTCAAGTTACACCACAACAGCTGATTTATACTGAAACCAAAAAAATAAAACAAATAAAATTGAAAACTTAACTCAGATTTATGGCATTATTCGTGTTTAAAACTAACCGTGGATCATTCGAATATAATTTATATAATGCTTTTTTCATGTGTTTAGGTTATAATTATCAAAATTTACTACAGTGTAGAAAATCCTTAAGCACAGGATGCAAATTCCCGTAAAATCTTTATAGAAACGCCTTATATAATCTAAACAGTTATATTAATGCTCTGTGGAAAACCTCCAAGAAAGTATTACTTCTGGCAGAGAAAAAGTTTAATCTTCGTAGAGATGATTTGTGTTCTTTATTAATGTTTATGTTGCTTGCTGTAAATATAACAGTAACTTTAGAAACATTCGAGCCAAAAATGCTCAGTATTTCTACAAAATATTGAATAATAATATTCAGTGACATTAGCATTTTAAAGGTAAGTTTTTATGACAAATGTACATCCATACAATAAATTAATACTTTTTTATGTTATGGTCGTGACAAAATGACTTTAACTTTCATCGCTTTTATCTCATATGTAAAATAGTGAAATTGAGTTAGTTTTAACAACTAATCGCAAAAGCAGAAATTCCACGATTCATAACATTATTTTGTTTTATATTCAGGAACTAAACATTTCCAACAAAATCACCTTTGTAACACCACTTAAATGTAAAACATTGTTTTCCTTATATTTTCTCATTCTTCATCTTTATTTAACATTAATTTAATAAACTATTTTTTACATAATTCTCACAGAACTTCCATAGTTTATTAATCACAAGGTGTTATCAATTAATCCAACATAACTTAATTGTTTATTGTAATTTTAAGTACTAAAATAAAATTGTAGCTTAACTTGTATTAATAAGATTAATATTGTTCAAACATTTTCTTACTGAAACCAATTACTTATTATATTTGGTTGTTCTTTTTTGGCAAATTTCGACTGTTAAGTTACTAATAAAAAATGATTTGTTAGTAATTTTCTTTCATTTTGCATACACTTAACAGTATAAAAAATCTGTTCAACTCGCTCTTATTTTAATGCACTTCATCTATACCTGATTTTTGTGGTTGTCGACACTTCAGTCTTTTTGCTGAAACAAGCAGATACGGTAAGACATTTATGACGATTTGTTGCTGAGCTGCACATTTAAAGGCATTATCAGATTAGCAGCCAAAAGTATTAAAGCTAGTTTAGAAGAAGTTATAGTTAGATTAAGATTTATTAAGTACAATAAAAATGTAGTTGTGAATAAAGGCAATTAGTTAACGTATCGTGCTGAGGCTTCATTGAAGTTAGCGTAATTTTCAAGTCACGTATTTTACACTTCCGTATTAACTATATTAGCTACAAGAGAATAAAATTGATCTCTGTTTATCCTTGACATTATCAACCATCAGCATGAGTGTAACCTCAAAACTATTGCTTACAGCAAACCCTATACAAATGTTTGCATTTTGAATCTAACCTCATCCCATTTTGCCAGATGCCTATACAAAATTATGCTAAGAAAATCAAAGCAAACACAAAAATCTAACATCTACACAACTTTTCAAGCCGTCAAGTAGTTTTTGACTAAGAAAAAATACAATGGACTCGTACATCGTCACAACTTTCATTGTATTACCCTACAAACTACAATTAAATGTTCAATTAAAAATAACCTGAAAAGTGTTTCAAATGGAAGTTTATTCCAAAACGCTTCAACATCTTCAAACTTTCTAAAAGAAATTAAAAAATATCAAAGGCACTACTTGATTACAACATTTAAAACCTTCGCACTGATGAACATAAGTGCAACAACTAACAAATCTCAACATTTAAAAAATAAGTAAATTAAAAAAACCCAAGTGTATCTATTGACAAATCTTAACATTTAAAACAAATAAATGAAAAGAACACAAATGCAACTATTAACAAATAACAACACTTGGAAACACGTAAATTTTCTTTAAAATTTTTTTTTTAAGTTTTGACATTCATCATCCAACCTTTAACTGAAATAATACAACCTGTACAAACAACTTACACATACTGAAGAAACCAGCACTCATTACTCTTTTATAACATGACCATGCTACAAAAAACAACAAAACTATTCTTGTAACGTCAAAGAAACATCCGACAATCTGAGACTCTCTCACCAAATCACTCTATCTTTTCCATACTGACTATTAAATAACCGCCGGACACTAAAATTACGTTGTGCTGACAAAGGCATAGAAAACAAAACCTTTTCACCACAAGATTCTAGGCAAGGACAATCCATTAAACTGTCAACGCTAATACAGCCTTTCTCTTTTTACTAGACCGTTCAATGTTATAGATCATTAAAGTTGCTATTTATATGACTTAAATAATATGTTAAAACTTACTGTGAAGAATATTTTCAATAAGTTCCAGAAGTTTATTAACAACATATTGATTATTTAAAATAACATTGTATTTTTCTTTTCTGAATAAAGTATAAAAACTGATAAAATAAATCACGTGATAATCGTTCTTTTATAGGAACATCTCAAGCTGAGTAGTTGTAGACTGAAAGAAATTCTTCTTTTAAGTTCATGATATCCTAATGATGCTTGGCCATATACGTCTTTCGTGCTGGAAAGTTAAGCTAGATTTTAGTTTAAACAATGTTACAGGGAGTACGAAATCCATTATACAAGCACAACAAAAAAGCATTGTTCTGTTTCTAAGGTAGAAAGAACAATAAACTTCATTAATATATATCTTTTGTTTACTTTTCTTTGCTTATTTTAATGTTAAAATTAAAACGTCACTATAAACTGAAGATCGGGAGAAAAAACTAATTCAGTTGATTTTTTTTACAAACTTTAGTCTGTAAGTATCCAATGTTTTGTCAACGTGCAGTGTTTAAAGCCGTAATTTTCAAAATGTGAAATAAGTATAATAACTGATATTTTGTTTTATATCGTTATTTATCTGTGATCGAGAGTTTGTGATAGTCGAGCTGTAGTTTGCGAGGAACTTACCAGTAATCGAAAGTTTGTGAGAGCATGTGAAAGAGATCTCATATATGTTAATGAGCTTGTAATAATTTAGTGACCTTTAGAAAACTTGTTTTAGTTTCTGGCTTAGTTTGTATGTTCGACCACAACCATATTTATATACACTAAGTGGCTGAGACACTTCAATTTTCCCAAAGAAATACACGTAAATAAATAAAGTTGCACCTTTCAAGTTAACTTTCGTTTTTCTTCTATGACGCAGTACAAAAGCCTTTTGTTCTTCATTCATTTATGATCTAGACTTTTTAAAGTGTTTGCAGTCTGCCAACAGGTTCAGCTAGAACTTTCTCCATTAAATTAGAAACTTTATGTGGGAGAAACAACAAAATTAATAAATATAACTATTTCATGACTCTACTCCACGAAAAATACTTCGAAAAATATTACTGAGAAATGATATTCCATTATTTAATCATAAGTAAGTAATTCAACATACTGCTTTCTATGTACTAAATCATCTGAGCAAATTAAGTAGGCCTGGCATGGTCAGATGGTTAGGGCGCACGACTCGTAATCTGAGGGTTGCAGTTTTGAATCCCCATCGCACCAAACATGCTCATCCTTTCAGCCGTGAGGATGTTATAATATAACCGTTAGTCCCACATATTCATTGGAAAAAGAGTAGTCCAAGAGTTGGCGGCAGGTGTTGATGACTAGTCGCCTTCCCTCTAGTCTTGCGCTGCTAAATTAATGACGGCTAGCACAGATAGCTCTCGTGTAGCTTTGCGTAAAATTCCAAAACAAATTAAGTAGCGAAGACTTATACAAAATAATGATAAAAACTAATAACTTCTTTATAATAAATTTCAAAATTATACAGCATCAGTTTATAAAAACTAATATAATGGAAATTAATTATTAGCGAATGTTATCCTATTTCATCTGTCAGACCGTTTTGTAAAATCAATTTTCCGTATGTTATTTATCTCATTCTGCTATTTAGACATTTGTAGTACTTCCTTGTATCTTCAGTCTATATAAAATAAATATTCTATACTAAAAGATTATCATCATTCACTAATGGTTTAGTGTGTTGCTAAAGTTACTAATAATAAATAGTTATAAAAATCAAGTACATTTATTCGATACTAGTTCGAATCCAGAAAAAAATATCCAATCTCTCGAGATGAGTATAAAACTTCTCACAAAATTCTAAAATTTTTTAACGAATTTGTGCTTTGTCAAACAGTCTTGTGTCCTTAAACTTAGTACGGCTTCACCATATGATGTACTGAAGACTTATACCATTACGATATTCAAATAAAATGAATAAGCTTTACAAGATTCGTGTCTAGAGGGAAATCTTTACTTCTCTCAACAACAATACCATTTCTCTATGAAATGTCAAATTATAATGCAATTCAAGAATCGCCTCTATTTTCTTTTTCTCTTTTAGCTGTGTACATCGGTGAGTTAAATCTGTTTTACCTTATCCATACTCCTAGCGGCTCAGCGGAAAGACTGGAGGCTTATAGCACTAAAAACCTTTTCTCGATACCTGTCGTGGGCAAGTTATACCAGCTTAAGACTGGTATACTGAAACATTCTTACTCTGGAATGAATCAAAATATTTACAAAAACTATATATATGAATACTAGTTGATAAAACCTGATGAGTTAAAAATATTTTTTAGTATCAGCATAGTGAAAAATTGAAATTGTAATAGCAAACTTTTCACAGGCTCTTTTTCAGTTGAGAGACCAGATCCTTAAAAATTCATCATAGACAATGTATAAATTGTTACTCTTAACACGTAAAGGTAACATTTGAACGTTAATATTGGAATAAAACTAAGATTTCTTAAAATATCACCAATATAAATTTGTTGCTTACGATAAATCTGTCAGATTTTAGACATAATGCTTCAAATACTAATATTTTACCCAATTTAAAACCTCATTAGGGAAGTGTCATTTTTCGCAACGTTAAAACATTTCTGTCTTATGAATATCCTTTTCAACGTTACTTGATAGCAGTTAAAAACTGCTTAGAACAGTTTATGTCTGTCCTTCACGTATGCATATGTTTTAAGCAGTATTTGTAAAACTGATTCCATTTTCTAACTTCTAATTCAAAGTGAACTAGATTATGTCGAAGTTCTACAAGATAAATCAATAATAGAAAAATGTAAATAAACACCCAGAGTGAAAGCTATTTCATAAATTTTGAAAATACTTTAAAAAATCGTATTGGGTAAATTATTTGCATAGCGAGACATTTCTTGTTACATATCCAAAACTGATGTGTTATGTTTAAAAAAAAACACATGAACATGTGTGAGATAGTTCAAAAGTAAAACACTGGGAAGGATTCATCTATAACACTATCACCAGTCCGTTCGATTTATGGAGAGTCATCTGTCACGGAAAACATGTACCTTAACATGACGCAGAATTTGGTTTTGTCACAGTTTGAAAAATTATAACCTAACACGTTGTTTTATTACGTCAGTAACCATCAAAACTGTTAGGAGTAAGATTAAATTGTCTCAACGTATCAAATAAGTCTTCATAAAAATTACTCTGACAGTGTTTGATTTGGAAATTAGGTATAAGTTGGACATATAGCATTTAACTTCTAGTGGCATGCTAAGCTATGATGACAGTATAATACTCAGCATATTTCGACAGAGTTTTTGAGCCAGCAATAAACTGTTTATCTACGTTAAGAAGTTTTTCTCGCGCCATTTTTCATAGTATTTTCAAAGTTCTTGTAAACTATGTATTTAAGTTTTAACAAATTTGAATTTAGCTTTCTAAATAAGTTTAAAATTGTGTTCAGGAAGCATATAGACAGGGACTGAGTAAAATTAAGCTCAAGAAACAGTAATCTGAAAAATTAATTACAATTGAAATAATAATATAAACATAATGTATAAATGTTCTAAGAAAGCTAGTGTAATATCTTATAATTAACATAATTTGAGTACACTAACTTTTCTTCAAGATTTACTAAATAGCTGTTTCAATGTGATTGTCAAGTTTGTGATTTTACATTATTATTTCAATAATGAATACTAAACATAAAAAACACGTGATTTATAATTAAAGATCGTTGTTTAAGATTTTGGCTCTCAACTCTTTTGTTATTATAAGCAATGCTCATTTTTGAAAAATGCATATGATGCCTTGGTGAGTTATTTAAATTAAACGTTATACTGTAATAGGCTTTCTAGTTCCTCAACAAATATATACATTTGAATCATTGTAATTTAACGTGAATTTAATCTTGTACATTTACTTACAAACTTGGAATAATATACTTTACCAAGAGGGAACATGTATGTGTGTTACAAAATTTTACATGTCCCAGCATGACCAGGTGGATAAAGCACTCGACTCGTAATATGAAAGTCCCCATCACACCAAATATGTTCGTTCTTTAAGCCATGTGGATGGTTATAAATGTCTGTCAATCCAGCTATTTATTGGTAAAAGCGTATTCCAAGAGACTGCGATGGGTGGTGATGACTAGCTGCCTTCCCTCTAATCTTACACTGCTAAATTAGGGATGGATAGCACAGATAACTTTCGTGTAGTTTTGCGCGAAATTCAAAAACGAACAAACAAAATTTTACAATTCCAGCGCTATTGACATTTTATGCTGCCATTTTTAAGAGGGGGCTTGGTTTTTGGTCACATGAAGACATCTTTTCTTTGTGTTTCCTAAAATCAAGGCTTATCAGGACTGTTAGTGACCTAGAAGCTTAAAATCTAAGATACACTAATTGGGACTGTAGACTTAAAGCGAATACACCTGCCTTAACATCCACCAGCCGGGATTTGCCAACAATAGGATTGAAAAGTAGCCCAGATGTTTGAAAGATTTATTTTTCTAAATGGTTAAAATATTACTTATCGAGACTATATGAACAAAGTTCCCAGCCAGCAAGAAACAAACTCTAGACAAAGATATATGAATGTATTTAGAGAAAAATAAGAATAATAATGGTTAAACATAACTGTATATGTAAATTCATTACATTTTAGCAGAATAAATCAACTAGTAAAGCTAAACAGGACAATTAAATTATTTGTAAATTCAAATAATTACGGCGTCAATAAAATTCGTTCTTTAGAGGGAGACAATTGTAAAACTTATAATATGCAATTTAAACATAAAAGCAAAATTATAGAACTAAAATATTAGCAAAGTGTTTTATACATAAAGTGACGGTAAAAGGTAAGTTATTGGATATAATATTTATTTCATTAAAACAACAGATAAATTAAGATAGTATTATAATTGACATGCTTAACAAACAATGCTATAATAGATGTCTCACTGAAATAATGGTTATTCTCGTAACTATATAATTAAATATAGACTATAATGTTGAAGAGGTAACTAGCTATTGAGACATACTGTGTCAAGATTACCATCCTACTGAACTATTTATAAAAAAAAACACACCATCCACAACTACCTTTAGTAACACAATACATCTATAAAAACATTTCCTTTATTAACTCCGTCCTCCTATAGAACCTTAGTAACACAATCCACTTACTAACACTATCATCTTTGTAAAGCACATGTAATACAAACAGATATTTCAATAAAAACTGTAAACATGTGTCAAAATTTGTTCGCCTGTAGAAGAAACATTTTCCTTTGTAAAATACGTGTAATATAATTAAGTATAAATTTAAAAGCTATAAACAAAAATTCAAACAAGTTTAAATCTTTATGCAGTTCCATGTGACTGTAGCATCACTACTCTTCTCTAGAAATACAAACTGTCTTTATAAAACACGTAATATGACTGGTAAAACCATTTACTTATAGGACCTTAGCAAAACAATCCACACACTAACGCCGTTCTTCTATAAAACCTCAGTAACATCATCTTCCTATAGCAATAGACCCTCTGAATTTGAACTATGAAGTCACCCTTCCCCCAAAACATCACCCTTTGATATCATGCCTCCCTTAAAATAGCTTCACTTTCTACTTATGTAATTCCTAAGTAGAGCATTGCATATTGTGTAACAGTTGTATAGCCTTCAGGATAGCATTCTTAACCTATTACGTATGAGTAATGTAACCCTGGGTGGCGACATTATTTCGCTGCTCAAGAAACCTAATAATTACAAAAGTAGCTGTTAATTAGCACCTACCTCCAGCTCATGCAGAACGCGCATTCGCAATAACAGAAGAAGAACTTGAATACTCAGATTCACAGTCTGGGGACCCTAAATAATGGGCCACAACCGATTTAAATTTAAACGTAATTTGTGTATTAGGTATAAATACATTAAATGTAATAACATTACAATTATAATACTCGGCCTGAGTTTATTTAAATTGGTGTGTTTTTAAAGCATGAATTCTTAATTTTGAGTCAAACTTCTATGTTTTTTATTGAATCAGAGTTAATATTTGGGTAAAAGAGGTTTAGTTTAGGTGATATTTAAGATTTCATTTGTTTGTCTTAGAATTTTTGTACAAAGCAGCACAAGCGCAATCCTACATATACTATTTCTAATAACCACCATTAATCTTCTGGAGCTGTCCTTTCCAGACTGTACAGTAGATTTAGACTCAAATTCTGGAAGAAGTTTATGTGGCAATAGAACATGAACCATTAACCCTCGCATTAAAAGTCTTAGCGCACTAAATAATCAGTGAACCCTGATCATGGATGTAGAGTTTATATGAAATATTTTTATTCATTTTAGTGTTAAAAATAATAATTTATAAGACTGATATACATAGATTATGACAGTATCTGTCTTGGGCCTAACAAATGCAAAAGGATAGAAATAACTAATTATAATATTCAGCGAAACAGACGTTTTAATTTAATCTGATGGAATTCTATTAACAAGGCTCAGTGAATTAATTTATTCCGTAGAAATACGGTGTTTACTTGTTTTCATTCGTACTACGAAGAAATATCATGAGCACAACCTGTTTGTACTAATTAGTTTCTCTAAGCTAGCTTAAGATATGCGAAATCGGTCCCAAGTTAATACTTGAACAGCTCCATCCATTCTCGAAGGATTATACCTAGCTGCTACCAGATAATCTTAATGAGCACATGAAGCTATTTATCAGCATTGTACGAACAACAGACGTTCACTTGACATTTTTTTTTTTTACTTTATGTGTTCTGCAAGAAACCTTTTCACAGTTGTAACTATTACTGATCTCTGGATAACTAACAGCTCACGAAGATGGAGCCCAACTGAAAATGCCCTCAATTTATCTTGAATTGTAATTGTGTTTTCATTGCTCATACTTTTTAATGAGATTAATGATGAAGTTTATGAAAACATTTATAAATTTCATTACTTAAAATATTTTACTTAAGCTGAAAAAATCTCAATTAAATGCTTTCATACACTCGAGAATGATAAAAACATAACTATATTTCATAACATGAAAATACGCCAATATTGGCTTCAATGTACTGAATCGTTAATTCGAAAATTGTATTGGAATATCGTATTTCACAAAATGTCGTACACCGATATTGGCTTGAACGTAATGGAACGTTAGCAGGAAAATGATGCTAGACTGAATCAATAGTAGTGGGTCTAAGGGCCTCTCCTAATAATTAAGCCATTTGTTTGTGAATGGGTCGCTTGTATCAATCTGTTTTAGACTTTAGACACAAATTTATATTATGTTTTCTGTTCAACTTTATAGTGCATACAGGAGGGCTTTATACATTTTACTAGAAAAGAACGACCTTCACACTCCAGGTAATTAATTCTAAGACTATTTTAACCGACGTTTCGTTTTACTGGTACCTCCGTAAAATTGAAACAAATTACGTACTAGACCTGAAGAAACCGCAAAAGAGAAATGTCGCTTGATTTGTTTGTTTAAAAGCCTAAAACCACATAATGGGCTAATTTGTACTATACCTACCATGAGTATCGAAACCCAGTTTCATTGGTGTGAACCTGCTGAGTTGCTCTTGAACTAGTACGACAGTTCAAATAAAAATTATCTTATAACTAATTACCTGGAGTATAAAGGAAGTTTTTACATGTGTTACGTATTTTTTATATTTTATGTTTTTCGTAAACTAAACGCAACAGAAAAACACAGATAACAGCTTGTATAATTTATTACACTAAACTATTAACAGATATATCATAAATTATATAAGCTGTTATCTGTGTTTTTCTGTTGCGTTTAGTTTACGAAAAACATAAAACATAAAAAATACGTAACAGAAAATTGGGAGCTCGTCCGGGATATGAACCCGGGACCTCTCGCATCTTCGTCTGTTTATATATTGTAGGCCTAGACCCCTCGAATAACCGCGAAATTTCTACAGATCTCCAGAGCAATCCGCGCATGTCCGTTCTTGCACGAGACTAAACGTCTAGACACGAAGTCGCTAGCACTTCATTTACAAACATATGATTGGTCTACTTAATTCAAGAAAATTCTAAATGTTACCCTAAATGAATAACAACTTATTTTATTAGTTTAAACTTCGAAACAATAATATAAATATGGAAACATAGATAATAGAAATGAAAATCCAAACACAACACGACATGTTGTCGTTTACAAAATATTTACACATTTGCATAACAACATGTTTATTATCAAAATTTGAAATAATAACCTTTTATGTATACAAAAAGACATATGTATAAGAAAAGAGTTTAAATACAATTACTTCTTCATACCGTTAATTTCTGTTCTACTCTTTTTCTTTAGGTACGTAAAAATACATGTACACTGATTTTATCATTTAGGATTCGGCAAACACTAAACTGTGCATACTTTAACTTAAACTGTTTTAAAATTATTTTCAGTTTATTAAAAACTATAATACCAGAAACGAGTTACATTTAATCCATTTGAAAATAAATCGTTTATGTGATAATGTATTCTATGTAATGTATGCTGGTATAGATATATTAAAACTTTAATGAAAATAGTATTGAGAATAACGTTTCGACATTCTTGGGTCGTACTTATATTAACCGTCTTTATGACACATTTTCACTTCTAGTCGGTTTCTCGTCATCATAAATTGCGTCTATGTGATAATTTATTTAACGTAAACGTGTGAACACGAAAGTTAGATCTTGCTCCAAAGTATTGGTTGTTTGTTTCTTGGAATTTCGCTATCTGCGTTAGCCGTCCCTAATTTAGCAGTGTAAGACTAGAGGAAAGGCAGCTAGTCATCACCACCCACCGCCAACTCTTGGGCTACTGTTTTACCAACGAATTCATTAACCATTATAACGCCCCCACGGCTGGGAGTGCGAGCACGTTTGGCGCGACGCGGACGCGAACTCGCGACCCTCGGATTACGAGTCGCACGCCTTACGCATTAGGCCATGCAAAGCCTTGACCCAAAGTAAATAAAACAAAACAAAAAATGAAAATATAGGCTTAAAATTATAATTCATTAGAAACCAAATTAGTAGGTTTTGCATCCCAATTGATTATTATCATCATAGTTACGAAAAATAATTAATATAAGCGAATCCTTAAAAAGCTTCACTAATTTTCAATCATTTTATATTTGTATCCGCTTTGTTCACCGTGCTGGTTGTTCAGAATTTATGATGACGAGAAACCCACTAGAAGTAAAAATTTATTTTAAAGACCGCTAGTGCGAGTAGTAATAAGAAAATGGCAAGATCGTAAAAGGTATATTTGACTAATTCCAATCTTCCAGGCCTGGCATGGCCAAGCGCGTAAGACGTGCGACACGTGATTTGAAGGTCGCGGGTTCGCGCTAAACATGCTCGCCCTCCCAGCCATGAAAGCGTATAATGTTACAGTCAGTCCCACTATTCGTTGGTAAAAGAGTAGCCCAAGAGTTGGCGGTGGGTGGTGATGACTAGTTGCCTTCCCTTTAGTCTTGCACTACTAAATTAGGGACGGCTAGCACAGATAGCCCACGAATAGCTTTGTGCAAAATTCCGAAACAAACAAACCAAACTTCCAAATCGTCTATAATGAAAATTTTAATATAATTATTCCTGTTATCTGTAACAATCACTTATACTGTGCGCAAATGATACCCAGAAAGTGGACAATGAAATCAACCGCTCTCTACATACTGTTATGTATATGTGTAAATATTTTGTTAACGATAACATGTCGTGTTGTGTTTAAATTTTCATTTCTATTATTCATTTTTCCATATTGATATTATTGTTTCGAAGTTTAAACTAATATTTTGTTATTCATTTAGGGTAACATTTAGAATTTTCTTAAATTAAGTAAACCAATCATATGTTTGTAAATGAGTGCTGGTGACTTCGTGTCTAGACGTGTAGTCTCGTGCAAAAACGGACACGCGCGGATTGCTCTGGAGTTGTATGGAAATTGCAAGATTGTTCGAGAAGTAGGCCTACTGGTATAAAAGACGGTGACGCGAGAAGAAGTCAGTCATCAGTCTTTATTCGAAAAAAGAAGATAGATTCAGTCATTAGTTTTATTTGAAGAAAAAGAGTGAGATTCAGACATCAGTTTTATTTCAAAAGAAGATAGTTAGTTAATTGAGAAAGATTAAGTGTTTGCTGTGAATATTCAACTTGGATTTGTGATTGAAGTTAGATCTACGGAAGCTGTGATTTTATTTCGTCAATCTCTACGATACATCTGAATTAGTGCTTGTGCTGAGAGACGGCGAATTTATTGAACTGTGAACTGTTTCGGAATTTCTTCGTGGGACCAAATTTACACCCTAGACTGGAATTTGAGACTTTCATTTTAGATCATTACATTAGATACAGGCCAGTACCGTTTTGTATTGTGATTAATTTTGAAGTTTGAAACTAATATTATTTTGTTTTGTAATTAATTTCGAATGTTGTAACGTAATATCTGTCACTGTTATCATATAATTTATGTTATATCTGTTATATTTGTTAATAGTTTAGTGTAATAAATTATACAAGCTGTTATCTGCGTTTTTCTGTTGCGTTTAGTCTACGAAGAACATAAAACATTAAAAAATACGTAACAGAAAATTGGGGGCTCGTCCGGGATATCGAACAAACAATTTAATTTTATTATAAAGTAAGATTTATATTCTATACAGATAGACAGCTTGTATATTCAAAATGGCATTCCAACTTGAAGATTTTATAAACGAATTTAATCAGAATCCCTCTTTCGAATTAATCAGTCAATTAAAAAAATCTGAATTGTTTGATGTTGGTAAACATTTTAATTTAGAAGTGAAGCAATCAATGAAGAAAGCAGATATTAAACAAATTATTGTTGAACATTTGGCCAGCCAAAAATTATTACCTCAAAAAGTTGCACAACAATTGCTTGTCGCTCATTTTGACCCAGATTTCGAATTTAAAAAAATAGAAATGGAAATAAAATTTCGTTTAGAAATTGAAAGCAAACGACTTAAGGCAGAAAAAGAAAACAAACGACTTGAGGCAGAACAAGAAAACAAACGCCTTGATGCCGAAATACAAATAGAACGCATTAAAGCTGATAAAGAAATCAGTATGAGAAAGGCACAGACAAAAGAAAAGGTTGTCCAAATGCGGTTGGATAATTTTGATGCTTCCAAACAAATTCGTTTAGTACCTCCATTCAATGAATAAGCTGTGGATAAATATTTTCAGCAATTTGAAAAATTGGCCCTTAGGCTAAAATGGCCTACCGAATATTGGACAGTATTACTTCAGAGTGTTCTCAAGGCTAAAGCCCAGGAAGTATTTTCCAAACTCACAGCCGAGCAAAGTTATGATTACGAGCACGTCAAAAAATGCATTTTAAATGCATATGAATTGGTGCCAGAGGCATACAGACAAAAATTTCGTGGTTACAAAAAGTTTGGCAGCCAAACTTATGTCGAATTTGCTCGTGAAAAAGAAACTCTGTTCGACAGGTGGTGTGATTCCAGAGAAATTAAAGATTATTATACGAAACTCAGAGAACTCATGTTAGACAAAGAGTTTAAAAGATGTATTCCCGTAGAGCTAAAAACTTATATTGATGAACAAAAAGCTTCCAAAATTCATGATGCTGCTGTCTTGACAGACGAGTATGCTTTGACTCACAAAGATTTCTCATATAAAAGCAAAACAAATCACACAGCAAAGAAACCCAATGACTCATTCAAATATTATGCAAATGTCGACAAAGACAAAAAAGAGCAAACTTCTAATTCTCAAACGAAGACTCCATCTTATTCTATAAGCTCATCATCTACTAAAAACGTGTCATTCTCATCCAAAACATGTGCTTATTGTAAGAAACCTGGCCATCTGATTTCTGAGTGCTATAAGGTAAAAAACAAACCATCACCCAATAGTTTCATTTCGCCCTCGTTGGATACATCATTGGTTCCCAATGATTTTGACCCTGTCCAGTCCACTGTGGATTCTAAGCCCAATATTATTGATGTTCCTGAAAATCTTGTTGAAGACAAATTTAAGCCTTTCATCACTGAAGGTTTTGTTTCTTTTGTTGGAGATTCACGTCTACAACCAATTAAAATCCTGCGGGATACTGGAGCTTTTCAGAGTTTGATTTTGAAAAGTGTACTTCCGTTTTCTGAAAAGTCATCCATTGGGGCTAGTGTGCTCATTTCTGCTGTAGAAGGTGGCGTCGTTTCTATTTCTCTTCATAGATTAGACTTACATTCAGACTTAGTCTCAGGCCCAGTGACTGTGGGTATTAAAGCCTCATTGCCTGTTGAAGGTGTGTCTATGCTTTTGGGGAATGATTTGGCTGGTAGTAAGGTGGTACCAGAGGTTCGTGTTGTTGAAGCACCTGTTATTAGCCCCAGTACAGAGTAACTCGTTGAATAGTTTCCTGATGTTTTTCCCGCCTGTGCTGTTACTCGTTCTCAGACACGTTCTCAGGAATCCAAAGAGGATTTCTCTTTATCTGATACGTTCATGTCTCACAACGATAAGATTTCTGACTCAACTTTAAGTTCTACTGATGACACTAAGACATTTTTCGACTCTCTTCATCGAAACAAACTTATTGAGGAACAGGACAATGATCCTGAAACTCGTTCTCTTCTACAACTGGCTGTTGATGAAAATGAAATAGGAACTGTCCCTATTTGTTACTACCAGAAGTCAGGTGTGCTAATGAGAAAATACAGACCTCCTGACGTTGCTGCTGATGAAGAGTGGAATGTTATTCACCAAATCGTCATTCCAAAATTCTATCGGAATGATATTCTTAGTCTTGCTCATGACCATGTATTGTCGGGACACTTAGGTGTAAGAAAGACCCTAGATCGTATCCGACGACATTTCTATTGGCCAAAGATGCGCCAAGATGTTGTTGACTTTTGTAAGACATGCCATTCTTGCCAAATGACAGGAAAACCAAATCAGGGGATTCCAAAAGCACCACTGCAGCCTATTCCTGCCTTTGAAGAACCGTTCTCAAGGGTAATTATCGACTGTGTTGGCCCAATGCCAAAAAGCAAAGCAGGAAATGAAAACCTCTTGACGATCATGTGTGCTTCTACACGTTTCCCTGGGGCAACCCCTTTGAGAAAAATCACTGCTCCCAACATTGTTATAGCTCTTGTTAAATTCTTTACCATGTTCGGGATTCCAAAAGTTGTGCAATCAGATCAAGGCTCAAATTTTATGTCCAAGCTATTTCAACAAGCCATGCATGAATTAAACATCTATCAAGTTTCATCCAGTGCATACCATACTGAGTCACAAGGTGTCCTTGAACGTTTCCACCAAATTCTAAAAGCCATGCTTAGAAATTACTGCCACGAACATTCAAAGGACTGGGATGAGGGTGTTCCCTTGTTGTTGTGTGCATTTCGTGAGGTTGTTCAAGAGTCTACTGGATTTAGCCCTTTTGAGTTGGTTTATGGTCACTCAGTTCGCGGTCCATTGAAGTTGGTTAAGGAGAAATGGTTGGAGGATAATAACTCACAAATTAGCTTGTTGAATTATGTCTCTGATTTCAAAACCAGATTGCACAATGCTTTTAATGTTGCCAGGGAAAACCTGAAGTCTTCTCAGGAAGAGATGAAAACCTGGTATGATAAAAGGGCCAGGAAGCGATCTTTTAATGTTGGTGACCAAGTATTTGTCTTGTTGCCTACATCAAGCTCTTCAGTTCAAGCTAAATATTTTGGACCTTATTCAATTGAAAAGAAAATTAATGATCTAAACTATGTGATCACTACCCCTGATCGGAGGAAAAGCAAACAGCTTTGTCATATCAATATGTTGAAACCCTATTACGTGCGAAAGAAAACAAATGTGTCGAATGCTGTTCCTGTGAACGTGACAAGTGGTGTGAATGAAGATCATGATCTTCCACCTTCTCCTCCTGAAATTATAGAAAATAGCTTTCCAGACACTCATGTTAAACTCAAAAACTTACATGTATTAGCAAACTTAGATGAAAAACTCAATCATTTAACCCAACAACAAAATCAAGAGTTGAAAGGTTTGATTTTAGAGTTTGCTCATTTGTTCCCTGATGTTCCTGGTAGAACCAATGTCATAGAACATGATGTTGTTATTGAAAACACTCGACCAATAAAACAACATCCATATCGGGCCAATCCTATGAAATTGTCAAAAATTAGGTCAGAGGTAAAATACATGCTTGAAAATGATTTTATTGAGTTGTCAAATAGTAATTGGAGTTCACCTTGTATCTTGGTACCGAAGTCTGATGGTTCATTTAGATTCTGTACAGATTTCAGAAGGGTTAATGATGTGACCAAGACTGATCCTATTCCTCGGATGGATGATTGTATTGACCGTGTAGGTAACTCAAAGTACCTTATCAAATTTGACCTACTCAAAGGTTATTGGCAAGTGCCTTTAACTCCTCAAGCAAGAGAAATTTCAGCTTTTATAACACCCGATGGTTTGTACCAATACAAAGTTATGCCATTTGGCATGAAAAACTCTGGTGCAACATTTCAAAGGTTAATGAATCATGTCATCGCAGGATTAGAAAATGTGTATGCTTACATTGATGATGTACTGGTGGTAAGCAGTGACTGGTCTGAGCATTTAAGTCACATTCGTGCAATCTTTGAGAGGTGTTCCGAGGCTCAGTTGACTATCAACCTGTTAAAAAGCGAATTCGGTAAAGCAACAGTTGTGTACTTAGGCCATGAAATTGGTCGGGGTAAAGTGAAGCCTATCCAAGCTAAGGTACAGGCAATAGCGGAGTATCCAGAGCCGACGAATAAAAGAGGTATTATGAGATTCTTGGGCATGGCAGGATATTATAGGAAATTTTGTCCAAATTTTTCTGATGTGGCTGCACCTTTAACAGCCTTAGTAAAAAAGAATGTAAAATTTTCCTGGAATCAAAATTGCCAGACTGCCTTTGAAAGGATAAAGATCATGCTCATGAATGCTTCAATCCTCAAAGCTCCCGATTTTGACAAACCATTTAAGCTTGCTGTAGATGCGAGTGACGTTGGTGTTGGTGCTGTGCTGTTGCAAGAGCAAAATGGTGTTGACCACCCTGTGTGTTATTTTTCAAGAAAACTTGATAAGCACCAAAGAAATTATTCAACAATTGAGAAAGAAGCACTTGCATTGTTGTTAGCCTTACAACATTTTGATGTTTATTTGTGTTCTTCACCATGGATTGTTAATGTTTACACCGACCATAATCCACTCGTGTTCGTGAACAAAATGAAAAACAAAAATCAAAGGTTACTCAGGTGGAGTATTATTTTGCAGCAATACAATGTGTCCATTAATCATATCCGTGGTTCGGACAATGTCATTGCGGATACATTGTCACGGTAATTAAGTGGTTCAGTGTTTCGTTATAATTAACGGTTGACTGAAATTTGTTTTTTAGTTCAATGTTATGTATAATAAGTTAAACAAAAAAAAGTTTTCACAAGTTCAAACTTTTTTTTTACTTTTAAGGGGGAGAGTGTTATGTATATGTGTAAATATTTTGTTAACGACAACATGTCGTGTTGTGTTTAAATTTTCATTTCTATTATTCATTTTTCCATATTGATATTATTGTTTCGAAGTTTAAACTAATATTTTGTTATTCATTTAGGGTAACATTTAGAATTTTCTTGAATTAAGTAAACCAATCATATGTTTGTAAATGAGTGCTGGTGACTTCGTGTCTAGACGTGTAGTCTCGTGCAAGAACGGACACGCGCGGATTGCTCTGGAGTTGTATGGAAATTGCAAGATTGTTCGAGAAGTAGGCCTACCGGTATAAAAGACGGTGACGAGAGATAGATTCAGTCATCAGTCTTTATTCGAAACAAGAAGATAGATTCAGTCATTAGTTTTATTCGAAGAAAAAGAGTGAGATTCAGACATCAGTTTTATTTCAAAAGAAGATAGTTAGTTAATTGAGAAAGATTAAGTGTTTGCTGTGAATATTCAACTTGGATTTGTGATTGAAGTTAGATCTACGGAAGCTGTGATTTTATTTCGTCAATCTCTACGATACACCTGAATTACTGCTTGTGCTGAGAGACGGCGAATTTATTGAACTGTGAACTGTTTTGGAATTTCTTCGTGGGACCAAATTCACATCCTAGACTGGAATTTGAGACTTTCATTTTAGATCATTACATTAGATACAGGCCAGTACCATTTTGTATTGTGATTAATTTTGAAGTTTGAAACTAGTATTATTTTGTTTTGTAATTAATTTCGAATGTTGTAACGTAATATCTGTCACTGTTATCATATAATTTATGTTATATCTGTTATATTTGTTAATAGTTTAGTGTAATAAATTATACAAGCTGTTATCTGCGTTTTTCTGTTGCGTTTAGTCTACGAAGAACATAAAACATTAAAAAATACGTAACACGTACATTTCTGAACAGATACTATAATATGTAAAATTTTGCTGGAGTTGACATGTGGTTAATTCTCATGGAAATTGTGTTTTTTGTAAGCTTTCATTTTAGTTGACATGTGATTTGTTCTCACGAAAATTGTGTACTGTGCATGGTTATACTTGAATTGGCATGTGGTTCAGTCTCATGGAGACAGTGTAATAAGTTATATTTTACTGAAGCTGACATGTGGCTTGGTCTCATGGAAACTGTCTACTGAGCAATATTTTACTTTAGTTGACATATGAATTAGTCTTATAGAGTCTTTCTACTGTGTAACGTTTTACTTGAGTTAGTGTGTGGATCAGTCGCATGAACAATATATGCTGTACTGTTTAAAGTTCGTTACCAAAGAAAGATGAAGATAAGATATACTAAACTGGAAATAATGTTGTTTTATTTCTTCAGAACTCTTGTTTTTATTAGTATTATAATGCGTTGTCAAGAAATATTCTGCGTTTCAATGGACCAAGTCAATCTGTCTCAGTGGTAATCAAACTTATAATATAATATTGGTGAAATAAGAAACATCCCGTTGCGTTTGTTAAATAACAAATTTACTGTTGTCTTAGGAGTTGCACTTAATACGAAAAAAATAATCGAGACTTTATTGTTTTGCGAAACGCCTCCAGTGGTACAGCCGTATATCTACGGCCTTACAAAGATCGAAACCGGGTTTTGATATTTATAGTTGGAGGAGACGAGCTAGCCTATTGAATCAGTTTATTCTTAGTTGCAACTTGTGTGAAGTCTTTATATTTAAATTTACTCAAGATTATTTTATATTTCAAAATTCGGGAGTCCTCTAAATACTTTGCAAATAAGGACAAAGCTCGGACATTTAACGTAAAATGAAAAGTTTGAGGCAATATAACTAATTTAGGTAATGCGCTCGATTTGAACATTCTGTTTCATCCTATCTTGTTAGGGTTTTTTCTTAAACACAGATAATGCGAATTAAACCATATAACAAAGGTAAAGTTAAAACATATTTCAAGTGAAACTTTCTAAAATACAATTTGTCAAATTCATCTTTTATATTGTATTTTTTATTAATATTTACAACATTTTTCAAATATTTATATATTTCAAGCCAAAGAGTATTTAAATTTGTAAACAGTGTTTGTAGCAAGCAATGCATGCACAACAAGATGCTGTCATACATATAGAAATACTTCTGTATATTATGTTCTGATGAGAGATATCATCAGGTATTGGCTATCATACTTTTTAATCAATTCTATCACTAACTTTATTAACTACATTGCTGCCCAACTGGTAATCATTAACGTTTGGAAGAATCTGGAGTACCTGAGTTATTCTTCATTAGTTACTTAATATATCGTGGTTAATGATAATAAATAATTACTTATAATAAAGTAGATTAAGTAAGAACCATAAAGTTTCAGTTACTCGTTATGATGAAACACTGTTACAACGAAAATCTCTCAGTGTTACAAAGTAGTGATGAAAGTCTTTCATACGATACAAATAAATATTCAATGACAAGGCTACATATTTATTATGTTCTTGATTGGCTACAGCTCCCCCTCTCTCAGTTTCACATTGATAATATGATTACAGTTATTTTTGCCTACAGAGGGCGAAAAACAGGCTTTTCAGAGCTTAGAATTGTTAATAATAATGTTTTATGTAAAAATGAATATATCAATAAATACAACAATACTATGATACTCAAATATCCATAGCCAAACAGAATCTTTGTCAAATTGAAAAAAAAATGAGGGAATTTGACTGGACGATACTTGTGTGAAAAAAACCATACAAGTAGGCAAAAATAATAATTGAAAATGTATCCCTTCAGCTTCTAATAAATAGAAAATTGCAATCTTCACTGATGTCACTGTAGTGACACTATTAGTTTTCATGCGCTATACAGTTTTTATTCTTAAATATATTATTTTATGTGTACGTCGTGTGGAAAACATTTTTTCTGCAAACCTCTTGTATCATATAGTAATCACACATAATTTAGACCTCCAGAAAAGCAGAAAGATGATCTGAAGAATTTATGTACAAGCAGAAAAACATGTCACGTAATTTCTGAACTACTATTATGATTCTAATTGTATCTAAGATAAAGTAATACCCAGATGCATTGTAGGAAAAGACCAACAGAAGGATTGTTTGTTTATTTTTGAATTTCGCGCATGCCTACATAAGGGCTATCTGTACTGGCTATCCTTAGTTTAGCATTGCAAGACTACAGAAAAAGCAGCTAGTCATCACCACCCACAGCCAAATTCTGGCCTACTCTATTCCCAACGAAAAATGGGATTAACCTTCACATTATGTCGTCCCCACGGCTGAAAGGATGAGCATGTTTGGTTTGATGGAACTTCGAACCCGTAACCTTCATATTATGAGTCGATTGTCTTGACCACCTGTCCATGATGAGCAGATAGAGACCTTTAAAGCAACTTAAGTGGAAGAGCAATATGCACTGCTGGCCAAAATTATAAGACCAATGAACATAAAGAAACAAATGTGCATTTTGCGTTGTCAAACTCAACTACTTATTTGAGTAGAGCTTCGAAAAAATGAAAATAAAAATTAAGAGATTTTTTTGCATTTAATGGGGAAAATGTGAACAATATGAAATTAGCCTAAGTACTAGCGGGTCAAAAGTTTAAGACCATAACAAAAAGAAATCCTAAACGGGATAGGAAATGCCCAACAAAAGGTCTCAATAATGAGTTGCAGGGCCGTAATTGTGAATATGTTAAAACATTCGCTTTGGCAAGGTCGATATAAGCGTTTACAGAAGGCTGGCTGGAATGTTATTCAAAGTGGTGAAGATGGCTTCACAAAGATCATGCACTGTTTGAAATTGACGTCTATTTCTATAGACTTCCCTTGCCACATATCCCCAACCATTTTCAATGCTCCAAAAATATCACGTTTTTCACCATAAAGAAGTCTTTTGTCTTGATGAAAGATCCAGTCATTTCCACACATGCGAGAGCCTTCAGTCAATAAGGATGATCTCACCAACATGCCTATGTAGCCAGCTGCTGTTTGACGCCTCTGTTTAACCTGAAGCTTCATTGTTCCATGGAAGGAAAAAGTACCCCAGATCATGATGGAAGATCCTCCACTGTATCGTGTAGAAAATGTCTCCGGTGGGATACTCTTATCTTGTCAGCAACGTTGGAAGCCAACATGTGGGTAATTTTTTCTCATCAAAGAACAAAACTTTTGTTCACTTTTCTACGTCCCATGTTTGGTGTTTTACAGCAAACTTTAACTGAGTTATTTCGTTGTGTGGAAGGAGGCATGGTCTTTGAAGATATTTACGTTACGTTTTTAAAGTCTCTCTCGAAGATGCCGTCTTATTGTTCTTGAGCTGCATTCTGCGTCCATAAGGGCCCTAATCTGGTTCGACGCTCGGCTAATGTCTTGCTGGACAACACGACAAATTTCCATGCACAATGCCGGCGAAATTTTTTTGGGCCGACCATTTGAAATTCTTGTTCTGTATCTCTCACGGTCTTTAAGAAATTTTCAACAGCAGTTTTACTACGCCCAATCTCACCAGCGATGGCACGTTGAGAGAAACCTTTCTTTTTAGCTCGACAATTCTGCCACGTTTACACTCTGTCAACATTTCAGTCTTTGCCATGTGTTTACTTAATGTAACACAAGAGATGTCAATGGGATATGTTGACAATGCTAATGCTTAAACACAAATGACTAAATTTCGTAACGTGTTTACCGATTAACCCTTCGTTTTAGAATGGTCTTAAACTTTTGACCAGCTAGTATTTATGCTAATTTCATAGTGTTCACATTTTCCCTATGAAATTCTAATTTTTTAATTTTTATTTTCCCTTTTCTTATTTTCATCTTTTAAAACTTTACTCAAATAAGTAATTAAGTCTAACAACGCAAAATGCATATTTTTTCTTTATGTTCATAGGCCTTAAGATTTTGGCCAACAGTGTATATTTCTGGAACGGACATTTTTGTAGAAGTATACGAGACAATTAGCTGTTACACATCTAAAACATGTAATTCAGCAGCATATTTCAATCATTTATTTCAAGCTTTTCTTTTAAATTTAAAAAAACACTAGGCAAAAATAAAAATTCTTTAGACAGTTAAATAAAAAAGACACTCTAATGTCCCCTTACATTTTACGACTTAAAATGTAGGAATGTAAGCAAGCTCATTACTAAGACCAAAATCTTTCATTTTAATTCCTCAAAAACGTTTTATTTGAACATTGTTCATAATGATCATTATTGCAAAGTAAGACTGGCTGTTTATGAACTGGATTGTTGAAAGATATAACGTAATTACATTATACTGCATCTCCTTAATCTTAAATTCGAGGTGAATGAGCCATATTGTAACGCTAGAATGCATTTTAATACATTTTTTTCTCATTTATTATTCTCATGGTTAGTATAACATATTAAATAGATAATATGCTACATTCTTTAGTGTTTCTTAGGGCAAGCTTTATAATATTATTAAAAATATAAAAGTATATATTTTCATTCACTTTTTGAGTTTCCAATGTTTCTTTAGCAAAGTATATAGTTAGCTGTTTTTTTATTGAAAGTGGGTTTCTGTTCGTATAGTACCTAAGACAACAAGTAAATAGGACTACCGACAACTTAACTACATGGACAGACTTATAATTGATAATTTGAATAAGGAGAATAATATAAGTTTTCTTTTTTTTTGTATTATTGTTATTATGTTGGCCTTTCATCATTGAGAGACATGCAATGCTAACTTCAAAAATAAGCTGTACCTACTGACTGTTGTTGTGCGTCTTTCAGGACCTTTTAAATGATACAAGTGTTTCTTATATTGGTTTAACTTGTGTATTACAATTTTAAGTAGTTTGAAACTGAGCTGAACGATAATTAGGCTTAGAATTAATTAAATCTCGATTTGTATCCAACTTATGGTACTAACCAACAAGACTGATACATGCACATTTTTTTTCTAATACAGATCGTCTCCCAGTAGAACAGCTGTATATCTGCGACCTCACACCGCTAGAAACCGGGTTTTGATATTTGTAGTTGGCAGGGCACAGGTAGCCCATTTTGCAGCTTTGTGCTTAAATTCAAACAAACAAATTAATACAAATATATTTTAATATACAAACGATAATACTGTTTAAAATAATGGTTATTACAAATAATGATTTATATACATGTTTTACAAACATTCAAACAATATTGAGATTTCTATCTGATCCAAAACTTTTTGGATATCCTATCGAGGATTCATGAAGAGTGAATCACTTATAAGTTACTACTTGTACAATTCATTTAACAAGGAGCTGGTTAGCTCTTCTCTGATCACACGTGAGTTTTTCACAGCTGACGTTATAATATGTTTTCGTGAAAATACTGACATTCAATGTTATTTTGCTAAAGTTAAACGACTTGTAATTTTCGAAGTATATGAACTTTCTGGTCTGATATCTGTAGTTTTCCGAATGATAAGCATTACTTACAGTTGTAGCTTTCGCGGTGTATAATATACCATCTATAGCAAATTAATAACATTATGTAACGAAATTTTTACTTTTCCTTGTTCCTGGGCAGAAAGTGTTATTTCCAAATTGCTTATGCCTATAATTAATGGAAAAGACCTTTTTTTCTCTTCAAACATTGCTTTTGTGACCTGGGATCGTATAACGAAAACGTGGTGGGAGACTATATTTGGGAGCTGATACGTGAAAGGGATTTACATTACAGTCGCAATGTCGAAAAACTACTCACTTCTAAACATTTTTGTATAAGTTTAGCATAAACACATGTAAATCTTCATTCATATATTGTTTTACTCAGATCTTATCTAAATGAAAATGTGCAAATTTGCTTGTTTTTACGTAGAAAATAGGTTGAATTCTAAATTTCATTATCCAGATCACAAAAGCAAAGTTTGAATGGAATAATTGGCATTTTCTGTGCTTTTACAACCTAAGCAATTAAGAAATAACACATGATATCCAGGAACACAATTTGTGTTACATAGTGTAATCTATGTATATCATCTCACGGCATGATGTTGGTTACGTCTCATAGACGTGAAGCGAGTTTCTAGAAATTTCAGCAATACTGCCGATACAGTGTCATTTACATACACACATAATATATTGTGTAATTAGAAGCATCTTTATTTCAACAATTACGTACGTAACAGAAAATGGTGGGATTGAGAGGCCAAATGACCTTTTAGTTTTAAAGTCCTAATAACGTATTCAAAATTTTAGTGCATAAACGGTGCAGTGTGAGAGTCATACTTGCACAAATACTTCTACGAAAACAGTTCCAAGTTTCTCAGGCTATAGTTTGTACGCATGATGAAAATGTGTGCGATACTTTTTGGTATTGTTTTTTATTTAGTTGTTTTATATCCTTTTTTTTGCCTCTCTATTGTATCTTTTTGTTACTATTACTCTATTACATCGATTTCTCTATTGTTTCATTTTTCTATTAAATTTCCATCTTGTTATTGCTGTCATGTAAAGTTATCGTTTTTTCGTTTTTCATGTTAAACATATTTTTGTTATAGGGTATAAACCCTTTATAGCTGCACGTTAACAGGCTTTAGAATGACGTTTTTTATTTTTTATAAAAAGCTTCTGTTCAGAACAGAATCAAAGACAAGGAAAATACACTTTTATTGACTAAATTATAAAATGTAGGTTTGAGAAAAGCGAAAAACATTTACTTCGTGAATTATAAAATCACGAAGTGCTTCATATTAAGACAAAAAACTAGCAAATTTCAAAAATTAATTGTTTATTTTTTTTACAATTAACAATATCTGATAAAGCTATAATCAATTAATTGAAAAATATTCGAGCTATCTTTCTTAAGTCTTTAATATTCAATCCTTAATTTGAGGCAAAGCGACATGTCTACGGGCTTACGACGCTAGAAATCGGGTTTTGATACATGTAGTTGGTATAGCACAGATAGCCCATGGTGTTACTTTGTACTTAACTTCAAACAAAAACTGTGTATTATTTATTCAAATATTATTCCGTTAATGTTATGCTGAGGATTTTATTGTGTTTAACTACTCTGTTCCAAGTTATTTCGCAAAATTTATTTTTAAGTATTATTTACGTTTTATGTCTGTTTCTGAATTGTTGTTTGTAACATCAATAATCCACGCTTATAACATAAAATCCAGGAAATAGTTGTTCGCCATTGTTCGGAATATGAAAGTGACTCTTGCTATTTCATGAGAAGACAATAGATATTGGAAATCAAGATGGAGTTTGTCAATAGTAAGTTAAAAATAAATGTGGAAAGCTTTTTGTTGGCTCAGAAATGCTTTAATGATGCGGAAGAATAGGAACAGAAAAATATCCAACATTCGAAGTGTTTTAGGAATTGTCATTAATTCATATTTATTTTGTCATTTAAAAACAAATCATAAAACTTGTTTAAAAAGTGCCTTCTCTTTTATGCAGAATTACTGAAGTTTTACAAGTAAAAAAAGAATTCTAAAAGTAATTAAATGTACGAACGTGTGATATCAAATGTTCAAAAACAATGTAAACAAGACAGCAGAGATAATATTTGCACCATCTCTACATAATGGCACAGGCACACAGTGTAGTAGAATATTAAGACAAAAATAGAATAAATGAAACAGAGTTGTGATTGAATGGGTAAGGATATTTGTTATTCTATCTATTATAATATATATTTCTATATAACTTTAAGAAAGATGATCCACGTGAGTACATTTAATTTCATTCATGAAAAGTTTTTTTCCTTTATTTTACTGTTTTTTAATGCAGTATTTTAATAGACGTAAGGAATGTTGCATTTATAACAAAGTTCTAAATACAGTAAGCTTACATGCGTAATTTATTTAGTTATTTAATTCCAGTTTCTTCCTCCACTTAAAATTTCCAAAGAAACGCCAAATTTATGTAAAAAAAATCTAACTTCAAGGGGGTAATAATAACATCATTTACACCAGAATTTTTTTTTAAATTACTACTTATTAACAACATTTATAAAAGCAGATACTCCGCTTGAAACTATGTTTAGGTTGTCTAGTTATCACACATAATAAAAAAGAAGCAGAAGAAAGATGAACTAGAAATTAATACTTTACGTGGAACTTATAAATATGAACAAATTTTTATAAAAGAAAAACTATATAGGATGATAAAGTTCCGATAACCTACAAGAGATATTTAAAACAATTCAAGCCATCCCTACATTGGCAGTGCTATCAACTGTCAGATATTTCAATGTAGAGACTTTTACAAATTATATCCCAAACTTTGTTTCAAAACTATAACTGTTAAAGAACTACAGATTTCCACTTACAGACACTTATTTAAGCAGCTGATTCTTCCCTAAACTGCTATAACAAGAAGAGTGAAGTAACATCACATCATGACAACAAAATGTTTATTTACGCCTCCCTCTCATGCTAAATTTGAAATATTTGAATAATGACCATTAATTTTTAATAACAACATATCAAACAGCTGATAGCAAAATACGCAAAACTCTGTTGGACTTGTACCACACTAGGTTTTAAATTATGTATGATATTTTTACGTGTTTTTATAGGTAAAATAATTTTGCAGATTTTTTTACATATAATATTTAATTAACATATGATATATTTTAATATATGATTCATAAGGTATCATCTTTAGGTTTAGAACGTAAACTTTATAAATAAAAATACTTTAGAGATTTTGAATTACGTAAACGAATATGACAATATCTTGCATGCCATAAAATTGTAGAGTACGAAATTAACAATAATTTATTTATTAATGTTAATGATATTTTCTATTCTTTTAAGAATAAACTCATCTATCAAAAACCATATATACCTACCTAAAATGGTTACTAACAAAAATGACTGCCGAAAATATATATAAACCTCTGTGTAAATTATTTTCAAAGTTAGTTCTTCATAGTCGAATATCAAGTGGCCTTCGTGTTTTCTTCTACTCAATATTTTATTAATATTACACGTTTCTTTAGAGATAGGAAGAAAGAGTTATTGCAGAGTATTTTATCGTGGATACACGTCGACCTGATTGCACTATAACATCTGTGGCTAATGGGAAGGAAATATTATACGCACTTCTTAGAATATTGGAATACCTTCAAGATATCATCATTACTTCCGTAATCACGCCTACGATACGTATTTTTATATGCCTTAACGAGAAAATGTTAGCTAGAAAGAAGCACACATTTTAATGTTAAACACATCTATTAGCAAACACATCACTACTGATGAAACCTCATGAATGATAAGTTGAAAGAAGACTCGCGAAATTACTTAATATATGAAAGTATTGGATACTGACTTCATTGCAAAGTGAATATAAATTATTCCTATTCAAAATGTTGCTTAGTTGAACCCATATAAGAACGTAGTGAGCACGTGAGATTCAATGTTTCAAGTTGATTTTAAAGTATGATATAAAATTCTGTTATAAACAAGTTCTAGGCAAGCTTCGCAACAACAAACTATCTAATTAAATTAACTTTAATTAAATACACAGATATGAAAATCTATTTAAAATATTCCATAGTAGCACCAAGTATATAATGATTTACGTAATAAACGTGTTTGTCAAAATATCATGATATTTATTACGCATTAAAGGTAATAAATGCAAAAACATTAACTTTTATAACTTTATAATGCTGCTTATCGGTAATTAACACAAAACTAAACAATGGTGTATCTGTGCTCTGACCACCGAGAGTTTTAAAAACCGAGTTTTAGCATGGTAAGTCAGTCTGCAGGCATCATTCTGTGCTGCTGTTTAACAGGTTTTATTATACTAGATTAAGTTTATCGATAAAACTGTGTTCATTGAATTGGCGCCACCAGCTATTTCTATCTGTCTAGCAGATATATTCGTCAGCTTGAGTGTTTTCTTAACTGATGCGCAGAGGCGTGGTCATATTTTCCACAATAATTAGATACAATTTTCTTACAAAGTTTGTGCAATTTACTATAAACTTTCACTTTGAATTTCAAAAGTAACAGAGATTTTGTTTGATTTCTTTCTTTTAACATCAAGACAATGATTTGTTTTGCACAATGTTTATTAAAACATACATTTTTTTGCCTTTGGAAAACAATGTCGATTTTTTTACAGATAAGTTTAGCATTATTATTGTGCAAAATAAAAACAACAACAATAGAGCCGCCGAGAGATATCACAGGCCCTGTAAAAGCAGTGGGTTGTGCCCCCTTGAGCAGTTTTTGTTGTGATGCCGCATGCGCTCCCAAGTGGTTTCTGAGTAAGACAATGGTTCATTTAGGGGTATATTACGCTAAAATCCTTGCTTCGATTCCATGTGGTGTGCATAGCTTATAGTCCTAGTGAATGTAGTTTTACTCTTGAACAATCAACTACAACAAAACTCATAATGATTAAAGCACGGTTAATGTTTATTTAAACATTTCTTTCTGATTTTATACATTATGTACATATTTATGCCGCTCTGATTCGTCTCCTAGAGATCAGAGGGTCCTGGGAATCTTTACATTTCTCCCTTCTCGTTGGGCCTTGATAAAATTTAACATATGTAGTTAAAAACCAGTGAATAAAGATATTTTAACTATTCAGTTATGCTGCTGGAGGAAATGACGTACGAGAAACTCTAGTTTGATTTATATTTTTGCGCAAAGCTACACGAGGGTTATCTGCCCTAGCTCTCCCTAATTAAGAAGCGTAAAACTAGAAGGAAGGCAGCTAGTCATCACCATCCACCGCTGACTCTTGGGCTATTCTTTTATCGACGAATAATGGGAGTGACTGTCACAATATAACGTCCCCATGGCTGAAAAGGCGATAATGATTGGTGTGACAGGGATTGAAACCCGCGACCCTCGGATTACGCTTGGCCATGTCGGGCCATTTCTTATTGGAAAGTAAGATATTTATCATTTATTGCTAAAGAACACAGTAGCTAAAATAAAGCATTCCTGGCTTAATTTAATCTTACTGAAACGGAATGTCAAAAAGCATTCCTCTTCTAAGTGTGGTACTGCCAAACGCTGTAAAAATAAAAACACAAAAAATAATATTAATAAAAGTTATATCTAGATTAATTCTAAATCGTCATTCAAATCCATAGTACTGATAATAAACATTAACTCTGAGTTCTTAAGATCTCTGTTTTTCTATATGACAAAAAAGTTAAAAATATATTTGCTAATGCATAGTATTAAAAATAAACATTTTACTTTATAGAATATTTCTTTCAAGCAAATTGTTGATTATATAATATAAATATTTTACAGGATTATTTATATAACGGATTTACTGTTATACATTTATTTTAATATCTGCGTTTGTTTCAACTTGATGCATGTCACAAATTTTGTTAAACATACAGGGTGGTCGCTAGAAAAGCGGAAAATTTGTCAAACAGCTATTTATTTTTACAAAGAATAACTTTTACAAAGTTTTTTAAAGGCATATGTTATATTACACTCATAGATGCTCAAAATTATTAAAATCATGCATTTTATTCATGATGTAAAGAAATCAAAATAGAAATGAGTAAGCACGCATTTTATTCATGGTCTCATCTGACCCTCAAATTTTCCGCTTTTCTAGCGACCACCCTGTATATTACGAAGATCTCGCCTGTTGCTTAAATTTATGGAAGATTTTCAAACGTAAGAATCAACAATGTATGATATATGTAAAATAGTAATGATTGCAAGCATTGTCGCAAAATGAACATTAAAAGCCTTGCTTAAAAGTTTACAAATCGACACGCCAAGAGACAGTAGCTAACATTAATGTTCAGCATATTATAAGCCTAACGAGCTGTAATGTTGATTGACACATACTAAACGGAAAACTACAGAATTAAGACCAGAACGTTTAGAGATTTCAAACATTACAAACCGTTTAACTAACTCCAAACAGCTAATATTTCTATGAGAACATTAGATGTCTATTTTCTTCTACTACAAGCAGTCTCTCGCTGAGACAGCGGTAAGTCTATAAATTTGCAACGCTGAAACCAGAGGTTCGATTCCTCTCGGTGGACAAAGCAGATAGCACGATGTGGTTTTGTTATAAGAAAACACACACACGCACTGCCAAAAGTAACCTCATCAACCGCATTAGGCCAGATGAGCATGGAGATAGCTAGCATTCCCATCAAGTGAAGCATATCTGTATCAACATAAAAGTAAATGGTATATTGTAGACCTGGACCTTCGATAAAATATTCAGTTCTAGACCAGACAGAAGACCCAATGTTCTTTGTAAAGTTATTGTATTAACTATGATATTTGTAATAATAATTATTATAAATTATTGCATTAACTATGATATTTGTAATAATAATTATTATAAATTATTGTATTAACTATGATATTTGTAATAATAATTATTATAAATTTTATTGTGTGTGTGTGTGTGTGTGTGTGTACTAAAGGAGGTTCTAATGTGTGATATTAAAAGCTAACACGTTTTATGAAGCACAATTTGTATGCAAAGCATCCTAATGTTATGGAATGTCTAGGGGCATGCTTCCCTGACAATTTGGTAAAAATGAATGCAATGAGACTAAATCTTGCATAAAATATAACTCTTCCAAATGTATTGCTACTCACATGAAAACTCACAAACATCTAAAACGTTCAGTACCACGAGCAGCTGCTGTATGACTTTATAAGCGCAATATTGTGTAAATATTGTTAGATTAATAATTGTGTAAATATTGTGAATGTAAATTATTCTCATTGTGATATGCTAAATTTGTAAATAATCGCTGTTGTAAATTTGTTTTGTTTGTTGATTCCACGATCAGTAATTAATATTGTAACAACCTCCCATGGTTCAGTGTTAATTTTCAAATTTGTAACTCCAAAAACTGCATTTTGATTCGATTAGAGAACAATCATTGTGTGAGTTTGTACTTCATAAATAATAAAAGTTAATTAATTTTGCAAAATGGTTTATTTATTTATACTAACTGAGATATTCAGAAACATTTTAATATAAATTTGTTTTTGCGATAAATATAAGCTTGTGAATGATGTTCTGGTTATTGGAATTCATTCATTTATTGTGAACAATGAAAAATAACTCTAGTAACAAAAATAAATTCTTATTTGAAGCTATTTCTTACACTCATTAGTCTAATTTACTTATATGAGATTTCCCTGCTAACTGAAATCTTGGGTATTAATCCAGTCACAAGAGTATATTTTCGCTTTACTAATTTCGTTATTTCAGTACAACACTACTCTACTTCATGGTTATATTACTAAGTTATTTCCACGTCATGCAGTCTTACTTTATTATTAAAATTCATTATAACAATTACACTTTATAAAGACCTAAACTGTTTAGAATCATGTACTTCAGTTACCTAATTGTTTCCCTAATTTACAGAATAACTTAAGTAATGCAGCTTGTAAGTCAACTTCCCTGCTGATTAGCTTTCGTTAATATAATTAATAACAGACAGGAGAACTTTTATCGACCTCGAGTCATCTAGTTTCTTACTAATTTGTTTCCTGCTTTCCTATTTAATTAAACGTTATAGCTAATATTAATTTTTTTCGAACACATTAAATTAATTAAAATGATTTGTCTTGCCAATGATTTATATTCACAAAGAGTTTTTTTTATTAATATGTATTTCCAACAAAGAAAGGACATTATGTAACTCATTTCTTTAAGTTATGCCAGGAAAAATTAATGAAACACTTAATTAGTCCCATATATCACTGAAGTAGTTATTGTAATGTTTGACGTGCAAGAAAGATTTTAAATAGTTATTCGACTTACAAAATATAATTAAAAAAATTTGTATTCGACAATTAAGATATTTATGCTATTACTCTTTGGAGTTTGTGTTCAAAAGCCGGTTTACAACTGCTCCAGCTCATTGGTATAACTCGGGATATCTATTCTATCAAATGCACAAAGCAAAACACTAAGTTTAAAAATGAATATTTACTGACGTTAAATTTTAAAAAATACTGTAATTCAAATTGTATTTTATACATGTTTTATTATATATTACCTTTAAGAGGATTTCCAGAAACTCCTATTATAACAAACGTTCTTTTCGAAAGACTTTAGACTTCAAACCACATACTTCTCAGGTTTAGAATTAATATAATTTCTTTCATACACTAAGAGTTCCTCTTTAATTTCATTGAAATACCATACATGGGATATTTAATCAACTCACAACATTACCGGAGATATTTAGTTTATTCAAAACATATATTCACAACATGAGCGGGGATATTTAGTCCTCTCACAACAACCAACCACGACATGAACGATGATATAAAGTCTATTGACAATAACCAACCATGACATGAAGGAGGATTTTAATCTGTTAACAACAGTCAATCACGACATGAGTATCGGATTCTAATTAACCAACTATGTCGCTAAAGAATATATTAAATAAATAACAACACATTTCGGAATTTTAATAATAAGTTCTCGGATAGTCTGTTGAAATAATAATTACAGTCTTAAAATTATGAAATTTGAACTTATTTTAAGTAAAAACACTAGAAGCGTTTTTATTAGTTTGAAAAATTCAAGCAAAAATACAGAAGTGGCGTCTACTTTAGTCGTCCTTAATTTTAAATTGATAACTTAGATGGAATACTTCTGGTCAAAAGTACCTACCACCAATCTAGGGTTACCTTAATCAAACTAGAATAGAAACCAATAACATGCAAATCACTGTTCAGCATTAACCTTAAAATGTATATTTAAAAAATGTCTTTTGGTATTTCGTCCCTCTAATGGCTCAACTTGAGGGCTTATAACGATAAACCTCGATGTTCAATCGATTATTTTTTCCCTCAACGCATATAGCTAGAGCACAGTTTTGATCTTATAACAAGAAACAAACTCCTGTGATGAAAATAACGAGTATCTCACATGGAAATTCCTCAAAAATATTTTTTAAAGTTTGCAAACATCTTGGTTAAATAGATATGGGCTATTTTGTGAAATCAGATTATATCTTGAATTCAAAATTTCCATTGAATTTTGTGAATCACCAAATTGTATTGGAAAACACTGACTCACCTTAATAGGTTGGCATTAGTAAAGTATTGCTTCACGGGAAAGGGAAATACGTCACACTGCAACAAATAAGCTGGTTGTTTGTTGAAACAAATTTTCTTCATTTACACGTTAGGACAAAACTTCTGATTTTTTAAAATTATATCTGTAAATTTTTGTGGTATGATGAATCACTTAACTATTGATGTTTCTATGTTCATTGTTTTCATTGAATAAAAGTTTATGTTGATTCAACGTTAATAAAGTAAACAAATTAAATTACGACGTCAGAAACCTAAGCTTATAAGGCCACGATTAAATAACAGGTTCCGATGAAGTTCTATGAGGCGAAACATTGAATGGTGTTTCAGACATATCTTTTTACAGTAAGATGAAAGTCGTTTGGAAGAAACATCGAAGACTCTCTCCTTTTCTTCTACATAGTTTTACCACTTCTTTATATTGAAATTTGAATTTGTTAGTCAGAAACATGCTGATCCTTCAGTTTGTTCACTTTCAAATTTATGAAAGTTTTGAAGTGAACAAATTAGTTATCTAGAAGTTATCTATGAACACATTGGTAAAGTTTCTTATGCGTTATTTTAAATATTATATTTCTATACTTGAACATTTGAAGAGCATAAACAAACCAACGGTGTAGGAAAATTTCATTTCTTTTAAATCACAATATCAACCCAAAACAAAACTCAAACTGTTCTTTGACCAAACATAGACTTTCAATTAACTCCTATTTGCCTCTTTTTTGTGTGTGAGTAAATGTGGAATTATATTTTCTCAGGCACCAGCAAATATATTTTAAATACAGTTTTGACTCTGGTATATGAAACCTTACGTTTGCATTACAAATCTTTTTTGTTGTTTTATTCCAATATTTCTACGTTACGTTATCATTATGAGTATCTGAAAAAAAAGTATCTGATCACGTTCGTAGTCAACACAATATATTGGTGTAATCAATTTACTATAATATATTTATTTTAATATCAGTGTTTGTTTTAATTGAATATATATTTAAAAGTGCATGACACTTGTAATGTTAAATTATGTATTGCGAAATTTCTGCTTGTTTACTAAATTTGTAGAAGATTCTCGATTGTTAGAATCAGCAATAAATGTTTACGAAAGCACTAGCGTATCGTTAGTATTGTTGAGCCACTTGATACTTTTAGAATCACGCTTATAAACCAACGCTACACGCCAAAAGACAATATATATTGTTAGTTTTCTACAGCTGATCTACTATCAACCACGAAAACTGTAACTATGATTAACACTTATCAATCGGGAAACTAAGGATATTTGACCAGGAAAGTTTATAGATTTCGAACATTATAAACAGTTTAACTTCAGTGGAATAGTATTTTTACGAAGACATTATATAACTTCAACTGTGGAAAAACACTCGTGTGTGATCATTGAAGAGTGAGCTAGCTCTCCGTTAAGTGAATCGTACCAATATTAACTCAGAATTAGTTCCCTCATCGTGAACCCTCGAGAAAATTCTGGTTCGGATAGATGCCTCAAAATTGTTTGTAAGTTTCTTAAAACTATTTTATATGACTAATCATTAATAACTGTTATTAATAACCATCATTACAAATTGTATTGTTTTTATGTTTGTAGATTAAAATATATTTGTGTAAAAAAATAAGATTGAGCATATCAATGTTGTTGGCAAATATCATAAGTTTGATACATATTAACAATTAATTTAACTTCTAACTTCAAAATACAATTTAACTCCGTTTTATGCTATTTCAAATTGTTTGTTTTGTTTATTTCATTTTAATTAGGCTCCCCAGTGGCTCAGCTGTATGTCTGCGGACTTACACGCTAAAATCCGGGTTTCGATACCCGTGGTGGGCAGAGCACAGATAGCCCATTGTGTAGCTTTATGCTTAATTCAAAAACAACAAACAACAACTTTTTAATTAATGCACTAACCGTCCTTAATTTACCAATGTAAGACAAGAAAGAAAACAGTCAGTCATCATCTTCCAGCGCCAATTCTTGAGCTACTCTTTTACCAACGAATAATGGGGTTGACCATCATATTATAACACCAAAACGGTTAAAAGGACGAATATGTTTTGTGTGATGGAGATTTGAACCCATCACCCTTGGATTACGAGTCAAGTGCCTTGATCGCCTAGCCGAATTTCAAAGTGTGATACGTAACATAATAAACTGGAGGCTTGTCCAAAATAAACTATAATTGTATTATAACAAAGGAAAGATTGGAAAAGCTCCCGTGTATTAAAAGCAGATAAACAATACCTTTGTCACACGAGAAAATAATTTTTAAAATAGAAATACAAATGTTTGATAAATTATGTGAAAACGTCTTGGAATGTGCAAATCTTCACTTCACGTGAGAAAAACACATCATATAAAATTTTGGCGAAACGAACTGTATCAAAAGCACATGTTTACTTGGCTTGGTATTAGATAGGTATTGTAATACCACCAAATTGTTACTTTTTGGTAGAGCATTTGACAACCCTTTCAAATATAATATATTTATACACTCAGGTAATAAAAATGTCTTAGGACTATAGATTTAGAAATATCTCTTGTACTTAATAACATTGGAAAACAAAGGGTTGTGGATCATGTTTGGACGTCAGAATCATCCAAAAACAAACCTACAACAATAAATAATAAGAAAAGTTCAACGTCTTGTCAGAATCAATGACCCTGAAAATCAATGCTAAAAGCCGCCCTCTACGTTCAACAAACTGTGGATAACATTAAACAGGCAATAATTATAATAATGTTTTTATGTACGGAACATCTACTTACTGTGTTGAAATATATGAAGTACAAAGTCTGTTCTATTGTTAAAATAATTCACATTGTGCTTATCAATGATCATTTGTCTGTTTACTATTGCATATCAAAATGCGATTTTGTACATAACTGACAGTGTATAGTTTAATTAAGAAGACTCTGTCTGGAAACGAGGAGAGCAGGTCATGGTTTTATTCATACTTCCTTTTCAGTTTTTGCGTACATCTATGGATTTCTGTGCAATTGGATTGTTGAAATGGGCACTGGAGAGCCTTCGTCTTCGTTACCTAGATTGACAATAGAAAAATTGCAGAAAGTGGTTGTGTGCTTTGAACACGAAAATGTGTTGCACGTCCATTTTCAGTGTTCGTGTCATCAAATTAAGCATTATCAAACATGATGAAATGAGCCGTAACTTTGTGGCAAGACTTGATAATTTATGCGTGAAATCTGACTCATGCAATTATCCATAATTACAAAATACATACTTCCTTCAATATAAATGAATGATTTAATATCATACTTCAAAAGTGTATGAACTATTTCGCTCCTTTCTTTGTATCAAACGATAGATAAGTATCAGGTTAAAGAAGTTCAAACTAGAGAGACGACTTAATTAGCAATAGATTCAAGTACTTATGAATAGACCATATAATGTATAAAGGACTTTTAGATAATATTCTCCTCCCTTCTTTGTTATTGAATCCCCAAGAACCTCATTAGACGCATACCCTGTTTTCTGAAAGGTAATAATTGACTCATTTTAATGATTAAGTACTTGTTTTCTTAACTTGAAGCTGAAAGTTTATAATAAAATGCAAATGTTCCCTATTTCAGGATGAGCTTATTGACTTAAATCCTATGCAATTTGACAAAGTGCATTAGCTCGAAACGTCATCATCTTTAAAATATAAACAACGTGACAACTGTTTAACCTATTATTTCATTTCATTATAATTTCACGAGTTTGACTATATTAGAGAATTTAGGTTAATACTAAATAATAAGCTAAAACTGTAAAATAAACTTTTAAGCTAAAGAAGATTATTTTATGGAGTGAAAGAATTACTTATAAGAACATGGTATGCATGTATGTTAGAGATAGATATCCAGAGGAAGATAAGTAAGGTGGTAAAATAACTATGAGTAAAGACTGTAAATTTCAGTTATTGAACGTGTTATGTCTCAGGCTACTGACAGAACAACGTTGAATTGAAAATTAAATATAAAAATAAAGAAATTAATTTTTAAACATCCAACAGAAATAATGCAAGTCTTGTTTCAAATAATTATTTTATCTTATTATGCAAACCCTTCACCTAATTTCAATACCATATCAAGAGAACATTTTGGTCTGAAATGGGGACTGGGGAATGCGGGGTTTTATAAAGGATGTCGCATTCACTGAACTGACTTTATTCTCCCTTTTCACATCAAATATTATAATGTAAGCCTTACGCTTTTCACGTGGTCTTTTTTATGGTAGACAGTATAATTTTATTTGTGTGAGGTTAAATATATGATGTATTAGTAGATATATAATTAATAAACTGTAAATAAAGAGGTTTGTTTATTCCAATGGTAAAATATTACAGTTTTAAGGTTTCACCCATCTTCCAATTCACATAAGCACTCTACCAAGTACACTGCCTTGACTTTAATCTTATTGTATACAATGGGTATTACAATGTCAATGTAAGCCTAACTCTTTTCACATATTCTATTTTATGGCAAACGGAATTATTTTATTTTATAAGTTATACCTACTGTTTGCTTTTCTCACACACGTAATTTTCATTCTGTATGCAATTTTTATGGGTGAGGTTAAAACATAGTGTGTTAGTAGATGTAAATTAAAGGATCTATAACTTATGTGACGGATTTACTACTATATACATGTGCTGTAATATCGATGTTTGTTAAAGCTCAATTTATATTTAAAAATTAACATAACTTATAATGTTAAATCTTTATTTTAAAATGGTCGTCTTTTCACTAAACTTGTAAAAGATTTTTCAGTGTAATAATCAGTAATATATATCTTTACGTACACATATATCTTTTGTATTATTGTGCAAGCTGCAATTTCTCGAAAATCTCCTGACGCCTATAAACGTAATCAACCCAACGCTCTAAAAGAGAGTAATATTATTTGTTTAGTATACTCGAGGTGCTATAAACCTCAAAAGCTATGACTGCGATTCATATTACGAGAACTTCAGATAATTGATCAGGAACGACTGCACATTTCAAACATCACAAACCATTTAACTTTAGCAGATTCACATTGGACATTAATATTTTTACAAAAACATAATATAACTTCAGTGATATAAAACTCGGCGTATGGTTAGCAAAGAAAGAAGAATACAAATCTAGCCAGCCCTCTGTTAAGTGAATTGTACCTACATCAACTCGAAATTAACTAACTTATCATAAATTATCATGAACCCTCGATAAAGTATCAAGAAAGTTCCAGACCAAATGGAACGTTTGTAAGCTAATAATTAAAAGAAAGTTTGTATTTTTAAAAATGAGTAAAATTCTAGAATTAATGAGTAAAAATGCACTACAGCACAAAAGTAGCTAATTAGCCAGTGCTCACTTCTAAATCTAATTTATTTGTGTTAACTGATTATCGAGTTAAGAGATGATGATGTTTTTCCCTACTGTTCCCTAATGATTTCAAATCACACAAACCTTGTTTTACTCATAAATTTCATTATAAGCTGTTGAAATATTTCTATGAGTTTTAGCCTGTTGTAAAGTAAAGCTGATGGTAGAACAAGTAGAAATCTCCCTGTCTTAACATCTCTTAAGGCTTCAATGACTGCTCTTAAAATTAATGGTGTAATAAAAATGTCAAAAGAAAAAAGAACCAGCGTCATTTCAAGATAAGAGAGATTGTTCTGTTATTACGAAAATTAAAACAAAATCCATTAAAACGTTCTTAATATATGCATCACTACCACTGGCACACAAGAAGTAGAACAATTTGTCGTTAATTTACTACAGTTGAATAATGAGTTTCACGAACAGAGAAAATCATATATCTGGGATTTAAAATAGCTTAAACAAACGTTTACTTCTGAATGAATGTTATATCATTAGAAAACTAGATTTTTCTAAAACAAAAATTTATTATTTTTAATGCATTTTTGGAAAGATCCTATGAGAAGAATATCGATCAACTAACTACTAGAAGTAAGACCGTATGTTCTTTCAGAACAGTGGAGGCATTAATGATGGCATCGGAAACACCAATCGTTTATTTCTTTGATTTTTTACCTTGTAGTCGCTTTATGTTACACAATTTTAGTCGCCATTGGGCTTTACTTAAAGAATTGATTGGTAGATTTGCACTTGAGGTTACCAAACAAGAAAATTAAACATTTATTTTAATTAGATACATATTACTAAACACAGATCAGTTATCGCTGAGATTGTTAATTATACTATATATAAATAAAACTGTTGTTCTGAATTAAGCACAAGGCAACACAATGGGATTTCTGTGATCTGCCCACAACAGGTATTGAAACCCGGTTTTAAACGTTGTAAGTCCGCACACATACCGCTGAGCCACTGGGGGAGTAAATAAAACTGAATTTTTCATTTTTTATTTCTTTCTAGAAGAGAATTACAGTTACATTATCTAGATAGCTTATTAAACTACTTTCTTCAAACAATATGACACAAATAAAGGGTTCACTTGTGTTTAATTAAAACAGATTCTGATAACAGACAGAAATTAAGTGAATTTTTAAGCATGACAAATCACCAGGTAAGTGGTCAGAGAGCTTTTAAAACATTTTATTTTGCTGGTGTCTTGTCTTGTTTACTTAATACGTTAAGTAATGAAAGTTATGTGTAGATGTCACTTCTGCGTATTATAATTTATCTTATACAGTTGATGAACAAAAATACATATACACATGAAAAATACATTTTTTTCAAAGAAAAAAATAATTTATTATTTAGGTTTACAAATGATTGTTAACAAAAATAAAACAAACTGTTTATTTGTTTTTGAACTTCGAGCAAAAGTACACGAGAGCTCTCCGTACTATCCGTCCCTAATTTTCCAATATGAGACTAGAATGAAGGGAGTTGGTCATCATCATCCACCGCCAACTCTTGGGCTACTCTATTACCAACTAACAGTGAGAGTGATCGTAACATTATAACGCCCTTAAGACTGAAAGAACTAGCATAATTGGTGTGACGCGGCTTTAAATCCTCGATTGTCAGATTGCTGGTCGCGTGCTCTAAGAACCTGGTCATACCGACGCACAAGTACGTGTAACCAATGTGAGAAAATGTAACAGATTAAAGCAACATGCAATTGAAAATAAAGTTTTTCTTATAAGAAAACAGATTTTTGATGTATCTTCTAATAAAACGATTAAAGTATGTGTATAAAATTCAAAACTGTTCTGTTATCGAATTAAACAAGACTTTTTTTTTACAAAAACAAGTAAGTAATTAGAATGTACATCATATATCACACACGCTCCATGTAATTTTCACCCTATACATGAATAATAAATACACTCTATAGAAAAGAATTATTTTATGAAACACACCAGTACAACATAAATTACAAACTTTTCTTATATCGTTCACCACCGCTGGAACTCACATATTGAATAATACTGAGTAATTTTATGTTTCGACTGTTGCAAACTTCAGAAAAAGTAACTGAAATATCTTTTCTTCATCAGTTAATAATGGCAATATATATTGCATTATCGTATTCAGTAAAATTGTCCACTCACAAGTAAGTTAATACAAAAATAGTTTAAAAGCTTTAAACTGTTAGTTAAGGTTCATATGAGTCCAAATGATAATTATTAAGCTAATTAGCTAATAAATTTTTATCAATCTCGTGAATTAGTGTAACTTTTTTGTAAATCTAAGTTGGTGAGGTACACATAAATGGTTTATTTTAATAGTTATTTCATCTACTATTTTGTAACTTTGCTAATACAATAGTCAAAACAATAATGTGTATGTGGCATTCATAATTCAAATATTTAAGTGCTTAATAAACGACATATCTTTAGAAACATGACTAATACTATTTGTATTGAGAGTAATAATGATTGAATTCCACATATTTAAATTGTTTGGACGTTGAATTACTTCTGTATAATTCTTAGGCATGCTTAAGAAAAACAATCTTAGAAGTACTAAGAGCCCAGTTGCATGTTTAATGTATCGACTTAAGTAGAAAGGAGAATGTTGTACCACTTTTAATTGCTTCAATAAAAGATTTTTTCAAAGTTTCAGCGTATCTTGTTTTCTTATTCATTTTGTATTGAACCTTTTAAAGTAGATTCTTATCTCATTTTTTTGACAGTTTAAACTCTAAAAAGTTCCAATCTGTTTTTTTTCGTTAATTACACCATGTTACAGCAATTTTCTGCAGTGTGTAAAGTCAAAACAAGGACTCATTATGTTTTTTATTAATTTGTTCTTTTGTGTTATCCTTTTCTTATGTTGTCCTTTTAAGGCTATTGAATTGATGGAGACAAAGGCGGAAACCTGGAACTAATACTAACAACACCAGCAGGCATTGAATATCATTTAACTGGTAACAAGATTTACAGACAATTTGCTGTGCAAGCGGAAACAGCTTTTGACGTCATAAAATATACTCTGAAAACTTCCTTCCTATGAGATCTAACCGGCTACTAAGTGAAGAAGGATTCTTTTGTCGTGTGGCCAATTTTTACTTGTGCCTTTATTTTTTTCAAGTTTACAGAAACACAAGTCATGTTTTTTTTTATTATTTCGTTTTCAGGAGAAAATTTTGGCAGAATGTCAATGTAGTTTGATACATGCATGTATTTTAAATGTTTTTTTTTGTTTAACTCGATTTTTAAAGATGTTCTTTGTAAGATCAAATAATATTTAATATTCATTTTTATAGAATCTAAAATAAGACTTTACGAAAGAATTTTAAGTTTAAGACATTGTTTAGAGTTAAAATAATTCAAGGATTTTTGCCTTATACGTGTCCTGATATTCTACATAAACGTTTTCTAATAACAAAATTTCAACAAATCCTTCACCTCGGCCTGACATAGCCAAGCGCGTAAGGCGTGCGACTCGTCATCCGAGGGTCGCGGGTTCGCGCCCACGTCGTGCTAAACATACTCGCCCTCCCAGCCATGGGGGTGTATAATGTGACGGTCAATCCCACTATTCGTTGGTAAAAAAGTAGCCCAAGAGTTGGCGGTGGGTGGTGATGACTAGCTGCCTTCCCTCTAGTCTTACACTGCTAAATTAGGGACGGCTAGCACAGATAACCCTCGAGTAGCTTCGTTCGAAATTCCAAAACAAACAAACAAATCATTCACCTCAATGATTTTTTAACCGCATTTTCTGGAAAAGTTTAAAAGCTCTTAGATGCTTATCAAAAACGTTAAATGTTTCAATCTAACTTTTTCTAATCGACTATCAAATGGCTTAACAAACATAAAACAACAACTAGAGATTTTGCTATTATTAGTACAATTAATAAGCCTCAATCCTGAATAAAGGTGTAAACAAAAGAATGTATCACAGTGTTAGCTAACTATGAATGTTTATAAACATGTTAATATGAATTAATTAAACGGTCGAAACAAAACTATCAAATTTACTTGTCCAGCAACATCACACATTCAAGTATTAACGATAAACCATAATCGTTTTGTTAACATTTATAACCAATAAACATGTGTGTATGTGTGATATTTTTGACAAATATTACCATCAAAAATAAAATAATTGTTTATTGAATTCGTATGTTTCACACTGTTCTCAAATAAAGGAAGAAATTTCTTTTAATGAAGTAAATAGTACTGTTGCAATTATTAATATTTTGGCGTTACAAATACATGGCAAACCAGAAAAAAGGTATAGTTGAATGATATTTTTATTTTTATTTACACTACTAAAATAAACCAAAATATGAATTAAAACTGAAGTCTTACTTCAAACAACAAACCACCGTAATTTTCAGCTTATTGGATACCAGGATTCAAAGTTCGTGTCTCGTAGACGCATTCTCTTTTACTCCGTACGTCGGTGCTGTGGGTATGTCTGAAGAGTGATGACAACATCCAACAGTTAGCGATGGGTGAGTGTTTGTTAGGTGCCTTTTCTCTAGTCTGTCACTTACTCTATTAGTCGTTGTGTAACTTTGCGCAAATATCCGAAGTAAACAAAACGTTTTGGGGTCCATAATGTACTTTATTGCTTTCTCTGTCCTCTCTGAATATTGAAAGGAAGATGGAAAACCTGAGTGAACATGAAAAAATTATAGAGTGAACGCACTGAAAACTCATTTTATTATAAATAACCATACTTTTTCTGATGTTTTTCATACTTAAAATTGATGGTCCTTAAAAATTTCCACATTGTTGATACAGTTGATAGAATAACGTAAATAAAAAGATGTGTTTCAGAGCAAGTATAATAGATAAAAACAAAAGTTAGCTAAACCTTACAACTTTATTTACCATTTTATCTTAAATGTACTCCAGGGGAAAGTGCATCTGGAACAGTTCGAAAGCGATAAAGTGTAACCCTTATCTTAATAATTCAGAAAATATTATGAACCTCAGGATACATAAAAATTTAGCTTTACGTAATAAACACACACACACATATATATATAAGTGTGTGTGTGTAAGTGAAGTATTGTCTTTTCGAAAACTAACAGTATGATTTTTACAATCATAAAGCTACTAAACATTTGCACTTTACAGATTATATTGTAAAAAGAAATTCACAACTTTTAACAGAGATAAGGAAAAGCTTTCTCTTTGGTGTTCATTGCAGAAATTGCGTTAACAGCTGTCGTCTTCTATAGCGTAGTAAATGACACTACAAACTGCAGTTTCAAACAATACAATCATGTTATCATATACCAAGTAAATATTATGAAAATGAGAAGAATGAAGTTGATTTATATTTGAAACTCGAAAGTAATATGTTAAAATATCAATATCATCAAGCACTCTGTGAAAAATTTACAACAAAAATTATGTTTTGTTATTTAGGATTGCTTAAAACCGATAAACATTGTATAAAAATTATTTGTTAACGAAATAATCGTTCAATCAGTTGTTAACAGAACGTTCCTCGTTCACAGTTACCGGTCTTTGAAACCAGTATTTTTGTTATGAATATCTTAGTATATCGTTTTTTTCTGAGTCTTATCATGTGCTATGTTTCCTATCATATTTCATTGCAATGTTTTTTGGATGACGTAAATAAAACAGAATGGTTAACTAATTCTTCAGGCAATCGTCAAGGTACGGTTCTCCTACGAGTATTCTAGGAGGCAAAAGTATATAAGGCTTTACGGATGGAGCTGACATTGCACTAAGTCCCATAGGTTCGACAAACAAATTTTGAAAACCAGTAAAGCAAAACTATTATTTCTTTATTTGAAATTTACAGCCAGCAAAGCAAGCATACAGCAGTGAACAGTCTGTAAAACCACTATAGTTTCTGAAAAATATATTATTATTGTAATTTTAAAAATTTTAAAGGTTTCTTACAGCATGGAAGTACCATTGTCAAGTGAGAGAAAAGTAAAATCACGGTATTTTTTTAGTAAAACATTTTCGTTCAACTCTGATGGTACCAGTCAAGGAAGAAAAAATCGTACAAAGAACTACATTAGTTAATGTTTTTTCTTTCTTCCTTCTATGTCTCCCGCTAGTATAGCGGTAAGTCTACAGGTTTAGAATGCTAAAGTTGGGAGTTTGATTCCTCTTAGTGGACTCAGCGGATAGTCCGATATGGCTTTGCTATAAGAAACCACACACGTACACACTTCCGTTTGTTATTCTGGCTCGGCACGGCCAGGTGGTTAGGACATTCGACTCGTAACCAAATGGTCGCTGGTTCGAATCCCCGTCACACCAAATATGCTCACCATTTCAGCCGTGAGGGCATTATAATGTGACGGTCAGTCTCACTATTCGTTGGAAACAGGGTAGCCCAAAAGTTGGCGGTGGGTAATGATGACTACTACATAAAATATTACATTAATCGAACAAGCCAACTATGAACATAAATAATTTATCATCTCTGTAACAAGATTGTTCATAAATATAATTTGATCTATTAAAATGAAACAATAAATGATTGTATCGATTTTAGTTAAGTTTAAAACGAAATAGTGAGAAACAGAGAAAATATTATATTCTGTAAATTTGTTTTATTTTTCTCTTTCAAATATTTTAAAATTCCTTACAATAAGGCTTTGACTAAATTGTAATTATATTTTATATGTAATTCGATCTGTATCTTCTGATACAATTTAATACTGTCTTGTATCTTACAATATACTTTAATATGGTAATAATGATTTAAATAAAAAATGTATCATATAAACCAGAATCATTTTCACATTTTTTTTGTTGTAAGTTGCTTGTTAGCTTCAAACGAAAGTTCTAACAAAACGTTAGATATATGTTTTTCAAAGGCTTCCATTTACGTTTAAATTATCACGTAATTACAATGACATGTTGATAAGTATGCATAAACTGTTTTAAATAAATTAGGTTGCTACAATTTCAGTCGTGGTAATAGTTATATAAGACTCCTTTTCGTAAAGAAAAGATAAATGTTATTCCTTACTCACGTGCGTTTTGAAGTCCATTATAACACTGAGCAAGAGGATTGTGAAAATTACAAATAGCCTTTAAACAGTCTTCAAGCTTCAACATCTTAGTTATATTATATCATAACAATAACATAGCATTATAATGTAAAGTCATACGTTTGTTTGTTTGTTTTGAATTTCGCGCAAAACTACTTGAGGGCTATCTGCGCTAGCCGTCCCTAATTTAGCAGTGTAAGATTTAAGGAAAGGCAGGTAGTCATCACCACCCACCGCCAACTCTTGGGCTACTCTATTACCAAAGAATAGTGGGATTGACCGTAACTTTATAACGCCCCCACAGCTGAAAGAGCAAGCATGTTTGGTACGAGTGAGATTCGAACCCGAGACTCTCAGATTACGAGTGGAACATCGTAACACACCTGGCCATGCCGGGCCAGATGAAATGTGATACAGTTATGTTTTGTTCTTTTTTTTCAATAGATTTGAATGAAGATTGGGAAGAAATTTAATACTGTGAAAGCGTGTTAGTACAGTATTAAATAAAGATAAGAAAATATATGACAGTATGGTAATGGATTTAAATAAACAAAAGAAGGAACAAGACAATATAGTAGTGATTAATATAACTAAATAAAGATTAAAAAAAATTGACACTATGGTAGCATGTTAAAATAGTATTTTTATTCAACCCTGACACATATTCGAGTAGAATGCCTGAGGCTCTCGACAATTTTTCCTCATTCCGTGCAATTTGTTAAAGACTATAAAATTTATAATAAAACCTTGTCTCACTGAACAAAAAGAGAACGTCATGATTAGCTCGAATAAATGAAGGAACTAACCTGTTGACAGTCAGTAACCAAAAGCCTTTAGTCAGGATTGCAGAGATCTGTAAGTCCCAGACCACAGACTAAGGTGAAAGAGACACGGTTTGTTTGCTTTTTGAATTTCGAACAAAGCTACTCGAGGGCTATCTGCGCTAGCCATCCCTAATTTAGCAGTGTAAGACTAGAGGGAAGACAGCTAGTCATCACCACCCACCGTCACCTCTTGGGCTACTCTTTTACCAACGAATAGTAGGATTGACTGTTACATTATAAAGCCCCCACGGCTGAAAGGGCGAGCATGTTTAGCGCGACGGGAATGCGAACCCGCGACCCTCAGATTACGAGTCGCACGCCTTAACATGCCGGGCCTAAAAGACACTGAACAACCCCAAGAAAATGTACTTCCTCTTGGATCTCCGAAATTTTATTCTCAACTTAATCCCAAGATATTACGTGAAGAGCAGTTGAAACAAAACCTGAAAAAAAGGAAAGCTGAGATAAAGGTGGAAAATTTCTCTACTAACAATCACAAATTAACAAAATGAAAAAAGTTAGAAAATACCTAAGTAGTCGGGAGAATCTCTGAAGTGTGTTATTATTACCGTTTCATGTTTTCTTCAACATTTTTTGTGAATGTAAGGATAATTGTTTTCAAAGGCCTGCCAATCCGTTCGTCGATTAATAATGTAAGTTTTTTTATTGTTTGAATCATTTTCCGAGTCTGAGATGTATGGAATAACAGATACGACTGTTTGAACCTGTTTGTTTGACTATGTTGTTCTATGATCAATGGTTTATAACTGGAGGTTTGTGATTTGTTTCATTAATAGAGTGTTGTGAAAGGAGCTTAGAGGTTGTGCTTCTGAGTTGATCAAAGGTCTTCCTCTGGAGAGGTTTTCCACACCCTTAAATGATAAAATATTCCATGATTATCAAAATAATTGGTTGTTGCTTGCAAAGTTACAACAACCTTCATAAACTGAATGGTTTTGCCCATTCTTTTTAAGGTTACCTATAAATGGAAATATCTTGATAGATAATTAGTCAGTTTGAATGTGAATCATGAAAAAACAGAAGAAACCTTTCTTTATTTTTTTTTATTTCCTTTCGACTCACAAATTACTATATTTTTGGTTCAGATTTTCACTAGTTGCTAGGTGACAATGACTGGCGAGATTCTTTTTTCATCGATTCACCATGAAATTGTGACTAAGAAGCAGTTATCGATTATGAATAATAATGAGTGTTCCCATCTTTATATAGTTTGTAAATCTCTTTACATCTTTTAATCTTATCATTATTTCTTAGTAACACTTAATGAATGTAAGCTGTATTTACTGATATCTCTGGATACCTGAATGCAAAGCTGCTATAGGAGATACGTTTATTCAGATCAGCAAACTATTGCGTGAAATGATCCTTTCAAGTTTTAATGAGCATGTCATTTTCTGAGTGTTTATTCAAGAAAACGTACAAGCATCAAGAAAAGTGATGAAAGAAAACTTAATATTTGTATGAGTAGGAAACTTTCATTGTAAATTCCTTGTTTGCAGTGACTATTATTTGATATTAACATTCTTGACATAAATATACAGAAAGAGATGCACTAATAAAGTTTTAGTTTTATTGTAACCTATACTTCATAAATAATGATCTTCTATAGTAACTATTTTTTCTATGAGAAGTAAATATTTATCATACTAACGTTATAGTGTGTACTTTGTTACTACATAAAGTAGTTGAGTTGTTTTGAAGATCAATAAAGTATTGCAAAATATCCTAGTAAAATATTTACTATCTGAAGTCAACAGCGAAAACAAAGTTTGATTAATAACACATATTTGAAAAATTATATTATTCATTTGTTTCAGAATGTCGCGTAAAGCTACATAAAGGCTATTTGTACCAGCTCTCCCTAATTTAGCAGTGTAAGTCTAGAAAGAAAGCAGTTAGTCTTCACAACCCACTGCCAACTGTTGGGCTACTCTTTTACCAGTAGTAGGATTGACCGTTACGTTATAACTCCCCCACAGCTGAAAGGATAAGCATCTTTGATGTAATGGAAATTTGAACCCGTGACCCTCAGATTACGAAACGAGTGCCTTAACCACCTGGCCATGTCGGGCTAAAGTGTAAAGTGATCTGAAAAAAAATGTATATTCATAAGCTTTTTCTGAATACCTTTAATTCATAATTTATCATTTATTACGTTTGTCGTGCAGCCATTTATTTATCTTAACTTTTATAGTGTGTTCTTTTTCTATACAGTTTTATGTGTATTGAAATTGCTGGTCCTTCGTGGCGAAAGTAAGTTTTCAATATTCGAAATTAAATTAGTCACCAGTTCAACACATTTTGTATATGTTTCTCTTATAATGATAAATATTAAAGCACTATTATGGCCATTCTTTAAAATAATTTATAATAATAATGTTTACAGTTAATTAACAATTTAATACTTTATATTTGGAGCCTGACAGAAGGATATGTGTATTTTCCCATGATTCTTTAAAAAAATAAGTGGAAGTCCTAATTTTTCCTTTTTTTTCTCTTGTGTTATTTATAGTACAAAGTTATATAATAATCTATCCGTACTATATGCACCACGAGAATCAAACCCTACATTTTACTCTTATAACGCCTAACCTTAAAGTTGAGCCTTTGGGGACCAATATGCTAAGAATCTTCGAATCCAACACTTCAGTAAACATGCAGATAAATAAGTAGGCGGAAAACATGAAAAACATCAATAGCTCATGCAAATAAACTGAACAAACACCTCAGTTCAGTTTTCGCCTTTATTATCTGAACCGTTTCATGTTCCCTCGAGTAGTACCATAAAATTACTTGATTTTCTCAGATCTTTTATAAGACAAATAATATTATCCTGTTTGCAGGCTCTGAATTTTATTCCCAGTTAAAAAAACGTTACATAAAAATAAGTTTCGTTTAAAGCATAAAACACAGAAGCTTAATTCTGGATTTATCACGGCAAAAAGTTTAGTCTTTGAGTTTTTTACTTAAACCAATCTTAAAAGCATTATGGTAACTAACTATTCAATTTGGGAATACTTTATATGCAAAAATGTGCCATTAAATGCATAGTACAAAGTTTATTTGAACACAAAGTGATCCTATAAAAACACAAAAGCAACATGATAATTATAAGTAGTTGAAGTGTATGAAACCCTATATTTTAATCAGTGACTGTTCTTAGAAGTAAAATCAAATTTGACACTTTAAAACAATTAGATCAAAAACAGCAACAAAATAACTATTAACATAAATAATTTCAACTGACGAAATATGTATTACGATATCATTGTCAAACTAATGAAACATATTCTTGTTAATATTATTTATAATAGTGATATTTAGTAAGCAGGTTGAATAATATCGTTGTTATGCTAAAGATTCTTCCACAGTAAGTGGCTGTGACTTGTTGGCGGTAATTTCGTAAAAAATAAACGAGCAGCACTTACTTCACTTCCAAGAATTATCTTCCACTTGAACATAATAATACTCTAGCAAAAAAAAATAAAGAAATAGCCGAAGCTCTCAAATATCAACTCCAAATTACTTTTAAAACCCACACTGATACAGATATGGATACATATTTCTACAATGAAGTCACTAATCACATATTAAACAATAAACATAAATTTGAACCAATTTATGCAAGAACATTACTAACAAATGAAATATCCCTTCAAGAACTACTCGAAGCAATAAAAAACACAAAAAACAAAGCACCAGGAGAAGATGAAATACAAGCTATCCTTCTGAAAAAGGGCACTCCGAAATTGTTTGACCACCTAAATTCACTATTTAACTTATCTCTTTCCTCAGGATACATCCCAGTTTCTTGGAAGCTTGCAAATATATTAATGTTCTATGAGGAAGGACAGCCAGCGAATAAACCGACCAATCAGCCTGACCAGCTGTGTAGGTAAAATTCTTGAAAGAATGATCAGTAATAGACTCTCCACATTCTTAAAGATAACATCAAAATTACCAAAAGAACAAAATTGATTCAGGAAATTTAGACAAACGACAGATCATCTAATCAGATTAACCAAAATTGTAATAGATAGGTTCAATAAAAAAGAATGTAGAGTCGCTTGCTTCCTTGATGTCGAGAAAGCATTCGACACTGTTTGGCACGATGGTCTGAGGTTCCGAATGAATGAAATGGAACTACCGCGAGGAATTATTCGCTGGTTATGTAACTTTTTTGGAAAATAGAAAGTGTAGAGTGAATGTTGAAGGAACGTTTTCTGAATACTTTACTCCACAAGCTGGTGTCCCTCGGGGAGGGGTGGTTAGCTCTATACTCTTCATCATGTATGTAAACAATATGCACCAAGGGTCCAACTCATGGATTCTCTTCACAGTTCGCAGATGATGTCGCAGTATGGAAAAGTGCCGCAACACCCACGATAGCAGCTACTAACATACAACCGCAACTAAATAGAATAAGTGAATACTGTCAAAAATATAGAATAAATATAAACACAGCAAAAACACAACTCGTAGTCTTTACGAAATTGACACAAAAATAACAGCCAGAATTACACATGAATGGCATTCTACTTCAGATTGCTCCATCGACAAAATTTTTAGGTCTAATCTATGATTCAAAACTAGCTCGGATCGATCATGTGAACGAAATTAAAAATAAAGTCTGGCGAAGAACTAATTATGTTAGGAGTCTAACTGGTAAAAACAGTGGAGCATCTACAGATAACATACTAAAAATCTATAAAACATATATTAGACCTGTAATAGATTATGCAGCTCCAGCATGGATAACTGTGAGCAATAAAATAATTAAAACCAAACTACAAACAATTCAAAATAAACTCCTGACAACTGCATACAGAGTTCCAAGAACTATATCATCCCAGTTCATTCACAAATACTCGAACACACCAACCATACCAGATGGACTCCTACATATTACAATAATGTACTTAAATAAGAATTGGATGAAAAACGAATTACTATGGCACCCCATACATGATGAAGCTAGTCCTAAATATCTCTCCCCAGTTAACTTATATTTTAAACATAAAAATAAATAAAAAGAAAAAATATATATAAATTTAAATAATAAAAAATTAATAATAATAACAACAAAAAATAAAAAATAATAATATTTTCTACTATATATATATATATATGAAAAAAAAACAATTAAAAAATTCCACTAACAAACTTGACACTTCTGTTAATAGAATAAAATAATCACAGTGTACGATGTCCAACACATGGACATTGCCCTGAAAAGGATCAAAATAATATTCAGTTCCACAGTTATAAAATTCGTCAAAAACATAAGTACGGGGAGGAGAAAGAGGTCATAGAGAACCTGACCCTCCAGGGTATGAACTTTTATCACCCAAATACCGACAACATTCTTCTTACTTCACTTGTTCAAACAGAAAGCAAACATCACAACAATTAAACGTTTAGCTAAGGGCGGAATCCTCAGAGAAAGGGATTGAGCAAATGACTTGAGCTTAGTACTAACGGAACGGCCGAAATATCCCTTTAATCTTAAAAATATCGAAATTGACTTACTTTGTATGAACTCTAACATACAATAATTCATAATCGGAAAAATACCCCACTCAATAAACAGTGAGGGAATCAAAGAAGAATTCTCACGAATATCATTTCAACAGACAAAAAATGAAATAATAATTTAAGTAAAACACAACAACCTATATACATAATTAAAGGCCCCCCAGTGGCTCAGCGGTATGTCTGCGGACTTACACGCTAAAGTCCGGGTTTCGATACCCGTGGTGGGCAGAGCACAGATAGCCCATTGTGTAGCTTTGTGCTTAATTCAAAATAACAACAACAACATAATTAAAGTTTTCACAGACATCACACACACAAACAAACAAGTGGTATCTAGGATCTGGTAACAAACTATCTCAGTCTCTGATATCAAAAGTTTGAAGTAGAAGAAACAAAAACACCTGCCGTGGTTATTGCACAATGTTTTACCTGTGAACGCTACGGTCATGTTGCTGTGTGCAGCATGTGAGTCACTACCACGCTGTGCTGGTTATGGACGTAACCACTTTACAAAAACACTGCACAGAAGAAAAAAATATGTCTTTGTGCTGCCATTGCAACATACATCACAGAACTAATTAAAAAGGTTTCCAAATGTACAAAAGCACCAAAACAACACTTTTCAACATAATTAATAACACTACGTGACAAGTTACTCAAAGCACACAACCACAAACCACTTACTATATAAGTAATGTAAAAAACGACCCCAAAAACGCACGCAAATGTAAATAAACAACAAATACTTCAGATAAAATACACAAACAAAGTAAAACAAACTAAAACTGTTAAATTTAATGCACAACAAACAAAATAGCAACAACAAGTGATAGTGAAAGAAACACATAATACCAAAAACAGGATACCAAATAGTAGTACAACAGTAGAGGTTATTAAAATATTTTCTAAAGATTTCATTGCACTGTACCATAATCTAGAAAACAAGCAAGTATGTATCACGCTATTTATAAACACAACAAAAACTCACATAATACCAACAATTCAACACGTTACAAAAATCCCTTGCGTATTATTAACATAAACATTCACAATACAAGACATTCATATGAAGCTGGTCTTGTTTCCAAGAGGAACAAGATCAAAGACTTAATAATATAAGCAAATCCATGAATTGTTGCAACTAAAGAAGCTATGTTTCATAAAAATAAGTTACTTAAATTTTCCAGGTATATTACTTTAAAAGTAGATAGGCTAAACAAAAATTACTCTAATAGGGGTAAACATTGTAAAATAAATCTACTCTACCTGTTACCAAATAAAAATTAAAAATACAAAAGAAAATATAACTACAAATATTAACTTACCTAATGATAGGATTATGACCACAGCAGGAAGATAGCGCTCTATCACGAAAATACTGAATACCCAATTACTGTATAATTTAATAGGACATAATAAACAATAAATGATCTAAACAATAAATATCAGAATTTTTCTGCAATAAGACAACTCAAAATGGAATAAGACTATTAGATTTTCTTAATAACACCAGTTGTATATTGCCAAATCACAACACTCATAGCCGTACCAGTGACAAATATTACATGACTGATACATTAGGTTTATGCATCAGTATAATAGAACTAGTAAATAAGTAATTAATGTTTTATAATGAAAATGATGCAGATAGCAATCACCTGCCAATAACTCATCTTTAATCCAGCACTTGATCATAATCAACTTGTAAAAAATCCTCATTCGATTATCAGAAAGCCATTTGGCCTAAATTGTCAAATGAGTTGGAAAAATTGTAACTAAATTTAACTTTCGAAGTTGCAGAAAATCCGTCAGATATCGAGAAATACTAAAAAATCAGTATCGAAAAACAAAAATGCAGCTCCAACACAAAATTAAAATTCATGAAGAATATTGCTCAGAAGACATTATTTGTGTATAGAAGATCAAAATATTAAAACACAAATAAATTTAAAGAGAAATAAAATAAGAAATGGAATATAGCAAATAAAAAATAGCTGAGATAGTTACAGTTTAAGTATAGAACAAAAATTAGGCAATTTTTTTAATTAAATATAAACAAATCGTCCCGAAACATGCACTCAGAATTCCTTTAATATAGTTGAAAAGTTTTGGATCTATGTGTTTGCGTTTTCATCATAGCAAAGTCACATCAGGCTATCTGCCGCGCCTACTAAGGAGTAATTGAACCTGTAATTTTAGCGTTCTAATTCCGAAGACTTAACACTGACCCACCATGGTTTAGTTTCGGATTTTTTTAACATTATAAAAAATAAAACTTCGATAATTTAACTTTAACTAACATGAAAGTTCCTATCTGTACATTTTCTTTAAAACAAGGGAAAAAAAAGTACTAACCCAAGTCTTCTTTTTTTTCTTGTTGTTAATTGCCAATGACAAGTTCAATGATTAAATAGACTTTGAGAAATTTTGGTTACATTTAAAAAGATCCATAAACAGTCATGACACAAATATCCGACTTAACAAAACAATAACGAAATCGCCTACACAAAGAAATAAAGAACAGAATCGTTTAAACAGCAATTAAACAAATCTTACAAAATACGTCAATAACCAGACACGGATAATCATCTCTACAATAAAGTAAGGCCCGGCAAGTTCAGATGGTTAAGGCATTTCATTCGTAATCCGAGGGTCGCAGGTTCAAATCACCGTCACACCAAACATGCTCGCCCTTTTAACCTTGGAGCGTGATAACGTGACGATCAATCCCACTATTCATCAGTAAAAGAGTAGCCCAAGAGTTGACGGTGGGTGGTGATAACTAGCTGCTTTTCCTCTAGTCTTACACTGGTAAATTAGGGACGTTAAGGGCAGATAGCTCTTGTGTAGCTTTGCGCGAAACTCAAAACAAACCAAACTAATAAAATAAATACATACGTTCAAAGAAATCAATAATTATATCCATCAACATTTCCGACCACTACAACAATCTCCCCAAAATAAAAATGATCCAGCACAAGAATATCATAAACAGAATAACTAAATCCGAATTATATTATTCATAAAAAATAAATAATATAATATATTATAAAAAAACGGTACTCTGGGATTGTTCAATCACATAATCGCATTATTTAATCTATATGTAAATTTGAAATACATTTCTACCTCTTGAAAGCAAGTAAATACACTCGTGGAAGGAAGCTAAACCAGCAAATTAGCCTATAAATTACAGACCAATAAGTTTAACTTGTTGTAGAGTTGTAAACTCTAGAGCAATAGCATATTAACAAGAGAATCTTGAATGTTCTGTAGACCACATTAAAATTACCTAAAGTTCAAAATGGTTTCAGAAAATATCGGTAAACAACTGATCACTCAGGCTAACTGAAACCATAATAGATAGCTGTAACCAAAATAGATCAATTCGATATAGAGGAAGCTTTAAACATTGTATGGCACAATGGTTTAAGATTAAAATTTGAAAAAAACAACTACCAACAGGAATTACTTATTCATCATCTAACTTTCTTGAAGACATAAAACGTAGAGAGCACATATTTTACTTTACAGACGAATGTTCCTCAGGGAGAGATGGTTAGTTCTGTCCTGAACATTGTGTACACGTAAGCTACATGTCGCTTAACGATATAAACAGTATTCAACTTCACAGTGTGCTGATGGTACGGCCAAAATTGCTATATTATATATAAGTGGCTTTCTCCATCACATTTCTACTCTAAGTATAAAGCCACCTACACGAGACGTTAAACTTTATGCCACCAAGGTTTAGATACAAACGATTTATTTAAACGGTTATATATGTATAAACGCGCCTTGGTGTATATATCTTGAGAACAAGTGTGATTTAATATCGGATATTCTACTCAAGAACGTGGATATAAAAAGGCGAAGAAGGTAAATCAATGTTTTATGTCGCGGAATACCATCGGTATCATTTGACAAAATAATAGGGTGTTGTGATAATGGATATTCTACAGTAGGTGTCTGTGACTTGTTGATGGTGTTACGTATTATTATTTTTTCCGGACAACTCTCCTGCTTATTATTTATGACAGTATACAATACTATCAACACAAATAGCCTTATGATAATAAATTTAAACAGCAAGCAAAAGTGCGTAAACACAAACGTTATTCTTCTGTGATAACAGAATCAATAACCATACAACTTGAGCGTTCTTCAAAAGCTGGGATAGGTTTCAAAAAAGCAACAAGAATTTTTTGGTTAGGTCGTCCTATCGATTGGCAAGTATAAGAACTTTTATAAAATTGGAAAACATCTTACCTAATATTTTATCAAAACAAATGTCTCATAATTTTATCACATGTCTTGTCGACACCTAAACGCCCTCCCATGAGAAGTTTACGGGCAACTCTCAATACTTCGTAAAGATATTGTTTGGGAACAACGATTTGATAAATTCCAGCCCAGTGCTCTGAAGCTAGCACATTTGGTGATCTACATTTCCTCATAAGTACATTCTTTTTTGACAAAATAGACACTTGAAACTTTCACCAGCTCATCTTTTGAGAGTGTATATTTAAATATCGAAGATATCTATTGATCCTTTTCTTGCTTGGCAACCAGTTTACTTCTAGCGAACTGAACTTTACCAGCTAAACCAGATCCCTCACGTCTGATATTTCCCAAAGATTCCCGTCGCATCAAAAAATGTTAGAAACAAATTTATAATATCGTCCTCAAAATATGCCTATTAATTGTTTTTGGCTTAATTTCTTTCCTTGAGCTCTAGTCACAGCACACGAAGGAAACACATTTAGATTCTCCTCAACAACAACATAAACAATAGTTATACACCCTTAAATGGCAAAGTTGGTCTTACGCCAACCGTAACTGGTCCAAAAACTAAGTCTAATTTGAAATAAATGTTATGAAGAGGAACATTAACAAAGTCACTGTTACGTATTTTTTATGTTTTACGTTCTTCGTAAACTAAACGCAACAGAAAGACGCAGATAACAGCTTGTATAATTTATTACACTAAACTATTAACAAATATAACAGATATAACATAAATTATATAATAACAGTGACAGATATTAAGTTACAACATTCGAAATTAATTACAAAACAAAATAATACTAGTTTCAAACTTCAAAATTAATCACAATACAAAGTGGTACTGGCCTGTATCTAATATAATGATCTAAAATGAAAGTCTCAACTTCCAGTCTAGGGTGTGAATTTGGTCCCACGAAGAAATTCCGAAGCCTAAATGAAGAAGTTCAGAAACAGTTCACAGTTCAATAAATTCGCCGACTCTCAGCACAAGCAGTAATTCAGATGAATCGTAGAGATTGACGAAATAAAATCACAGCTTCCGTAGATCAAACTTCAATCACAAATCCAAGTTGAATATTCACAGCAAACACTTAATCTTTCTCAAATAACTAACTCTCTTCTTTTGAAATAAAATTGATGTCTGAATCTCTCCCCTCTTTCTCTCTAGCATCTTCGTCTGTTTATATATTGTAGGCCTAAACACCTCGAAAGACCGCGAAAATTCTACAGGTCTCCAGAGCAATCCACGCATGTCCGTTCTTGCACGAGACTACACGTCTAGACACGTAGTCACCAGCACTTCATTTACAAACATATGATTGGTCAACTTAATTCAAGAAAATTCTAAATGTTACCCTAAATAAATAACAAAATAATAGTTTAAACTTCGAAACAATAATATCAATATGGAAAAATGAATAATAGAAATGAAAATTCAAACACAACACATGTTGCCCTTTACAAAATATTTACACATATACATAACAGTCACCCTCAATATCCTTAGAAATAGCGGCCTCACACGCGACAGAACTCAAATACAATGACAATATTCTTTCTAACAACGTTACGTAGAATACGTCTGGATATGATATTACCAGTGTCATTTCTCAAAGACACAGAACCAACAGACACAAAAGGTCTAAATTCCTCTCTAACTACATCAGTTTTTATATTAGTGGCCAAATCAAGAACATCGGTTGATCTGGTAAAGCTACACCAATGTGTCGGCACGAACGCATTGGGTGTTGCGTCCTTTTATTCTTTTTTTTTTTTCAAACACCAACAATCAGGCACAATATGAGCAGTTTTTTATATGACAGACAGACAGACTTTGATTACTTTAATGAAGTTTTATCCTGACTGTCAAAAGATTTCAAACTAGGAGAGCTGTATTTGTAAGAGAATCCCCAGCTTTAATAGATTGCACAGATACACGTACTTGCTGAGCTGGAAGGAATTTCTTTTTATGAAAAGTTGTTTTATATTCTAAAGAATAATTATCAGAACTCTTCCTGTTTCAACTTTCTTTTCATCCAAATAAGTTTTGATGTTGTCATTTTTACAGCATTTAAATTTTTCAATTATACTTAATTGTCTTAATTTGACGGAAGTATTGAAAATATGCACAGAATTGCACCATCGATGAAAATAAAAGTCTTTCTTGAGGGCGAATTCCATATAAGTTTGATTAACTAGCTTGCGATAACCTTGAAACTTTTAGCAATCCGCCTCTAGTACTAGCTTCTATGCTTTCTCTTTCAGCTTCGATACAAGCTTGTTTGGCCGCAAAATGTTTATTTGCCTTTTTAAGCTTCAATATGAGCTTTATCTTTCTCAGCTTTAATAGAGGCTTGTTTAAGATCAGTTTATTTGAATTTTAACTATATTTCAAACTTATCTATACTGTATATCCATCAACTCTGGTTTGCTAGTGGAAATACAAATGTTTTTCCCTAACGCTTCCTCAAACAGCAAATCGTCATCGACTAGTATTTCAATAGTAGCTTTTTAGTTCATTTTTTCATTCATTTCTTAACTTTTAATTCTAAAATTTTTGAAATTTCAAGCTATTCACTTTATTACACCTTTCTAGTTGTTCGAGGGTGGGTGATTGAAAAAAACTTATTAATCAGATATGATCAAATCTTATTGGCACTGACAGATATAAATTGAATTGATATTTGTATTTTAAATTAGATCGATTTTTCTCTGATTCAGATTTCGGATACAAACCTCAATTTACTATGTTACGTATTATAATGAATATCGGACGAATCTCTGATTTATTATATTATGTATTTTAGGTCTTATGATTTTTAAGAACTGGAAATTTTGATTATAATTTAGAAGTTAACTGAATGACAATGTATATCAAATGTATTATATTTACCAATAAAATTAGCTCGAACAATTTTCCTTCTTACCACAAATATGTTTTATATACAAACAGCAATACAATTTACGATAACGGTTATTACCAATCGTTATTACAAATAATGATTTATATATAAAAGTTTAAAAAACTTACAACGATTATTACCTGGTCTGGAACTCAATATATTATCGACGATTCACTAGGGGCATATTACTTCTGAGTTAGTAAACTATCTAGCTCTCGGTTCTTTGCTAGTCTCACGACGCTTACCAGCTGACTTTTCTCCTACGAAGATATCTAGTGTCCTCGTAGAAATACTAACATCTACAGTAAATTCACTGAAGTTAAACAGTTTAATACTCGATATCAATAAACGTTCCTGAGCAAATATCGAGAATTTCAAAATAATAAACATTTATTACAGTTATAACTTTCGAGATTTGTAGTATACTGTAGCAAACAAAAAATATTAAACTGTCTCTCTGTGTTCCGTTGGTTAGCTTTGGAAAGCTTTAAGGCAAGGTTTAATTACTTTAGAACTCTTTTTGACGAAATAAACTATTCTTTTTATCTCTTTCAACACCGTCAATTTCACTGTATTATGTATCAGCTTTTGGGCCTATATTAATAGTTACGGGCCTGGTATGGCCAGGTGGTTCGGACACTCGACACGTAATATGAGGATCGCGGGTACGAAGTATATTGCATCAAACGTGTTTGCCCTTTCAGCCGTGGGAACGTTATAAGTGACGTTCAATCCTACTATTTGTTGATAAAAAGTAGCCTAAGATTTAGCGGTGGGTGGTGATGACTAGCTGCCTCTAGACATTGCTAAATTAGGAACGGCTAGCGCAGATAGCAAAACATGTAGCTTTGCGCGAAATTCAAAACTAAGCAGAAAATTTTTTTTTTTTTTCAATAGATTTTTCAAGGTATCTCAAGAAAGACTAGAAACAGAAGTGTTGTTACTTGTCTGGGATAAATTATATGAAATGTGTCGATTAAATTACTTATTCTTATAATGTAATATCCGATAAAATCTTAGAAAAAATAAATATAAGTAGTCACTTGTCATTCTTATCATAAGTAAACAAATAATTGTTTTTAGGTTGTTTGTGTTGGAATTTTGCGCAAAGCTACATGAGGGTTATCTGTGAAATAACTCAGTACAGGTGAGTTAAGGCGTTCGACTCCTAATCTGAGGGCCGAGTGTTCGAATTACCCCTGAATCGGGTTCTAAATCGCCCTTTCAGCCGTGAGGTTGTTATAATTTACGGTCAATTCCAGTATTTGTTGATAAAAGAGTAGCTCTAGAGTTGGCGGTGGGTGTTGATAACTATCTGCCTTACCTCTAGTCTTACACCGCTGAATTAGAAACGGTTAGTGCAGATAGCCCATGAGTAGCTTTACGCGAAATTCAAAACATACAAACAGTCCTTAGGGATTTTTATTAATTAGAAAGAGCATTTAATAATAGCAGCCAAATCATCTTATATTCTGAATATCCATTGCATTTTGTTCAATCTAGAGCTCTTCAAGATTTTAGAAAACTTAATTTAAGTCGTTTGTTTTCAATAATAAAATTATTTGGATTCATAACACGTAAGAAAACAGACTTTTAATCACTAAATATAATGAAACATACTATACTCTGTATATTTTGAAAAAAAACATGTCTTGAGGTTTTTCGATCAAAATGACAGAAATAAAATACAACTGTGCTAAAAGTGAAAGTTCTACTCCCAACAATATTTCCTTGAGTGTATAAACCGCTGTCAGACAATGCAAGTTGGAAAACTTTAGCGAAATGGCTGTGACAGATGGAAGATACCAAAATTAATTTCACAAGACCTGCACGTGTTTACAATGTTCCATCACATTAGTAGGTCCAAGAGCTTTTCCTAAGGAGTTTTAAACTACACAATTATATTTGAATTTCATCATTTTGTACTAAGTCATATTTTTTTTCGCTTCGTATGTATACACGTCTAGTAATAAATTATCCCAAAAATGAAGAATATTTTAAAAAATACACTTATTCATTAACTTTGGAATATAACTTTATAATCTTAATTTTTACAGGTGCACAATTTGCGATCCGATTCACACTAGGAAAACTCCTGAAAGATTTTTTTTTCTTTTGTATTTTGATCTCGACGGCAACTTAATAAAGGTCTGCCATTATTTTCTCCATATGCAATGACTGGTGCAAAGTGAGACGGTTTAATGTAATTAGGTCATAATTTCTATCTATCTTAATTAGAGATTTACGTAGACTACTTAAAAAGGGAAAGTGTTCCAAGATGGTCTGGTTAAGATACGTCTTGTGTTATGTGTTAATATAATATACCGTATTTGATGTTAAGTTAAACTTTCTTTAACGTGGGCCTAGCATGGTTTGGTGTTTAAGACGCTACATTTGCCACCTAAGGATTGCGGGTCCAAATCTCTCTCAGAGAACATATCCTCCCTTTCTGACGTAGGATCGTTATAACGTGACGTACAATCCTATTAATATTTCGTAAAAGAACAACCCAAGAGTTGACAATGGGTACTGTTAAATTAGCTAACCTTCTTTAGCCTAACATTGCTAAATTAGTGGTGTGTATCTTTGCCCAAAATTCAAAGTAAACTATAACTATGTCTTTGACGTCACCAGATCACGTTAACAGAATCTGATTAAATTTCGGCTGTCTGTTATTCAAAATCAGACAAGTGAAAACTACATTTTTATACTGTTTAACTGTTCATTCGATCACACAAAATGTGTTTATGTAAGGTCGCTATGCTGAAGTAGTCCTGGCGGGCTTTCGATGGGTTCCTCGCTAGTATAGTGGTAAGTCTATGGTTTTATAACAATAAGTTAGGGGGTTCGATCCCTCGGTAGACTCCATGGTTAGTTTGATGTGGCTTTGTTACAAGCAAATACACGTACATCTTCAGTGGGTCATCTCTAAACTAAAGACTTTACGATAATAAATTATCTTGTCTTGTTTCTAATTATTAGGTGTTATTTTATGGTTTTTCTTAGCAATATCTCTCAGTTTCAAAATAACAATCTTAAAAACCATATATAAAATATTTATATTTTTCTTTCAGTTAAAAAATAAGGCAAACTAAGCAATTTCGGTTTTGTGCAATAATCATACATAACACTTTATAGCAGAAATAATTATTTTACCTTCATTCTTATTCGAAGCAGGCAATTAGGTCTTTATATAATTAGAAGTGTTTTATATGGCTAACGTTGCTTAAAGTGACTTCAGATATATCTTTTATTTTTGATAAGATTAACAAGTAAGTAAAAGGTATAACCAGATTTCCAGAATAAAATTGAAGTCCAGATTTCTTCTACTTCTTTCGACATAATTTACTAGCAAGTCATATATTAAAGAAAGCCCTGTAAGTCTACTTTAATATAAAGATCATTTTATTAACAGAAATACTCTGTAGACTATACAGTTAAATCCCTGAGAGTTGTTGAAATAACCAAACACGAATTTGTGCATCCTCTTATATTTCATTTTATGACTCTCTAAAGTTGAAACATTGGACTATTAATCTCAGCTACTCGCTGAGTATTTTCAACTTAAATATTCTACAGACCACCGACAATTACGTTCTTTAATCTCTTAGAGGGAGGAAGAGTTCGTTTGAGCAAAGTTAGACTAGTAATTGGTAAAATATAACGCTTTCATTCCAACTTGCTGGAACTTCTCATTAAGCGTATATCAAGTCTTTAATAGACGCCTGCTCAGTATTAAACCTGAATCATTAGCACACGAGCACAAACGTGCGTGCAAATAAGGCTGTGATGGTTCATTTCACCTTGCAAACTAACTGGGTGTAAGTTTTTATTTGGCTACTTCATTGTCAATGCTGAGCTGCTATTCATAATGAACTGTTCTTCTTAGAGCACAATTCGTGCCTAAATTACTGTCTACTCTTATTCTGAACAAATTAGAAAGTGCAGAATCACATTTTAATATGTGTACATACTGCTTGTTTATTCAAATATATAAAACTAAAGGTTCTAATGCACGATATTCAATAACAATATCGTTAATACGAATAGCTATTATGCTGAAAGAACTTTGTTCACTCATGCTAATTTAAACATAAAAAAATGTTATTAATTACTATAATAACACTTGGATTTAAAACTAGGTTTTACTTTTTACAGGTAGCATATTATTTTTATTCTTCTCCTCTCATGGTTTATTTATCTAACATCTCACAGCGTTTTTTTCTTTTCTTGAACTTTTGACTTTTATATTCTTTTCTTTAACCTATGTCGCTCTACTTGTTTCTACTTTACACGTCTGTTTTTCCGTAATTAGGATTATAACGTTTCATAATTATTGGGGTCACGTAATCTCCAAGGCGGCTGAACAAGAAAGGAGGCGACTGCTCATTCTATTAATTTTCTATGATTTAGAGTGCTGCAATTCCCTAATCCCTTAGGAACTGATCAAAACCTAACCACTTTCTCACCTTTCTCAACTGCTGCCGATGTTTTTCACACCTAACTTCATTAACACTGTAATATAATTAACATTAGAACCATTGATAATGTCCTGCGACATGATTCGATATCTAAACAGTAACGTTAGTGTTATGTATATGTGTAAATATTTTGTTAACAACAACATGTAGTGTTGTGTTTGAATTTTCATTTCTATTATTCATTTTTCCATATTGATATTATTGTTTCGAAGTTTAAACTAATATTTTGTTATTCACTTAGGGTAACATTTTAGAATTTTCTTGAATTAAGTAGACCAATCATATGTTTGTAAATGAGTGCTGGTGACTTCGTATCTAGACGTGTAGTCTCTCTCGTGCAAGAACGGACACGCGCGGATTGCTCTAGAGTTGTATGGAAATTGCGAGATTGTTCGAGAAATAGGCCTATCGGTATAAAAGACGGTGACGCGAGAGAGATTCAGTCATCAGTTTTTATTCGAAAAAAGAAGATAGATTCAGTCATCAGTTTTTATTCGAAGAAAAAGAGAGAGATTTAGTCATCAGTTTTTATTCGAAAAAAGAAGATAGATTCAGTCATTAGTTTTATTCGAAGAATAAGAGTGAGATTCAGGCATCAGTTTTAGTTATTTGAGAAAGATTAAGTGTTTGCTGTGAATATTCAACTTGGATTTGTGATTGAAGTTAGATCTACGGAAGCTGTGATTTTATTTCGTCAATCTCTACGATACATCTGAATTACTGCTTGTGCGGAGAGACGGCGAATTTACTGAACTGTGAACTGTTTCGGAATTTTTTCGTGGGACCAAATTCACACCCTAGACTGGAAGTTGAGACTTTCATTTTAGATCATTACATTAGATACAGGCCAGTACCGTTTAGTATTGTGATTTATTTTGAAGTTTGAAACTAATATTATTTTGTTTTGTAATTAATTTCGAATGTTGTAACTTAATATCTGTCACTGTTATTATATAATTTATGTTATATCTGTTATATTTGTTAATAGGTTAGTGTAATAAATTATAAAAGCTGTTATCTGTGTTTTTCTGTTGCGTTTAATCTACGAAGAACTTAAAACATAAAAAAATACGTAACATTAGTTGTCTTATATTACTTTAAATATTATTCTCTAAAGCTACCTGTCTGAACTGTTCAATAAATTTTAATTGGTCATAAGATATTTTAGGGGAAATTTTGGAAATTTCTGATCATACATGGTTATACTGGTATTACGTTTATCAATAACATTTAAATCTATGAATGTTCTTGAAGCCAAAATATAATGTTAGTGCGTTGTGTAAGTAAGGTAAGCAGGTGGTTCAGGCGTTCGACTTGTAATACGATGGTGGCGGCTTCGAATCCCCCCTTAACACCAAACATTCTCACCCTTTCAGCCATGGGGAGGTGCTATAATGTGATGGTCAATCCCAATATTCGTTGGTAGAAGAGTAGTCCAAGAGTTGATGTTTGGTGGTGATAACTAGCTGCCTTCCCTCTAGTTTCACACTACTAAAGTAGGGACGGCCATCGCAGATAGCTCTCGTGTAGCTTTGCGCAAAATTCAAAACAAACCAAACCTGTAAGTAGGGCATAAGTGGCAACCTACTTTATCAATTTTTGGATGATACAAACATGACGTTATTAAACGATGCAACTCCGACACATATATCGTACGCACACGGCACCAGTGAAATACTGGATCTATGCCTGTGTTCGTCAAATATGAGTCACAAATTTGTAAATTTTCATCTTGGTCACGATTTAGATAGTAACCACCTCCCAGTCTGGTGTATCTTCAATCTCATCCACCAATTAAACAAAATCATAGCTAAAGACCAACTGAACTACAAAAAGGCTAATTGGCCAGTTTTTCAATCTATTTTAAATGAAACCTTACCTCCCGAGGTACTGCATATAGCCGCGGACGCATCAGATATAAATGCATACTGTCATATCATCTCTGAGTGTCTAAAAATGCAGCAAACAGTTCGATACCGAAACAAAAACACTTCACAACATCTCATTCTTGGCAACCGCATAAAGACATAATACACTTAATTAAAAACAGACGTATACTCCGCAGACAGTACATTCAAAATCGCAACCCCACACTCAAAACTCAGATAAACACAATAAGGAATAAGATACGAAACTTGATCAGACAACAAAAACAAGAAAACTGGGATAACTTCTGTTCCGAACTAAATCACAAATCTGATCCCGAACAATTCTGGACACACTTGAAAAGATTTACAAATACAAGAACAACAAACACAGTTTATCCACCACTGGAACTGGATGGAGAAACAGCATATACTAACACAGGAAAAGCCGAGTTATTTAAAAAACACCTGGTAAACACGCTCAAGACTCATCATGAACCACACATGAAAAGGTATTTTTATAATACAGTTACAAACTTTATTGATCAAAACAGAAGCATTTTTACACCTGTATTTCCAGTCAACACAATTACACACCAAGAAAAAGCAAAAGACTGGAGCACTCAACAATTGATAAATCATATCAATGTAACAGAAGTCGTAACAGCTATTAAGAACACAAAAAACAAAGCCCCTGGAGAAGATGGTATTCAAGTTATCTTCCTAAAACAAGGCACTCAGAGATTATATGAACACCTAACAGCATTATTTAATCTCTCACTATCAGCTGGATATATCCCCGTTTCTTGGAAGGAAGCAACAATATTAATGTTCCAGAAAGAAGGAAAGCCAGCGAATAAACCAAACAACTACCGCCCAATTAGTTTAACCAGTTGCATTGGGAAAGTATTAGAGAGGATAATTAGTAATCGTCTGTCAGTTTACTTAGAAGAAAATTCAAAATTACCAGAAATACAAAACGGATTTCGAAAATTCCGTCAAACGACAGACCACCTGATTCGACTAACAGAATCAATTACCGACAGCTTCAATAAAAATGAATGCACTGTAGCTTGCTTTCTCGACATTGAGAAAGCATTTGACACAGTGTGGCATAACGGTCTGCGACATAGACTACTGGAAATGAAATTACCCCAGGAAACTATTCGCTGGCTCTCCAGCTTCCTGGATAACAGAATGTGTAAAGTTAATGTAAATGGGGCCCACTCAGGGCCCTTTTCACCCGAAGCAGGAGTTCCGCAGGGAGGGGTGGTTAGCCCTATACTATTTATCATGTACGTGAGCAATATGCCCCTGTCGGACCTAAATTTAGGTTATGCATCACAGTTCGCTGACGATGTAGCAGTCTGGAAAAGTGCCCCCACTCCATCGATAGCACCAACGAACCTACAGCCAGTCCTAAACAGCATTGAAGAATACTGCCAGAAATACCGAATCAAAATCAATATCCCAAAAACCCAAGTTATATTACTCAGCAGACGGAATAAGCTAAAAAAAGATCCACCAAAACTATATATGAATGGATCACTTTTACTGACTGCTACTTCTGCTAAATTCCTAGGTCTAGCCTATGACTCAAAATTAACGTGGATACCACACATAAAAAATGTACTGACACGAATCTGGAAAAGAGCAAATTATGTAAGAAGTCTTTCAGGTAAAAACCAAGGAACATCACCAGCAAACATACTTAAAATCTACAAAACGTACATTAGACCAACAATAGAATATGCATCACCTGCATGGATTAACATAGCACCTACACATATACAGAAACTTCAACGTATCCAAAATTCAGTACTAACTTCAGCTTATAAAGTACCACGTAGCACCTCAACCACATTCATGCACAAGTATGCAAACATAGACACAATATCTGAAAGACTCCTGCATAATACTCTAAAATACTTCAATAAGAATTGGCATAAAAATGAATTAATGTGTGATCTCGACAGATATCACGTACATGATGAAAATAGTCCTAAATACCTCTCCCCTTTTAACTTATATTTAAGTAATGTAACTCAAGCTGGCCACTATGCACTAGACTCTTAGTCCTTGATTACTATTTATCATATAATTATTATTATTAATATATTAATATACTTACTCTTATTTGTGTGGGTGTGCGTGCTACTACACGTAGTAGTAGTAGCATTCTTTCTTTTTAAAAAAAAATCTTGTTTCGTCCATACATGGTCTGAGCCCTGAAATGGGCCCGAGCATCAAGTTATACTTTTACTCTGGCCCAAAGCTCTAAAAAAAGAATAATAAATAAATAAATAAATAATAATAATAACAAAAATTGTAAATTGTTTTGATGCTATGAATGTTCGGGAAGGAGGAAGAGGTCAAATGTACCTGACCCTCCTGGGTATTTAACAACAATACTCAAATACCGACACATCGGAACGTAGGGCATACACTGTTATTTCTTTATTGATACTGTCATCAACAACATTCTTTAGAACGACTGTTATATCTGATTTTTAAATTCTGTTTATTACACCTTTATTAAAGAAACTGTTTTGCATTTTTAACATAATATATATATTTATGACTAAACTAAAACTCTTAAAATAGCCGAGCCCCATGAGATATTATTTAGTTTAGATCGAAGATATCGTTAAAAGTGATTACACCCAACTTATGAAACAATATATTTTTATGAGAAAGAACGTAAAGAAAGAATATTAAATTAAGTATGCATAAGAACAACTGAATTTCTAATTCCGTTTGAAGTAGATTTTCTTTGATGGGAAGTTAATGTTAATCATATTATCTCAGAAACCAACACATCAGAAGACTAACATCTTTATTGATTAGAATCAATCTAGTGGCATCATTGTTTTAAATGTTATTTCTTTAAAATACAACTCATAATTCTAATGCATAATGCCATGTGTTTTATACTTGAATTTTAAAGAATGCAAATATCGTTATTATCTCTACCCGACAAAGAAGTTGTAGCGTGTTAAAAACTTTACTTTAGCCTGCTTGTATTTTGTCGTTTTTAGAAATACAATAAGTTAATGAGAATTATGTATCATCTGATTTTTAGCAGATGAAAATTTTTTTATGTAAATACATTGTCATAGTGTACCAACCTGTATTTTCATGGAAACACTTAAATAAATTTTAAAAAAATAATTATATATGTATAGTTAGCCTAAATTCTGCTCATTTAACTTATAAAACTTTTAAAGAAATTATGAGCATTCGATAATGTAAGATATTGCAAAGAACACATTTATTTTATCGTATATCTGTACAAAGCAAAAAAGTAATCGAAGCTAGCCAAAGTGTCCCTATCATCTCTATCAATTTTTAAAAGTTACTGTTTTATTCTAACTTTGATGACTTCACATCAGTAAGGTTTTAAAACTGGATGCCTCACTAGAAGTTACAGTATATTGTTTGTGATAAGGTTGTAAAACCTAAAATTACTTAACAGAAGTATGAATAAAACTGCTTGAAGTGAGTCGCAATAATTAAAAATATGTATTGATATTTTTCGTTATTATTTTTAAGCAGTGTTACTATAAGAATCTCATCATATTGAGGTAAAATAATTAAATGACTGGAGACTTAATTAATATTTTTAGATTATTATCATTTTTGCTGAGATGCTTTAAAACTTACAGAACACTGAATTAATCACGTATCTATATATTCGAAGTTATAAGTTATACGTGTCAAGGTATTTTAGCATCATAAATATAGCATAGTTCACATATATAATAATTTCAAAACAAATATAAAGTAGGAAAACAATATATATATATACATGTAAATATAGCGTTGTAAACATAATTTCATATCTATCTGCAAATATTTCAAATAATACCTAAGTGAGAGCTCAACTGATTATATTTTGTAGAGAATCGACACACGAGTTTAACGTTAGGTATTTCAGAAATTATCTATTGATGATCTCTAGAGTGCCTATGGGATAATTAAGCTACTGAGAAAACGAAATACTTATGACAAAGTTTAATTAAGAAGAGAGATGGACTGTAGGTGTTCCGTAATGTATATGTTGAAAAATACAGTTCTAGATATTGTATAAATTACATATAGGAGATATCTGCTATTGACAGTACGTATTGTATATCAATGAAAGGACTCAATATGTATCATAGTTATTCACAAACCTCCAGTTTTGGATTGCTTTTGAAATGTCAAAATGTCAAATACATCATTTTCCAGGTACTTGATATTAATCCAGTTTCAATTCCTTTATGGGCACAAAAAATAATAGTGTTTAAGCATTATACAGATTACGATTTGGTTATCTTTAATGGTAAGTTGTTGTAATAAATGGAAGCTTGTTTGGATTGTAGTCATATCAACAGATTTCATGTTCAATTTCTGAAAATATATCAACTTTTAAACGTAGTTTTGATATATGTAAGCTATTTTTATTGCATTTTCCTATTTTAACGGATTTTCTTATTTAAGACCTATTAAATTAATGAAACACATTGTGTGTGAAATTCTCGAAAAGTATTAATCAAGCTTTTTAAGGATCATTGCTAGAAAATTAAAACTAAACGCTATATGCCTGCAATGTTTGATGTTGTTTAACTGTCAATGTTTTGTGTGTTTTTAGTTATTGTTCATTTAAAAATCAATAAATAAACCGATACATTTCCTTTAAAGCTAGTGAATGTTAATTATATAATTATTTCAACCTTAAGTATTTTAATTCCTGAAAAAAGTGACTCTAAATAATACACACATCTTACCCACTTCAACTACTACACCCCTTCTAAAACATCTTGTACCGTATTTGTCGTTAATTTTGACTTAAGTAAAACAAATAATGGAACTTAATGTATGAAAAATTATGTCTTTATACAGTTAAGAAGTATTTTTGTGTCCCCATGAATTAATACGTCACGTGTTTAAAATCACACAACAGATTTAAAAATAAAATAATTATCAATACCTGTGGAATCTTTTGATTAATGATACAAGTATATAATCTTATGACTACAACTGAAATACTTTTAAAGAACTTCAGAAAATACAAACACTATGTATCGCGTATCTAACCCAAAGCTTAAGATCTAAGACACATAATACTTTCTAACACTGTAATTAACATCAACGAAAGCACTAATAAGTACCTATAACAAGGCAATTAAAGTGAAATCCGTCTTCTACATCTAGGACCTTATTATCAGTCTTCTGTATTTAAATCTCAGTTTTACGCTGATTCTTCAGAACTGGAAGGTTAACGACATTCGTGACTTTAATGTCCTTATCGTAAATATTGTTCCTCTGAAGTGAAATGGTTCTCATTGGTTCGGAATCAAGAGCTTGATTTTTTTATTACTCCATTATTGAATACTGCCAACGATACGAACTTGTAACTAGCTAAAACTTTTGAATTTTCACTATCGTCTGTGATAATTTGGAGCTGGACTTCATCAAACTATTAGATGGAAACGAGTAAAAATTAGCAATGACAAAGAAGATTGACAACGCCTTTTCACATAAATTCTTTCCAATGACGAAGAAAACGATTAATATTTCGTTGAATGGGTGTCTTTAACTACGATTCTAAAAACCATTAAACAACATTAAAGGATATGTCAGTCTTGTAACATAGACATACGCATGATTCTATCAAATTACCATTGCGACTTTTCAAACGAAATCATGAAACTCTTGTTGTCATTATCATGAGGAATCCTAGTTTTGTAATTGTCTTTTTGTGGATCACCATTTCAGGGAACGGGGGAACGTTACCTAAAAAATTATTGGCAATGACCAAAATGCATTGAATAAAACATTTTATATGAAATTATTTATTGTATATAATTATTTATTAATTCAAATACCAACCCAATAATTAAACCATTATCTCGACATCAAAAAACATTTCATTGCTACTCAAGTATCATAATTAAGTAGCTACACATTTATAAAAGTTAGTGATCAAATGGATTGGTTTGCTTATCATTAGTTTTTTATGAAGTTCATCTACATTTTGAATAGTGATGGACATGCTTCATGGTTGATGTTCAAGTTAAGTTTCAGTTGGTGAACGAGAAGCAACTGTTACTCTTCGAATTTGTTCACCGTTTATCCTCTTCACAATAACAGAATCGTTTGAATAAAAAACATAATTACATCTCCGATTGATACAACATCTAATACAGTAGCACTAGAATGAGATATTTGCTTCCTATTCACTAAATGAAACCTGAAACGATCATCAATCAGTTGACATGTTTATTGTTTTTATTTTCGGAAAAATAAACCTTGCAAAAGAAAATTTTATTTTTCATGACTATATAAAATTGAAATGGGCTCAAACTTATTTTGTAAAGAGCATGTTTGAGTGAAAAATAAATAATATAGCAAGGGTCATAACTAACAGATTATAGATTCTAACTGGAGTATAAGATTACACTAGCTTCTCTTCTTAGATTGAAAGATTCTTTTTCGGATTTAACAATAGCAAAATTTTCTCCGTGCTACCACCAAAATCCATATAGCTTGTATATTTGTTTGTAATAAAACCTGGTTCTTTAGCATTATAAGCCTTCATGTTTGCTACCAAGCCACTGGTGGGCAAAGCCGTCGGAGCTTCAAAATTTAACTCCTGAAACGTTTAAAGAAAATGCATTATACATGCTATGATAATTATGTTTTTTTGCAAATAAAATGTATATCTTGATACACTATTTATTAGTATTATTTGTGCATTTTGTATTTCAATCTTATCACATATACATTTATTTCAAGCAAAGAACAAGCTTTAGTTTTGTGATTTACTCACAAAAGTTTAATATGTCTCTTTGTTTGTTTTTGAAAAACAAAGCTACACGAGGGCTATCTGCACTAGCCGTTCCTAAATTAGCAGTGTAAAAGCTGAGAGAAGGCAGCTAGTCATCATCACCCAGAGCCAACTCTTGGGCTACTCTTTTACCAACGAATAGGTCGAGCATATTTTGGTGCGATAGGGATTCGAACCCGCGCCCCTCAGATTACGAGTCGAGCGCCCTAACCATCTGGCCATACTGGACCTTTGATAGGTCATAAGAATAATCATACTGCTCTCATCCCACATATAGTTTGTATATTTGAATAATAATTATCAATATATCTTATATCACAAGTAAATCATTCAGGAGAACATTCAAAAGTACATTTTATTTTTCAAACAGGTTTTATAATTGTGACAAAAAGTTACCAATCATTGATTTGTCATTATGCTAAGCAAAATTTTCAACTAGTATATGTTATTCAACATTCATCAATGAAAGTGTAATTACATAAACCAGGACCTACGTACAGGTGACAATTTAGGCAATAATTCTACAATTCTATGGAATCAAGTCACAGAGGAAGTTACGTATAACTTATGTGTGAGCTTTACTTTCAGCAAAAATATAATCTAAATAGTTAAATTAACTGTAAAGTGAACTAAGCGCAGAGTTGTTTGTCCTTGTTTAGGATCCGAAATCATAGAAGCATTACCCTGCATGACCTGGTGGTTAAAGCGCTCGATTCGTTATCTGAGGATCGTGGGTTTGAGTCTCCATCAAACCAAGCATGTCGCCCTTTCAGCCGTTGATACCTTATAATGTGATAATCAATCCCATTATTCGTTGGTAAAAGAGTAGCCCAAGTGTTGGCGGTGGGTGGTGATGACTAGCTGCCTTCCCTCTACTCTCCTTCTGCTGAATTAGAGACGGCTAGCGTAGATAGCCCTCGTGTAGCTTTGAACGAAATTTCAAAACAAACAGACAAGCTCCTAGTAGCTTAGTAGTCAACTTCACAGCACTTATGTGAGCCGACCAGGAGCTCGGAACTAAAGTTTTAGTTAAGTCACATTGTTTTTAACCTCTCTCATACAACTAAAAGTGGTGATTTTTTGAATCTAAAACCTTTCGTGAAAATTCTGGTGTACTGAAAATAATAAATACGCGCATTGTTTGTTTCTTTTAGAATTTCCACGCTAAGCTACTCCTAATCATCCCTTAATTTAAACTGATAGACGAAAGATAGGGTAACTAGTCGACAGAATCCACCATCAAATCTTGGACTGCTCTTGTCTGAAAGCACAGAGGAGTTTAACAGCTCCACTTATTACATGACCAATACTTCAAAGTGCAGAAGGCGTTTTTGTGGAAAGCGGTACAAACCTTTAACTTCTGGATTCGCATATAACTATGTCTGGTCACAAATATATTTATAAAAAAAAACATGAAGAATGTTTACTGTGATATTAAAAGTTCTGTAAAACATAAAATGAGATCAGTATATATTTAAAATTTGAAAATATTTTAAGGTATGCTTCGTGAGATCTATATAAACATCTGTTTATGTGATGGGAATAATATAGGATTTATTTGAAATGGATACTTTTAAAATTGGTGGTAGTGGAGCACAAATGTGTTAAACTGACTGGAGACTTGTCTGTTTAAGACTAAGTTCTCGAAGTGTTGTTGCTAAACCTTCAGAGTAATAGCGTAAACTGGAAGTCCAAGTCAAGTAAGATTGTTTCTCATCTTTTTCAAATTATGTTACAGAACAACATTAAAAACGAAACGAAATGCTCAAGAAAGATCATATAATGGTGCTACTGATGTAATTTGGTGGCAGCTATAAGTAATATAATAATAAATGGCTTGTATTAGTTAGATCTTGTTATATCTTATAATTACTAAATAGTCTATTGAATTTATCTTAATAGTTCTGTCATATAGTCAAATATAAAACTTTGTCATAAAAGTCGATTTATATATTTTCTGAGATGCAATGTTTAAATCTATTTAAATAGGCAAAAAACATTTGTATAGAAAATGCTTTCTTCTTATCATCAATTTTGAATCTATCAGAGTTTCATTTTATCCTCTTTTCTAAAGCTTTATCAGTATTTATTTGGCGTTTTGTTTTTGTAAGTATATTATTCACATATTCATGGCTCGGTATGGCCAGGTGGTTAGTGCACTTGACTCACAGTCTGGGGGTCATGGGTTTGAATCCCCGTCCCACCAATCGTGTTCGCTGTTTCAATTATGTGAACGTTACGTTATTACGGTCAATACCACTACTCGTTGTTAAAAAAAGTAGCCCAAGAATTAGCAGAGGGTGGTGATGACTAACTTCCTACCCTTTAGTATTTCACCACTGAATGAGAGACAGCTATCGCAAATGACCTTCATGTAGCTTTGCGCAAAATTCTAAAAAACTTCTGTATTCCCTTTTATAATAAACTTTTGCTGCTTTAATTGCTACTTTATTACATAACTTGCAGTTATAAATAACTATATTTAGAGTAATACAAAATGTTTAAGAAAAATTAATTCCCTTTAAATAATATTTTAGGTAGTGAACCATAATTTTGTCAATATATTTATACAATATGGTGATAGCAGATTTCGGTGAGGGTGCAACCAATGAATTTAAGTATTATATATTAATAAGGATGCACGGTCAGTTTTGTATTATAGTTATTAGAAAATTGAAAATTCCCAACGTACAGAAATCTCTACTATGCAAGAACGGAGTTATTTGACTTAAAAATGGTTATATAAAATACGATCAAATGTAAAACATAAATGTCTTATTTCTGTGTACATTGTTACGTACTATAATTTATTTCGGACGAGTTTCTTATTTATTATGTTACGTATGTTAACGTTAGTGAAATATTAATCTGTATCAAATTGATGTTTGCAAACAATATTGATACACACAATTTCCTTTTCTTACACAAATATGTTTTAACATACAAACATAAAAACGACACATTAATAGTTATTACAAATGATGGTTTATATACAAGAGTTTAACAAATTTATAAACAATATTGAATCTTATATCCGGTCCAGAGGAATCGACAATCCAAAGTCCACACAAGAAAATTAATTCCATGTTGATATAGTTTATAGTTGCACCTTTCTTAAGCTAGCTAGCTTGGTTCTTGTTTGGCCTCATACCGCTTACAAGTTCAATTCTTACCAGGGAAGATATTTAATGTTCTCGTAGAAATTTTAACATCCGAAGTAATTCATTGAAATTGTACAGTTTGTAATGTTCGAAATCTATAAGCGTTTCTGTTCAAATTCAGTAGTTTCCGATTAGTAGGCATCAATCACAACTATAGTTCCCTAGACTTATAGCATGCTAATTGTAACGTCAGTTTTTATATATCACTTACGCTAGTTTCTCGACGTTTCAACAATATTCTAGCATTTTTTGTAAAGTACTGTTGATTCTCACTTTAAAAATGTTTCTAAAAATTCCAAGTAAAAGCAGGACTTGCACATTTCGCACTCAAAAATATATGTCGCATACGAAAAAGAAAATTATCCAGAAACAAGCGTACGCACTAAAATAAATGAACCAACCACAGCAAATCCATTACAACGTGTCCTGTTTGTGAATACTTATTGCATTCCATCACTTTGGGACTATAGGTACATTACATTATAAGACGGTCAAATCCACTACTCGGTGAGACAAGGATAGTCCAAAAGTCAACGGTGAGAGCTGTTACGTAGCTATCTTCCCTCTAGTTCAGGGGTGGGCAACTGCATGCGGCCAGTGAATAGCTAGAAAAAGAAATATTGATTGTGGTCTTTGAAATTCTATTGGAGAACTATAATTCAAAAATAGAAGATGATATTCTTCAAAAAGTAAATAATTTTCAATTAAATCGAAGAACAATTGTCCGCAGAATGCTAATGTTAGCGAAAGACATAGAAAATCAGTTGCTTGAACAACTTGGCCCCCATTTGCTCAGCGGTTATGCCTGCGGACTTACAACGCTAAAATCCGGGTTTCAATACCCGTGGTGGGCAGAGTACAGATGGCCCATGTGTAACTTTGTGCTTAATTCAAAAACAGCAACAGCAACTTTAGCACTAGATGAGTCAACAGGTATTAGAGACACTGCACAGTTGATACTTTGGGTGCGATATGTAATTTCAAATCTTCAAATGAGGGAAAAAATATTTGGCCTTTGTGAATTACGAGATCATACATGTGGAAAAAAACATCTTTAAAAAATTCATTGAAATGTCAAAAAAATTCAATCTGGATTTTAAAAAAAACTGATTTCTGTCAAAACAAACGGTGCTCCTGCCATGACTGGGGCAAAATTAGGATTTGTTTCTCTTTTGAAGCAGCATTTCATTGAGAATACTGTTAAGTCCACGCTGCCATGTGAATTATATTAGAAATGGAAGCTCTTTCATCCATCGACAGCTTGTTGAGTATTTGAAACAAAGCAGTGACTATACTTTTAATAATGTTATTGATTTTGGAAATGTAAGATGGTTAAGCAGAGGAAAAGTTTTGGAACGATTTACATCCTCATTTCGTCAAATGAAATAGTGTCTTGTTGAAAAAGATTGAAAATTTCCCTGAAATTTATACTTTGTCATGGCAGTGTGATTTGCACTTTTTGTGAATAATTGAATACGAAGTTTCAAGGAAGAGGTAAAATAATAAGCGAGCAATCACAGTCTATTCATGAATTTCAATTTAAACTAAACCTCATTGCGGAACAATTATAAAAGAATGATTTGACACATTTTGCATAGTTGAATATTTTACTAGAAAATAATGACTATGATTTCGCTGTTGGTAAAGATGATCTCTATGTAAACTGGATCAAAAGTCTATCTCAAAAATTTGAACCACATTTCTCCGAATTTAAAAATTTGAAATTGATGTTTGAAATTTTGCATGATCGATTTCAATTTGAGTTTTAAAGTTCACACGAGATGTCTACCCTGTAAAGTGTAGAACACATAAAAGATAAACAAAAATGTTCTATCAGAGAGATGTGGCTCACTATTCTAATAAATAAGAGTTTTCCAAATTTAAAGATAGTAATTTCGAAATTATTTTCCATGTTTGGATTCATATGGATGTACGAGTCAACATTTTTCTGCACTAGATTTTCTCAAGTTTAAATACAGATTTCAGCTTACTGATATAAATTTAGAGGCAGAGCTAAGATCCTGATTGAGGATAGATATTAAGCCAACTTTTACGAAATTTGATTATGAAAACCCCATCAATTTTCACATTGAAGTTTAGTTGAAATTCAGTTATTCTGATTAAATTAACATCTTTTAATTTTGTTTGTAATAATGTGGCTAACGATTTTTTTCATACTTTGAAAACTGAATATGTTTCAACGTATTTTAGTCGCCCACCCCTGCTCTAGTCTTTCAGTTCAGTATCAGAAACAGTTAACACAGATATACCTTGAATATATTTGAGAGAATATTCAAAAACAAACAAAGCAGTTCATAGTTTATATCGACACAGCAGCTTCTGTTTACAAAGCCACTGTCCTGCTGACCACTGTTCTTTGTAAAATTTTATGTATCACTTGTTGAGAAAGGAAATACTGAGAGCGTGCCCACGTCGTAGTTCAAACCTTTACCTTATATAGGTTTATCTTAACATATTACAATTTGAACATTCCTAGAATAAAAACATAACTCTTCTTTCAAGTCAAACCCAAAATAGACAGAGGAAAGTGAGATCGATGGGCATAACTACATTGACCAATTAAATTTCGTTTGCTTTTGTTTAATTCATTGTTTTAACGAAAAGACAAGCGATGAGCTTTCGGCGCTCTGTTCATCGCAGATAATCCAACTCTGCATTTTAGCTTTGAAAATCTGATGACTTACCACTAACATATCGGGAATTTTGTTTCTGTGTTTTTCTTATTACATTATTTTAATAAATTTCTTTGTTCGTGTTGTTTGTTATCTGAATTAACTTTTGTGTCAGATGTTTTCTGTTATTTTAAGTAACGTTCTCCTCACTGCTATTCAAATTAATTGACGAGTTTTCTTTACTTTGTCGGTATCTGTATCAGACGTTTTCTAATCTTTGAGGTATCATAAACGTGAATTATCAATCGTCAATGTATAATATTTTTTTATTTTAGACTGATCCTCGTCCGCCGAAGCATAATTTTATTCTTTAGTAGCTGAATATTTGTAATTACATTTATTTATTATAATCTTTGTTAGCTAAATATATTCTACCATGTGTCGTTCTTTTTTTCTAGAAAGTTGTTGTTGTTTTGAATTAAGCACAAAGCTACACAATGGGCTATCTGTGCTCTGCCCACCACGGGTATCGAAACCCGGATTTTAGCGTGCAAGTTCGCAGACATACCGCTGAACCACTGGAGGGCTTTTCTGGAAAGAAAAACATTCTCTAGTGTTTTTATTCGTTGGTGGCCTCTAATAATAGTCTTGCTAATTGTGGGAAACTATATAAATAAAATGTTAGCCCACTGAATTAATTATGAAAGTCTGTTTGTTTTTTAATATCGAGCAATGTTACATGAGGGCTATCTGCGCTAGCCGTTCCTCATTTTCGCAGTGTGAGACTAGAGGGAAAGCAGCTAGTCATCACTACCCACCTCGAACTCTTTTAGCAACGAATAGTAGGATTGACCGTGATATTATAACATCAGATTATGAGTCGCACGCCATAACCCACCTGGCCATGCCGGGCCACATTATAAAAGTCACTAAAATCATGAGGTTCTATATGGGCGAGAGATAAATGTGTAATTACACAATTAGATAAACAGCGGCTGATAAAATTGTCTTATTAACTATACTGCTTTGAAAATCGAGTTTTGACATTACTTATTGGCGCCAAAAAGTAATAAATCGTTTTACAGTTAAAACAAGTTATATTGAAAAAGTAATTGTTTTTTTTTGTGTGTTTTTTCTTATAGCAAAGCTACATCGGGCTATCTGCTGAGAGAAATGGAACCGCTGATTTTAACGAGGTAAATCCGTAGAGTTACCGCTGTACTTAGGAGGTGGCAAAGTAATTGTAAAAATATTTTGACTAGTGCATTTAAGTAACTTCATAGTCTCAAAAGTAAAGCAAGAATAAGTTATAGTTTAGGGAATAACTCTCTGCGAATTATAATTTAATTATCCTTACCGAATGTTTCTTTCATCGCGTTGTTTATCTTTGTATAGATTCCGTATATTGTTTGTTTATTTTGAATTAAACGTAAAGCTACACAATAGGCTATCTGTGCTCTGTCCACCACGGGTATAGAAAACAGTCCGTAAACATACCACTGCTCCACTGAAGGAGGGCTTCCGTATACTAAACAAAGTTAATAATTTTATAATAGTATTTCGAATAGTCTTGGGATATATTGCATATAATAATTCAAATATTCCAATTAAACCAAATTCAGTTTGGTTGAAACCACAATATGTAATCTGGACGATACCTTATTTACAGAACAATTAAATAACCTGATTAGAGATCTTTGGAGTTCAGGAATAGCTGTGTCTACTTTCTGAACTATTAACGAGAAAGAAAACAACCAGTCAGCAGTATGCAATTTCACGATGATTTTGTTACCTCTTTAATCTGAATAACTGTTTCTTATAAATAACTCACAGATGAAACTGCGGAACGTCTTTATTGTTATTTCGTTTCGAATCCTGGATCATATGATCTACAGCATCCGTGAGAGAGAGGGCGAGAAAGAGTTCCCATGTTCCCAACCCCGTTTTATGAAAAAGTTATGCCATATTTTTTTATATGAAAACTCTGTAACTAGTGAACACTAATCTGAGAAATTCAGATGATAATTTTTAGAAGCCTAATGGTCATGCAACCTTTGTCTTTTTCTCAAACAAAAATGTGAGCAGTAAGAAAGATACAAAGTGAGATATATTATTAACTGCCTGTTTATAAGTGATTTCACCTGGAAAACATTTTATCTTGAAAATCATTATCTTCATTCAACCTTGGTTGTTTTTTTTTCCAATTAATTTAGCATAAAATGCCTTCATATTTCGTTTTGGTAAAATAACGTTTTCCAAAAAAAAACAACTTTAAATAATAAAAGTATGTTAACGATAAAACATATGTTACTTATTCATTCCCGCTGACACTTGTTTCGGTACTTAACAGACAGCTCAGTACAAGCCTGCAATGCAGCAATACGCCTAAGAGATGACATTCCAGTGTGCTGGAAACAGGACATGGTTTAAGTGCACATATCTATCAGAAATTGAAACAAACCTTGTGTACTTCAAGCTCTTATGTCAGGGTTCAATTCTTCAGAATCTGATTCAACGACACAGGTCTTGTGAGACACTTTCATTCAAATGTCTGGGGTGTTTTTACGCTTCCTGCATACTGAACGAGAGATCAACTGGCTGGAATGCTTTGCTGACGCTGGTAATATACTTTCCGACGTCGTATCTTTTTCTATTAAGCTAATTAAGTTGAAATCATTAACAGAAACAGCTCCAAGGTTACTAATGTCGTGCTAATTGGTGCCTCTTCAGGAATGCTAACTCTAAGAGGTAAGTTTCATTTTGCTTACCCTCAAGTGGTAGTACCTTATTGTTCTTACTTTTTTATTTTATTTTTTTTCATCTTTTTGTGTTTATCTTATTCTTATTTTAACTTGGGAGAGTAGTCACCTTCTCATAACTGACTACAGGCAGTGAATGGCGATATAAATGTGGAACGTTGTGGGCTTAAGCATCCATATCTTCCTCTCCTAATTTCTAATCTTCTTATGTGAGACTAGCGAATTGAAGGTTAAGATTGGGAGACGGTGTATCTTCATTACAATATGGGTCTTACTCCCGAGTCACTGATAGACTTTCATCTCTGATAGGTGTTACTCATGCCATATTGTTACCTACATACAAGAACTGTGTTATAACCTGGCTCTTGCTGAACAAATAAAACCGTGCAAGTTTTCAAGGACATCTATACTTATATATATATATGTGAATAATATTTAATGAACATAGACATTTGCGAGGCTTCTAGCGGTTTCAACAATGGTTATTATAAAAAAAACATCGGTTGCTAATGGCAACTGAAAATCGCCACCGAGACCCAGAATGGCTTGAACTGTGATTACTTCAATGGTTCACATGTATACTGATAAAATACTGCGAATCTTGCCTAAAGAACTTTTGAAAGTTAATTTTCGTTTTTTTTTGGCGAAAAATTATTTTAATTGGTGTAGAGTTTTATTATCGCTTATAATGTATTTGGACTTCTAATAGTAAATGCTAAAAATCTGGTTTCAATACGCTTGGTAATGAAAGCAGAGAGCAGCGCAGTGTGTAGGTCTTCACTGAACAAAGAAATAAGTAGTTGTTGTTGTTGTTTTTGAATTAAGCACAAAGCTACACAATGGGCTATCTGTGCTCTGCCCACCACGGGTATCGAAACCCGGATTTTAGCGTGTAAGTCCGCAGACATACCGCTGAGCCACTGGGGGGCAAGAAATAAGTAAGAAAAACGAAATTCTTAATTAATTTATGAGTCCGAGATAAAAATGAATACTTTGTTTTTAGAGATAAATGATAAATTTTAAAACAAGTAGTAAATTTAAACCAACAATCAAAGCAGCTTATTTCATAAAAACGTTTTTTTAAAACTAAATTTTAAGTACATTCACAAATACTAATGAATCACATGAATTTTTTACCACAACCATAATTATTATGGAATTCATATTTTCTCAAAAAAAACTTTTTATGTGTTTGCTTACAGCAAAACCACATTGGGCTATCTTCTGAGTCCATCGAGGGAAATAGAACCCCTGATTTAAGCGCTGTAAATCCTTAGACTTACCGCTGTACCAGCGGGATACCCTAGAAAAGTCTAGGGCTATTTCTGAAAATGGCCTATATAAACTTCTGAATGAAATTTCCATAAACCTGACCCCCGTAGAAATGTTGAAAAGGATCGTTAGAAGCACAAATTGGTCTGGCATGGTCAGATGGTTAAGGCACTAGACTCGTAACCTGCGGGTCGCAGGTTCAAATCCCCGTCGCACCAAACATGCTCGGTCTTTCAGCCATGGGGTGTTATAAACTGACGCTCAATCCCACTATTCGTTGGTAAAAGAGTAGCCCAAGAGTTGGGGCTGGGTGGTGATGACTAGCTGCTTTCCCTCTAGACTTACACTGCTAAGTTAGGGACGGCTAGCACAAATAGTCCTCGAGTAGGTTTGTGCGAAATTCAAAACAAACAATTCTTTTATTTCTTTTTGCTGGTAATGTGGCGCGAATCACCGAATCTCAGGTTCACATGTTATAACCGTTAAGCTTCGTCCAATCCAACTTCTATTAACGCTTTACTGTTATATGTGTTATAATTCCCTTGTTAGTCACTAGTAAGTCTACAGGCTTACAGCTCTAAAGTTTGAAATTCCATTCTCCGAGATAAACTTAGCAGATAGCCCAAGATGGCCTTGTACTAATAAAATAAGTTTAACAATGAAACTTTTCCATACGTTTGTGTTGCTCTCTGTTGCTGATTATTATAACTAATTTAGACATAAGCTACAGCTTCAAATCTATGTACAAGTGAGCATTACATAACTTACTGGCTAATTGCTTTCTTTTCAAAAAATCCTACACGCTAGTTAACAAGATTAATCAATTTTACAATAAAAATATAAAAAATACACATGATTGCTTCTACAAAGTAGACACGCCTTCCCTAAGGAACAAATCAGCAGCATGTGCTTTTGTAAAATACAAGTTTAGAAGGGCAACACTCGTGTTATTGGAAATAAGCAAACTAAAAAATAAAAAACATCGAAAATTGTGGTCACGATAAAAGTGAATTTCTCTTATAATTGATTGATTTCAGAAGGAAACATATGACAAGTTCACGAGCTAAACGTTTAATATATACAAAAACTTAAAATTAAAAATTACGTTTTACATAATTTACATTATAAATTGTTAGATGCTTACCACTTTTAACAGTATAATGAATAACAACAAATTAAAGACACATAAGCTAAACAAGAGGTGCTAAAACGATGAAATTATTAAGGTATTAAAACCAGCCTTGAAAGAAAAAAAACGACGATGACCTGAAATATAAATCAAGCTTGTAAACAAAATATGATATTATTGCATCAAAGCGGAAACTAAAAGGTACAAGCCAAACAAGAGATCATGTAAGCTCGTCTTAGGTAAAAAAAAACGACCATATTGCACAAAATAAATATAAAAACATTAATTAACATCAAAATAAAGAAAGAAAATACAAAAAAGGTAAGAAAAGACGGTAAGAAGACAAATTTGTAAGATCAATAAGATATGAGAGGCCGAGTATAAAGCAAAATGAAAAACAATGAAAAACGCGTAAAGTTAGGTAACAGAAATGGCAGTGGTAAGATAGCAGGAATACGTAACACTTAAGTCTGTATTTATATTTTGACTTCAAAAGTACCTACACACGAAGCAGTTATCAAATAAGCTATTCATAGTTAGATTTCACACGACTAATAAAATGATCACGTTGGTTTTAACTCATGGAAACTGGGAGAGTAAGACGGGTAATTGCTGTAACTTTGTGACTTTTGTGTGTGTTTGTGTTGTTGTTTTTTTAATTTCGCGCAAAACTAAATCTGTGCTAGCCATTTCTAATTTAGCAGTGTAAGACTAGAGAGAAAGCAGCTAGTCATCACCATCCACCGCCAACGTTTGGGCTACTCTTTTACCAACGGATAGTGGGATTGACCTAACATTATAACGCCCCCACGGCTGAAAAGGAAAGCATGTTTGGTGCGACGGGGAATGTTGTGACTTCTGTAAAGCATGGTTTGTTTGAATAATGACCTCTCTAAATCATGGTTTCTTTGAAGTTATTTCTTTAAATAGTGACCTCTTATAAGTCATGGCTGAATAGTTTCATGAGAAGCAATAACAAAAGAAATACGGATAGGTTTGGTCTTGTGAGACTCTTTAAGAACAGTATTTACTACATTTATTCCCTCTGACACCTACGTCCTTCCCAATGATCCCTAGTAGGCAAAGCATAAAGTGTCCATTGAGAATCCTTGTGCTTAACAACAAACAAACAAGCTGAATACTGTGACTTGTAATGAAAATTTATTTTGTCATGAGTATCATATCAACAGATTTGTTTATTCTTTACATTTGGTTCATTTATATCACTATTTGTTTTGACTTAAATTCATTTGTGTGTTTTTCTTATAGCAAATTATATATTTGAAAACGGCTGGTATGAATAGAGAAAGCACTAATAGAGGAGCGAACAGCGTTTTGATCTTCGGTCATCGTTAGGTTTACAAAGAAAGAAATGGTTACTGACCGGTAGCTGACCACATGTTTGAAGGCGGTTGTGTAATTGAGTGTAAGAATGTAGAGGGCGGGCTTAGATGTTAAATACATTTATTAATTTAGGCATAAAGGTATTGCTTTGTATTGGTTTATTTTGGGCTTGAGTTGTTGCACAAGTAAGGCTTATTTAGTTTTCCTTTTGTTTTGTTTTGTTTCCTTTTTTAGTATTTAGGTGTTTTCCATGGTTATGTTGTGTTTATTTGATTTACAGTGTTCGAAAACGTGTGAAGATGACTTTTTGTGTTCTTTACACGTCAAATGATGTATGAAAACCCAGATACACCAGATTCACACCTTTATCCTTGTATACATATAGAATAACGTTTTCAAACCATATCAAATGATTTGTGAGGCAAGATTTTTCCCTTAGTGACACCATGTTGATTATCCGATAAAATTCTCAACTTTGTTAAATGATTTTTTTCAAAGTACATTTTATCAGACTTTCCAAAACTTTTCCCACAAATGATATAGAACTAATAGGCCTATAATTACCGAGACAGTTTCTGTTACCTCCCTTCAAGACGGGATAGACATTAGCTAACTTCCAGTTTGTTGGCACTTGTCCACTATTCAAGGACTTACAAAACTTTGTGGCAAGCGGTTCACATATCGTGCCCTTGCCTTTCTTTTAAAACCCTTGAGAAAATAATATCTGGTCCAGGAAACTTATTACTCATTAATCTTTCCCATTTTATTTTAAGAAACTCTCAGAATTTATGCAACTGTCTTCTTCAACTTTGTTTTTATCTGTCATTTGTTCAAGATGAAGAATATTGCTTAAGTTTCATAGTTAAAAATCAAAAAAGCAGAATTTAATACCTTAATCATTTCATAATCATTAGATGCAAACCTTTCTTTGTCATTTCTCACGGGTTTTATCCTAATCCTAAGAATTTGTTCACCATTACTTCACTTTTACTTTATTTTTCTCACCAGTATTTAGTCTTGATATAACACTCCCCTTAAAACTTAGTTACAAGCTCTTATAAACATGCCAGACCCTTTCTCACTTTAAGTATAATCCATCTGTTCCAAAATGTTCCTCGTATAACTGAACTGATCCAACAAGTCCAACTAGCTAACCTGCTCATCATTACACATTAATTTAACCCTAGTAACCTATTCAATCTTTCGTCTCCACAATTAATACTTGGGAAATCTGTGAAACAATTAATCTGTGGCATTTATCTTTAAATGCTATTATTAGCTCCTTATACTTATTAATTCGCTCCTCTGATCTACTCTTCATTAAATCATTATACCCTGCATGCACAACAAATATTGCATTGTTGCCAGTTCCCTCAGTTATATCTTTTGTTCTGTTATACATGTCTTACATCTATACCCCAGAGTAACATAATCTTTCTCTTTTATCTTTATATACTGCACAGACTATTCTATCCACATGTCGTGAATAGAAATTACGTATAACTGCTACTTCTTTATGCTTATAATCCCTGTCCTTCTCTAGTCCTTTTGCTTTCTCAACTCCAAAAGTTCCTCGTCTTCAAGGGCTGAAATCTGTCGCACAATAGAATAGGATCTTTACAGTTAAGTTCACTACTTTTAACCATAATACTACCCTTTCTAACTTCTTAAATTCCATTGATAATCTTAACTGATGCATCTCTTGCAAGTATAAGCTTAAGCTTCTCCTAAAGTCCTGCTATTATTTCCCACAGCTTATATTCTCTATATCTGTTTCCTCAACTTAGCCTCCAACTTTTCCTTCATCATGCTAATTCCACATATAAATTGAACATCCTCACTACTATCTTTCTTGAAAGTGCATAGCAGTCTAGAGTTCTGAAATAAAACTTATTCTTTGCACCTATCGCACCTAACAATCGGGAAAAACTTAAAATTCAAATTAGTCTTAAGCATTATATTATTTTCTAAATTAAAATAAACACTCGATACTATAATTCAATTCCAGTAGCCTGTTGTTAACACTGTTAAGCCTAAATTTGACAATTAATTAGTTTGTAGAGTGTGTTTGTTAAATAAACCATGTATTTAATTTGTCTTACAATATCATTTTAATTTGAATTATAACTAGCTGTTACGTTTTTTATGTGGACTGAACGCAACAGAAAGACACAGATAGCAGCTTGTATAATTTATTATGATTATCTACTTATGTGATAGACACAAAATAAATTATCTAATAGCAATAACAGATATCCAGTTTCAACCTTCAAAACCACTTATAATACAAAAAGATACTGGCCTGTGCTTAATAATATGATCCAGAATGAGTGTCCAAATCTGAAATCCAAAGTTCCAATCTAGGCGGGGAATTTAGTCCCACGGAGAAATTTTAGAAGTTTGAATGGGTAATTTCAAACAAAAATTCACAGTCCAATTCGTATTGACTTTCGGTATAATCCGTAATCCGACTGAATTGTAAAGATTGACGGAATAAAAATTTCACCGCTTTAGTCGATCTAGCTCTATTCACAAATTCAGTTTAAACTTTCTCAAACGAGACAAACTTCTTGATCCGAGTAAAAAATGGATGATCTCCTTCCCTCGCATCGCCGTCTGTTTATATACTATATCGCGTAACTTCCCAGAATTCCACAGTACAAACACCAGGCCAATACAAGTGATCAATCTACCTAGTTTTAAAAATTTCTACATGAATAATTCTAAATGAATTTTAATTAATTCTAAAATGTTATTTTAAACGAATAACATATTTTTTTTGGTTTAAACTTCGAAAAAATAATATAAATATGGAAATATAATAGATATGGGAATGCAAACACGACATGACATGGTCGTCGTTAACACAACATTTACATAACACTCTCGACATGGTTGTCGTTTACATAACATTTACATGATATTTACATAACACTAGCCCTTTAGAACCATTGCACGTACTCATTTTAACTTAAAGTTATACTACTAAAATCTAAATAAAAAGTTACACCTACTATTTCAGTCCCCCCAGTCTTACTAAATCTAGTTATTGTTTATCATGCAACTCCAGTTTCTAAAGATAAGATTAATGAAACCAAATAACATTAAAAATCCACAATATTATGAGAACTTAGCTTTCTGAAGTTGAATGATAACTAAGCCTAAAGAGCTGTTGTAACGATCAGTTTTAAATATATGTAGAAAACGTGTAACTATATGAAAACGCAAGAATTGTTTCTGTTAATATCTAATCAGTTACTCGTTATGTTTTAAATCTGTCATGTAGGAAGTTAGACAGTGAAAGTTGTTGTGTCTAGTTGTTCGACCAATCAATGAGTTAGATAGCATGTTTGTTACTGATCTATTACAGAGAAAATTCAACGACTAAATTTTATGTTTTTGCTTTGTTTTGTTGAACTTCACACAAAAATGTTCGAGTGCTATCCGTGCTAATCAAACTATTTACTCCATTTCTCATAACTTTGAATATTGCCAATATTCAACCCTACAAGTTTTTACGTCATTTTTTTGTTTGTCTGAATATTAGTACATATTCAACAAACTCACTTTGTTTTTTTTTCTTGTCTATGACATTTTCAATTCATAAATACCTCAGATTTACATGCATACAAAATTTAATTATTGTTAAAACTTCGGATCTTTTTATTTAGTCCTCTGTGGCACTGTGGTATGTTCTGCGAACTTACAACACGAGAAACCAGTTTTCTACAGCGGTGAACAAACATTAGAAATTACGTAATGCTTCTTGAATGATGTTGAAGTAAGGATCGTTTTAACAGTTTTAATTTTAGCAATTAGTTTCTTTTAACTATTTTTTCTGCTACATAAAAAGACCGATAACTAAAAAAACAATTAAGTGAAGTTTCACTGTATGCATACGCAGATTACTGTAGTCCCAAAATACAAATATTAATAACAACCAACAACAGAAAGCAACAAAGATTTTTTTTTTCAACACAATACAAATGGGTAACACAAAAACAAAACATTTAGCCTTAAGTTTGTTATTATTTAAAGAACGGCGTAGTTTCGAACTTCACTTGTAACAGACTATCTACAGTTGCTAAGAAAAAAATAAGTGTTATTTTTGATAGTTTGGTTTCGAAAGCTTTCTTAATAAAAACAGCATAGAGATTAACCGAACTTAGAGAAACAATCTTCTTCACATACACAGTACAATCGATACGGATTCGTATTTATAAGAAAAACATAAAGTGTATTTGTTGAGAGACCTTTCGAAATGCTCCAGCATTTTAAGTACAGAGTAAAGTTTTCAGTTATCTAAGTACGAAAGGATTTACCTTCATTACTTTCCTTTCGAAATATGTAGAAGATAAAGGAAGTTGATACTTTCGTTGTTTTTTTTTCGTATCCTCCAACGACACATCGGTATGTCTGTGGACTTACAATGCTAGAAACCGGATTTCAATATCCGTAGTGGGCAGAGCACAGAAAGCCCATTGTGGAGCTTTGCACTAAACTACAAAGAAACAAAATTGTTTGGTACGTGATTAAGTGAAATAAGAGCGCTGAAACTCTTATGAGTGAACCAAATGAGGAGTAACAGAAAATACACTGCGATTATAAATTCACTTGACATATACAAAAACAATGTTATTTTAGAAACAATAAATTGTAAATTTTGATATTTTTCTTATTCGCACGGTGCATTTTTCTCTGTTCTTTTCTCTTTATACACTTTTTAATGTAACTAAAAACATTTTTCTCATTTTAATGTGTACATCAAAATATTTTTTTGAAATTCGGTTTCACGAATCTGAAATTTAGAAAGTGAAATAAATGATCAAACAGATTCTTTTCATAACATTTTTGTCTTCTGCCCTCACACACAAACAAGAAAAATAAATTGAAAATCTTAAATTTAACAGGATTTTTATTTTTGAAAAATTCCTTTATCAGGCTACTAAAATATGTTTCATATTCTCCTTTATGTTAAGTTCAAATAAAACATCAACTTGTACAGTTTCGTTTCATCTGTGTTCTAAGTTAAACATCATCTGCCGAATAATTTCATGTAAAACAAATTCAAGTCTAATATATGAGTCACCAGTTTGTAAATGGTTTTATACATTAATTACTTAAGTTTACAAAATTTTCCCTTTTTCAATATCCTGAATTAATTTTTTTCATAGACATATAATCAAAACGACTCATTTTTTTAACTTTTACCTTTAACCTCTTCAGTTTAACGAGTTTTAAACAAATGAAAAAGTATAGTTACAGTGTTTTACATCTACTACAAATTTAATAAATGTAATATTTATTGTCTTATTTCAGTTTAAGCCATGTTTTAAGAAAATTAGTAATGAGACCCAACTTAGAAAAAAAGTTATTTCTGTTGAAACTTTTGTTGTGCATTACCCAATGCTTACTTTTTCTTTCGCCTTATTTAAATTTGTAGAATGTTTAATGAAAAAACTGTGGAATAAAAACATTTTTTTTTTAAATTATGTTTAATTTTCATTATAATCTAATTAGAATGAGAAAGGGTTAAGTGAATTATGCTGGAGTAGAGCAAAATCTAAAATAACTTTAGAAATATATTAAAAATATTGCTGGAGATAAATAACTTTCTACTTTTAGAAAAATTTGAGTAGCAACAAATAACAAAAATTACATTTTTTAAGCTTAAAGCACTCACTGTTTGTTTGTTTTAGAACAAAGTGCTGTGTCAACCAGTGGAAAACGAATTCTGCACAATAGCATTGTAAGTCTTTAGAGGTATTGCTGTTCCATCGGGAAAAATCAGTTATTTAACCTGTTGATTGCCAAGTATTTCAGCTGCTACAATACAACTCTAATGCTTCTTCATTTTGTAACTTTTTTCGTGACGCCATTTTGAATGGAAAGTGAAACCATTTGCAAGTAGGTCAAATACGTGTATAGTGCTGACATCTAGCATTGAAGTTAGGTATTATTGAGAACGAATTAACTTGTTTGTGGCACTGTGTTACCGATCGGCTAAGACGAGTTAATGTTTCATTAAACATTCTACAAATTTAAATAAGGCGAAAGAAAAAGTAAGCATTGGGTAATGCACGACAAAAGTTTCAACAGTAATCACTTTTTTTCTAAGTTGGGCCTCATTACTAATTTTTTTAAAGCATGGCTTAATCTGAAATAAGACAACAAATATTACATTTTTTTAATTTGTGGTAGATATAAAACACTGTAACTATACTTTTTCATTTGTTTAAAACTCGTTTAGATGCTGCAAATGGCAAATTTTTTTTTCACGTCGACAAAATGTTTTCTGTTTTCACTCACTGTATGATTGTTAGTCTCATACTGAAAAAAACTTGCAATGAAATTTGCTAAATACTGTTGATGAACATTCAGTTTCTTTTGTCACTAATATACATTTCTTAATATAATATCATTATTATCTTCTGGAATCTCGAGTCAGTAAATTTAATTCAACAGCTTACTTACTATTTAAGAGGCCACAATACTGACCCAGAAACAAGGAAAGTATTAACTGTAAATTGCAGTTAGATTCATATATATGGTTTATTTTCCTACATAAAATAATATTGTATATCTAAACCAGCAAGTCACTCTTCAACTCTAGAAGATGTAAATACGCAATAAAGATGCATGTGTTAGAACTACATTTTGGCATTGTTTCACAAATTACAGGTTATGCGATGCCACGAAAATTTTTCACGTTTAAAATGTCACGTAACAACCCTTTTTTTATATAAATTATTTATACACTCAGATCATGAAAACATGGTCACAACGACGGTTTAGTGTTTCTAAGAGGAGGGTCTATTATTTGTACATAGTGGCTATGGAAAACAAAGGAATGTGAATAAATATGAAGCACCGGTACCATCCAGAAAGAGCCCATCAAGTTTCACCCTAATCGTTATAAACTATGTGATGGATTCTGCAACAGATAATATTCTACGAGAACATTGTTCAACAGCAAGAGACTTTCACCTGTCCCAGCAACATTGCGCAACATTATAAGTACAATGAATTATCATGTGCCCCAGGAAAAATATAGGAATTTTTACCTTCCAAATAATTTTTTGGAATGATGCCGCATAAACATGTAAGTAATTAAAAGCGTGATTAATGTTTGTTTAAATGTTTCCAACTGATTTGATACCTTGTGCATATATTTTTGCCACTCTCATGATCTTCTGCTGGGTAGTGAGGTCAAAGAAATATTCTTATCTTCTCAGCGATTATGCGCAACATAATCAAAAAGGATCTCCGATTTTAAACAAGGCCAACTGGGTATATGTTCACAAAGATAAAGCTTCCAGCTACACCTCTCTTTCAACCGTCGCATACCTCAAGCATTTGGTCATAGGAATGTTTATTCAATGTATTCTACATAAAATTTGTATATATATTTATTAAGTCGCTAAATGCATCATCTATATATTTCTGTAAAGACTGTTAAAGTTTAACCTGACGCTGGGAAGGAGTCATCCTTATACACTAGGTGAATTTTAGAGTATAAGTATGGAGTAAGTGTGTGTTGGATATGACAACCTTACGATAGAATATTTTGCAATAAAACTAAGCTGCAAAGCTGTTGTTAAAGTACGTAGTTTTCGGATAGAGAAGGATCAGAGGTAGAAGCCATAATTCTGAGGAAATATTAACCTCCAGAGACGTTCGAAGGCTAAACAAACCTCCTTCAACCCCGCACTTGGTAGAAGTTAAGAATTTTGACAACAAGACTATTGATGATTTTAGGTTAAAGTGGTTTATGAGTTTAACATAAATCTGGTTAATACGAGTCTGGTAGGCATGGCAGATGACAAAGTGAAGACAAAGTTAACGCCCAAGTAAAGAAGAAGTAAGAAGCAAGTCGGCAAACGAAATATCAACTCAAATGGGCCAATCAAGGCCGGGCATGGATCGATAAATCAAGTTGTCTCATGCGTGGCATGGCTAGGTGATTAAGGTATTCGACTCGTAATCCGAGGGTCGCGGATTCCTATATTTGTCTCACCAAGCATGCTTATTCTTTTAGCCGTGGGAACGTTATAGCGTTACGGTCAATCCCACTATTCGTTGGTAAAAGAGTAGCATAAGAATTGGCAGTGGGTGGTGATGACTATCTGCCTTACTTCTAGTTTTACACTGCTAGATTATGGACGTCTAACGCAGATAACCCTCTTGTAGCTTTACGCGAAATTCAAAACAAACAAAACCAAAACCAGGTCGAATATGTACCGTAAAAATATGAAAAGATTACGAAATGTGTTTGATATAACGTACTGGACTTCTACATTTGGTGATTTTTCTTAATATATTTCAAAATTACACCAGACTGAAATAATCATAATAATTAATATTATTTTCTCACGAGTCCATGTTCAAACATCTTTTTAAAGCAAAATAATATACTAACTGCATTACAATAATGCTTCAACAGACTGATTACGTCTGTTTTAATCAGCATTCGTGTGTGTTTCATTACTAACTGATATTCTTTACCACACAATGGTGAAATTTCATAAACAATTTCAATACAATCCTAACCACGAGTCTTATGTTGTTATTTTTTTTAATCGGGTGTTTGCATTTTCCGGAGACTTTATCTTAAAAATTCGGTGGTAAAAACTTTCTATGTTGATTAGATTCTTGACCTATTGTTCCTTGGCTTTTTATTTATAGGAAAAAGTTGTATAATGTAGCATTTGTTACACCATTACTATGTTGCAAATTAGGACTTTGTTTTTCATCTATGTGTTAACGTGAACAAAAATATCTTAATTCCCTCTTATTTTGATATTATCTCAGTTTACGTATGTAACTAACTATACGTTCTTGGAGTGTTACGTAAGCCGGAAATGTGACAATGAATTCTAGATGTCGGTACACACTGGTACAAGATTTCTTGATAAATCATATATCCGATAATTTAATCTACTACATTAAACCTGGTCTTCTTCTCACCGTGTAATAACATAAAGAAAATATGCCTATACTGATATTTAAGACAAAACTATCCTTTCATAAATCATTCGCTTTATAAATAAGGTTGAAATAGGTTAGTGTCTTTATTATAAATGTGTCCGGTTATAGAATAAGTGTATTTATTAATTTATTTTCTCCGTTAAGTTTTTAAGAAAATATATTGGTAATTAATTTATGGGAAGTGCTATCATTTGAAAACAATTAAATACAAAGGTGTTGCTTTATTTTTACTTTCACTAATTTTAATATAGTAGTTTTACTTATAAAAGCACAAGAATAACAATAGTATATCATGTCTTGTTCTAGCGTTGACTATTAAATAGGTATCATATAATACATTTGAATTTATTCGTAATAATAATTATCCTATTATTTATGCTGTAGCCATGGATTCCAAAGTGATACTTCTAGTTGCCTTGGTGACCGTGCCAGCTGTATCAGCAAGTAAGTTGTTTACCATGTCACTAACTAGTTGTGATCATACAACTGTGTCTTTGTGATCATACCAGGTTCTTTTCTTTCCACTTACAATCGACCACGTTTAACAGTTGCCGGCAGAAATTGGCAATCGTATTACAAGATGCGCAATAAAAGGAAGCCTTATTATATTTATAAGCTAAAGTAATGAAATAAAACCTGTAGTTTACTACAGCTTCGTTTTCAGCAAATCAAATACTAAATTGTCAGTGATTTCTTTAGCATTTTACAGTCTACTTTGGTAAACATCTCTCTCTTCTTTTCATTACCTATTTTATATATTGTATAACTCTCGTGTGAGCATTTATAACTGAATTTCTACAATATCACTATTTCCTATAAGTCAAAAAGGCTAGCGAAGTTCGTGATCGACCTAAATTTTAAGCAACTAATTAAATTTATGTTGCCAGGTTTTTACAATATATACATGGTACAGAAAAAACACACGGAAATTTTACATGAAGAAAAATCAACTGTATGTGTTTCATAGTTGCTTCTCTTATCTTTTATTTGCCAGATTGTTTAAGCTAAGCTTGATTTTCAACACTCTTCTTTAAAGTCTTAGACTTATAAATTACTTAAACTAACATTGGAACTCCAAGATTTATCACATATATTATTCTTCATGTATGTTACTAGAAAGCGTTTTGCAAGAATTATAACTCATTTTCTTTTTCTCATTTCTAATAAGAAATTTATAATAAGCTTTATATATTTTACATGTTGAGCTGTGGTAAGGAAGGTTTAAGATTCTAGCTGAGATGCATAACTTAATACTATTCGCACTTTCATCTAGGAGGGTGTTCAAGCTGTGAAAATTAATTCCATTATTCGTTAATAATACATGTACAGGTGTCGAGTGTTGTTGAATGGACTTCCTTCTTTTTGATTAGGGTATTTGACTCGCAATCTGAGGGTCTCGGGTTTGAATATCTGTCACACCAAATATGCTCGCCCTTTTAACCGCGAAGGCATTACAATGTGACGATCAATCCCACTATTCTTTGGTAAAAAAATAGTGCAAGAGTTGACGAAAGGTGGCAATGACTAGCTTACCTTCCTTCTAATCTTTCACTGTTAACTTATACAGAGCTAATGCAGATAGTCCTAGTGAAATGCGCGCGGAAGTTAAAACCAAAAACCACCCCTTTGGTTAATAACTTTAAATTAGAAACGAATGTACTTTAGAACCTCTGGTTTGGCCTTTCAGCCCACGTGTCACATAAAAAATATCAAACACTATATTAATTTTATTAAATTTTAATGCTTTTTTTTTCCTCACACAGAATTTTCATCGGTGGGAAATGCCAACGACTATATTGATCAGGTTATAGAAAATGCTAAGCTTGCTGTTGGCTCCGATATTGACCCTTTGCCCTTACCAGATCACACAGCCGGTTTTGAAAAAAAAATATTGCTTATAACCTACAAAGGAGAAGCGAAGCTGTTCGATGGCTACATTTCAGGCCTGTCTAGCCTGCATCGAACAGGTGACTGTACTATTGCCAAAGCAGAAGATCTTGTAAGCATCTTTACTGACATAGGCTTTAACAAGATAGAAGCCAGTTATAAAGGTGAAGCTAAGTTTATGGAACTTGGGCCATCAATCGTTGTCACAGCGAAAATTGACTCAATCAGGATCAAGATGGGAATAGCGGCATCCACCACAGATAAAGATTCTGTCCTTCAGAGTTTCGAGTTATCTGAAATAACTGGCATCGAAGTAAAAATTGGTGGTCTAGGACTTCTTAATTGGATCTTCAATTTGATCAGTAACTTGGTGGTGAAAATTCTAAAGAAAAGTATTACCACTGTCATTGAACGTCAACTACGAAATGCTATCGCTAACGAGATCACCAAAATAAAATTTCCGGTTGATATTTGACTGGTAAAATTTTAACAATAAAGAGCAAAATCTACTTTTTTTCTCCGATATGAAAAAAGTACTTGTCTCATATCATTATTCTGGTCAACCCATAAAATAATAATAACAACAATTTATAATTTTACGACTAAAAACAATCAGTTTTTGTTTTGTGTTTTTAATTTAATTTAAATAGATGACGTGGATAAAAAATTTAATTGACCATATCAGTTAACATTTACCTTATCTCATATCATTGCCTAATATTTTTATAATTTTACTCTTAATAAATTGGATTCAATGGCCCTCGGTGGGTTGAGCAGATAGCCCTTTGTGGTTTTGCTATACGAAAGATACACACTTAATAAATTGGTGACTAACCACAAGTCCTCTTCCGTATATTTTTTCTTTTTCGTCAGTATTTAACCAAAATTCAATGTCGCCATGAAAGTGAGGATGGCCCATTGTTTAGTATATTAAACCTGCGGTCCGTTATTGCCAAAATAATCATGTTGCCCATCTTTGTAAGAGGGACGTTCAACTTCTACTTTTCGATTTGAGTAGCCAAATTATGGACGTCTAGAACAGACACCCTTTGAATAGCATTGGGTAAAAATTAAATGATTTTATAACATTCTCGTTTTGTCAAGGAGAACTTTGGATAAGCAGCAATACATTACTAACCATGTAATACTGCCTCTCTCTTGTTTTTTGCCCGCAAGAAACTCAAGAAGTTTTAAAACTCTACACCCGACTCTAATTACCCTCTGGACCTGACATGGCTGAGTGATTAAGGCGCTCAGTTTACAACATGAAGGTCGCAACTTCAAGTCCTTGTCACCGAACGCACTCGCTCTTTCAGCCGTGGGAGAATGATTATGCTACGGTCAATCACAGTTTCATTGGTAAAAGAGTATCCCAAGAGTTGACAATGAATGGCATCGACTAGCTGCCTTCTTTCTAGTCTGTCACTGCTAAATTAGGAGCAGCTAATGCAGACAGCCCTCGTGTAACTTTGCGCGATATGCAAAACAAAACAAACCAACTAGCCTCGAAATTTAAAATATCCAATGTAAAATTCGTACTTTATACACTTCTTTTAGTGGTTGATAATAAAACTTACACATAAATAAAATGTTTTGCACCTTAACTTCGTTTGAATTTCCCTCAAAGCTACACAAGAACTATCTACACTAGCCGTCCCTAATTTAGCAGTGTAAGACTAGAGGGAAGGCAGTTAGTCGTCACCTCCCAGTGCCAATTCTTGGACTACTCTTTCACCTACTAAAAGTGGGATTGTCCGTTATATTATAACGCCCCTTCGGCTGAAAGGGCGAAGATGTTTGATGCAACGGACCCCACGATCCTCAGATTACGAGTCTAGTGCCTTGACCACCTTGCCATGCCAGGCTTCTTTAACTTTGTCAAAACTTGTCAAATGTTTTTCTTTTCTTTTCTGATAACCATAGATAGTTTAGCTGAATATTTATTGATAGAGCTCTTTCAAATGCATGGAACAAACTTAGAAAAATTATTCATAATGTGTGTATCTGTATAAAATTCAAAGGTAATTCTTTAAATTTGTTGTTGTTGTTTTGAATTAAGCACAAAGCTACACAATGGGCTATCTGTGCTCTGCCCACCACGGGTATCGAAACCCGGATTTTAGCGTGTAAGTCCACAGACATACCCCTGAGCCACTGGGGGGGCTTCTTTAAATTAATCATTAAGTTATTTTAATACAAATAACTAATGAAGCTGATAACGTAATATATAAATCCATTCGGATTGACCGTCACATTTAACACCCACACGCCTTAAAGGTCGAGCAGGTTTAGTGGGACGGGTATTCGAACCCGTGACCTACGGATTACGAGTCGAGTGCCTTAACCACCTGGCCATTGTTTAGAATTAACACAAATATTTCTTAACAACTGAAATTCACATATTTTTGAATGCAACTTAAAACAAAGGTTTTTATCAACAAAATCATAAGGCTTATAACCAATGATGTTACATATTTTAATACTTAGTTATGATGGACAGCAATAAATGGTTAAATGATTATCAATAACAGTTACCTCTTATAGTAACGACTTCCAGAATTTTTTCGACGTTCATAATTGCTATTTTTATCAAGCTCGTTTTTGTATTAAATTAATTTATTTATTTGTTTTGTTATTTCGAACAAAGCTATACGAGAGCTATCTGAGCTAGCCGTTTCTAGTTTAACAACGTAAGACTACAGGAAAGGCAATTATTCATCATCACACACGGCCAATTCTGGAACTACTCTTTTAGCAATGAATAGTGGAATTGACCGCTACATTATAATGACCCCATGGCAAAAAGGGCGAGCATGTTTTTTTGTGACGGGGATTCGAATCCGCGACTCTCAGATTACGAGTCGAGCGCCTTAATCACCTGACCATGTCTGGCCTGAAATTGATTAGTACTTGCCCTTACGCCCAGTACAACAACAAAAAAAAATACGTATGTGCTTTATAACTTTCCAATACATTATTCTAGCATGGTTTTAGTCTTCTTAGATTCATTCATATTGTTTTTTTTAAGTAATTTTTGCATTACCCTTGGTTTCATTTCATAAACCCCTTTTGCAGGTTGACGCATTTTGTAAAAAATCTTATATTTTGCCATGAATTTTTCAAAGCTAGTATGGATCTTTCTTACATTGCGAATGTTAACCAAATACCTCAGTGTATTGTGTAGACGCATTTACTTTCTTAAAGCAAAGAACCATCGACCGATCTGGTGTTTCCACTAAGTGAAATCGAGCCCCTGATTTTAGTGTTATAAATCCGAAAACTTATCGTTATCTCAACGAGAGACCTGACATATATCTATTATTATCTTTGTTTTTCAAATATTCTGTAATCCCCAAATACTCTTTAAATGGAATAATCAAATAATGTATTACCATCACAGATAAAGGTAATAATGTGTTTATTTATATATCATTTGCAATTAGTAGTGATTAGGTGCAGAGTTTACTTCTGTACGTTGTTTGAATAGATTAAACACAAAATTTATATTAAATAATCAGAACATTTTAGAGTTGTTTGCATTACTCGCTAAACAGTAAATTTAACTAGGCTTATCTGATTTGAGAATTATTTCATTTTCTTGGTGAACATAATGAAAAGAAGAAACAAGTCTTATGTTTGCAAGAGTTACAACTCAACAAAATTACATTTTATCTGTTCAAAAATAAAAATTCTATTTAAACAAAGAACCAAACGTCAACAATATGTCTTTCAGAAGTCTTTAGTAATTTCAAGTCATGTGACTTCTTTATAATTACACTTGTCCTTAGACATTAGTATTAAGCCTATTATATTCTTAAACGCAAGCACTACATTTTTTATCTCGTCCTTCAGGGATTTTCGAGAACTAGAAGAGTGTGTAATAATAACAGTATCCCAACAACACTATATTCTACAGATCCATTACTGATGACACGTTTCGCTCAATTTAGAGATTAACAGGCTAGCTGGGGATACAGCAAACACAACAGTTGGTAATTTATTTATAAAAGCCATTTATAACAACAATAAATGTTATGGTGTAAACGCCTTTTACAAATCGGCAAAACATGGTTATGGGTACCTTAAGACATTAGTATTACTGTTACTGTATATATAAACTAGTGTAATTATAATCACATTTAACCAGCTAGTGAAAAGCGTTCACACCATAACTTATAATTTCTTTGTTTCATATATATATATATTCTGTATTTAGGTGGTAAGCAGAACACAGCTAGTCCATTATGTAACTTTTTTGCTCAAGTAAACACAAACGAAAGTCAAAGAGCGTATTTTTCTTACTGTGTCAAACGTTTTCACTCATTCATCCTATCACTAAATTTTAACAAACTTACCTTATGTTACTTGATTTCTTTCCATTGAAGAAGATCTCTGTAACTTTCCAAGGTATACAGTTTTGTACAAATACTTTTATACTTCTCAATGAAAAGGATGTTAAAGGAATATTTACAAAATATTTTTAAAAACTCATAAAGCTATATGTAAGTCCTTTACTACTTGATTCTTGCTGCATCTAGTCATATTCAACTTCCTTTATAATTGTGTTTCATTAGCGAATGATCAAACCACTTACCCTCGCAACATAACAAGGTTTCAATCAATGCCTGTGCAGAAATTAAAGAAAATGTTGGAAAATCAAATAATATACGATATATTCCCAACATGCAATCGGTTATTTGAAAATAAAATAAAATTATGCTTTCGGATGATCAGAAAAATTATAAATAAAATTACAAAAGTTTTTTTATTTACAGGTAACTTTCCTTACAGCTGTGTAGAAATGAAAATATGAACTTTTTGTTCCATGACTTACACTACATAAATGTTAGAAAATGGCAAGATATCATTATAAAGTGCTTAAAATTAAAATTATTGGAATATAGTTAAATTTATTGTATTATATTTATCATGAAATACATGTCTCAAAATGTTTTAGAAAATGTCAAAAATATATGAAAAGCAGAAGAATTGTTAGTTGTTTGGCGGTTTATGGTGCAAAGAAACTAGAAAGTCAAAGGCTTTTCAATAAGTTCAATACGTTACTTAAGCTCTCTTTAGAAATTTTCCATCTGTTTACTACTACTTTTATTTAGTCACCATAAAACTCCTCTCTATAAATACTGTCCACCAGTGGCACAGCGGGTTTTCTTTGGACTCACAATGCAAGAAAGCGGGTTTGATGTCCGTGGTGGGCAAAGCAAGGATAGCTCGTCATGTAGCTTTGCGCAGAACTACAAACAAGTTATAAATACTTTAATCAACCACCCATACAGTCATCAGGTTGTTATTATCACCGATATCTGTTTCAGAAAGGAAGTTTTAGCTTAACTATTACCACGGTATCCTGAAGTCTTGCTTTCAAAAAGAAAATAATCAATTCCAAAATTCTAACACATATAGGTTTACTCTATGAAATATGATTTTCACAATGTCATCATTATTTTTTTATCCAAAAAAGTAGAAGTAAAAAAGACAGTAACTAAATTTTTAGCTAGTGAATTCCTGTTCTCAGCTGGTTCTGTACATCTTCCACAATTATCATAATGTCGTTAGTAAAAAATTAATAGTTTTTTCACAAGAGAAGTTTGCCTTACATGAAGAAAAAACACAGTGTCTATATATACTATGTCAATATGAATACTCCCTAAGTAAATACGCTTTAAAACAGGAGACAATGTGTTTATGTTTTAAAACAGGAGACAATGTGTTTATGTGAGTTGTGGGTACACGAAAGTGTTGCTGTACTTATTTTTCGCTAAGACCTAAGCAGAAGTTATTTCAGAAGCTTCATCCATCCTGCATAGGATATAAAAAAGCAAATTGAGGAAGCGAAAACATAGCTAATGATATTAAACATAAGTAGCTATCCAATTTCTTATTCTAATTATGGGTAAAATTCGCTAGAAAAGGCCAAATCATTATGTTCCAAAGAAAAGCAACCAGCAGTTTATAGGGAATAAAGAATGATAGAATTCTTAGAATTGTTCTTCTTTCAGACTTTAATAACTTGGCAGATTCCACAAATGTTAGTAGATTCAAAATTTGGCAAAAAGTAGGAAAGCACAAAATTCAAACAAGAGACCAAATAATGATAGACCAATGGAGAAAACAAACGTGAAAGCAGAGAAATACAAGCTACCAGCCGGCCTTGGAGGATTGTGTAGCATCAAAGATTATTTCCGACTTATTTTTAATTCCTGAATGCACTTTACTCCAGTTTTCAGTAAACTCTCGTTGTAACGAAGTCGTAGGGACCAAAGAGAATTGTTCGTTACAAAAAAAGTTTGTTAAAAAGGTTTTTTTCATTCACTAGCCAAGTCTGGTAATGGTAGGCCCTATAACTGACGGCTGTTGCAGTACCGGTAATTGGATTAAAGACTCAGAAGTCACACGTGTGTAAACACATTTAATGAAATTCAAAAGGACAATTAACAGCACTTGTGAAAAAAAAACGTAAAAAAATAACATTCATAATATAGACATATGTAATTATAATGTACAGGATACAAACACCAGCAAGAACGTCTAACTGGAGTCACTTGAAATATTGCACATTGCTCTTTTGCGAACTGCTGTCCCTCGGGCACTTGGTCACAAAACGCTTCATCATGTTTAATTGAAAGATAAACTGTTTTGCGTTAGCCTGGTGTTCAAGATATCTCTGAAGTTGCAGGCACATTTCACGAGCTGCAGAATGTGTTGGGATGGGGGTTCCTCATTGTCGTCATCTTCACTTTCACTGTCATTTTCTGGTGTCTGTTTATTTTGCACCATGGCCACAATATCCCTGTCTGTCAGGGGCGCGCTAGTGATCAGATCATTATCAGCAGTCTGTAGTCCTCTGCTGTGCCATCCACCGTAAACCCAGTGTCATTCAGCCGTGTCAAGAGCTGGGCCAATGGTATGTCATCCTCGTGGTCCTCACTGTTTTCTGCTGGCTCTGGAGAGGAGAAGCCACAAGTTCTGAAGCAATTGACTATGGTTGATTGCTTTATTAATGACCAGGCAGAGCGTAGCAGTCGCATGGCTTCAAGCACAGTCACAGTGAAAACACTTTTATTGTCTATTGAATCAATAAGACGCTGTAGCAGCAGGGTGCAGTAATGATGTTTTAGATTGGCAATGATGCCTTGGTCCATGGGCTGTGTCTTGCTTGAGGTATTGGGAGGCAGGAACACCAGCTTGATGGCCTTAAGTCCAGTGGGGTTTTGAGTGGGCGGGGCAGTTGTCAATTATCATAAGGACCTTTCTTTTCTGCAGCACAAACTTTCGGTCAAGTTCTCTCAGCCACTCAGTGAATAGATCTGATGTCATCCAAACTCACTTGTTGGCTTTGTATGGTGTTGGCAGGGTTTTGACGTCTTTGAAGCAACGCGGTTTTTCTGCCTTTCCTAAAAAAAAAGAAAGAAAATGTACATGGTTAATGTCTTGAAATTAAAAATGAAACATTTACATGTCAATAATCTGAAGAAAATCATAAAATAACAACTTCTATAGAAAACACAAGAAAATATTTTTACCTGCTTTTGACACTCACCTATGACAAGTAAAGAAAGCTTCTCGGTGCCGTCCATATTGGCGCATACTAAAACAGACAGCCGCTCCTTCGCTCGCTTACCGCCGTGACAGGAGTCTCCCTTGATAACAAGAGACTTGTCTGGCAAAAGTTTAAAGAATAAGCCAGACTCATCTGCGTTGAAGACATCCCGTGGGCTGTAGTTTTCTAGCAGGCGTGGCAGTGTTGTTGATGTCCACTGGTTTGTTTGCTCTGGTTCTACACTACCAGATTCACCACAGATTATACGAAATTGAATGTCGTGTCTTTTTGAATCGGGTTTACCACCCATCACTCATGCAAAAGTCAGTGATTCCCATTTGATCAACAAGTTTTTTGCCTTTGCTTGCATAACAGGCCCGGAGATAGGAACATTCTCTCATCTAGCATTTTTGAACCGCAGAAGCAATGCCGCTTCTAGATCAGAATGTTTTGCAGTTCGCATGTGTTTTCTATTGGGATGAAAGTTGTCTCGAGAAGACAATATGGCCTCTTTATTTTTCAACCATGTTGACAAAGTGTTCAGAGGCACATCAAATGCTTTTGCAATTTCTGTTTTTGTTTTAACTTTTTTTTCAACTTCTTCTATTGCTGCAATTTTAGTTTCTATCGATACAAGCTTGCGCTTCGCCATGATCAATGATTCATGATCTGTTTAATTTGACTGTGATTAGCCTTTCATATTCCACAGCATGCAGGCTGCCCAGGCATAATCTACTCAAGCCATAATCTGAAAAATTTATATCTAAGCTAATTTTTGCTGGGAGGGCGGGTGAGTTTAAAGTGTTATTGACCATAATTGTTGTAAAAACATTGCTAGGCTACTCTACTACCCCATCTGCAGTCCACTATTTCTCAAGTGTAAGATTTTGATGGTGGCACCACACATTGTTGCGCGGAGACTGACTAATTGCACTTGCTAGTGGCGTAGCGGGTGGTCGGAAGCCGGCAGCGGTGACAATTAATTTAGGGAAGAAGAGAAAAATAAATATATACGTACCTGGTTCGATACAAAGGATGTAATATTGATGTTTTTCACACCCTAGGGACTATAATTATACATCGTTACAAGCCGACACTTTGATACATGCAGTTCGGTTCAAGGGACTTTTGTTACTATGTATTAATATGGACAGTTGGCCGGACCGGTCAACAACTTAGATACAAGTGATATATTCGGTTCTAGCGACTTCGAAACAATGAGAGTTTACTGTACTTAACACATTCTGGTTTTTAATGTGTTATATATTACATGAGCATTAGTATTTCAGTCAAATTCAATATATATTGGGCAATCTTTTAATAAGCAAAATAATTAAAAAGTTATTTGCGGTGCCTTTGCAAATCACATAAAGTCGATGCGATATAACTCTGATTCCAATCCCACCAGCGAAGCAGATTCTTACTCCTAGACGTTAGTCCGTCACAGGCTAACCCCCGTCTTACAACTAGGTACACATCATACAACTGCATATGCTGTAACAACTGGAGTAAAGAACTCAACACAACTTAACACGGGCTTGCTATATGACTACAACTCCAAAACGCATGCCACTACTACCTAAGAGTTGTTACGCAGATTTGCCTAATGCTTTGAACTACATTTTGTAAAAGTAATAATCTTTCACTAACATTCTGTTGTCTTTTAATAGTCAGGATTCAGATATTACTTAGATGATAAATCAATCATTAGAAGCCCGATTTATCCATTGGCATGGTAACCTTTTTTTAAGATACTGTCCTCCTCAACTATTTAAATATCAGAATGATTAATCGTAGACTCAGCAATCTTTAGTTTTACGATTCATAGTAATTTCAGTTAAAATATCTATTTAAAATAATAAAAAATATAGAGAATGAAATATGTCAACAAGCAACCAATACTAAAGACTCAATTATATGTTCATTTCAAACAATATTTGAATAATATTATTAATTAATATTGTTAAGATTAATATATTTTGGCATTCCTGTTTCAAAATACTTTCAAAAATGTATAATCAATTTTAATAAACGTTTATTATGTCACACAATTTTTACATGTTTCACAATTCACAAATGTTTGTTAAAGCATAAAAAAGATCTTATGCATAGTAAAAAATAGTTTTTGAACTACTCAACTTTTAAAAGCGACAGAGCAAATGGGATATTAATTTGTACTAAAATCAGTAAATGTTGAAATACTTTCCATGTAAAAAAAATAGTCAAACACGAGATCAAAGTTCTATAAACATCTTCCCATGATTAAATACCTCAATATATTACTACTTGGAATCGTTTTCTCTCGTTTGATATTAAGATCAAAGTTACAAAAATGGCTTTCTGTTTCGTTCCTGCTACAGGTATTTAAATTTCATTTTTAGCATTATAAGTGCGAAAACTTACTGCTGGGCACCATTGGAAATTAAAACAAAGCGTGGGTGCTAAGATGGTTTAATTTAACACGGTAGTACATATACATAGATAATCTATACTTTAACTATTTTAGATATATTACAGATTAAAAACAGTAAAAATATACCCCCTTAAATATTATAACTTTACACTTTGTCGGATACATTACTTATACTTAAGTTCGGAACTTTAAGCTAACACACAGTAATTACAAATCAGCAAAATCGATATTCTATACGTAAGTGGTAACAAGATTTTTACCTGTTAACCTAAAGTTATTGTTGTACTTTTATGCCTCCAAGAATCTGAAACATATTTTTGACATTTAACAATCGATAGAATTATGCGTTTGTGTTTCCTATAGCAAAGCCACATTGAGCTCTTTGCTGAGCTCACCGAGTGGAATCGAATTCGTGATTTTAGCGTTGTAAATCCGTAGACTTACCGCTGGATTATCGGAGGGTAAGAATTATGTAAATATTTATATCGTGAAATTCCATGTCTGATATGATAATTTACTATTGCTTTATTAATCGTGTTTTAATAATCTAACATCAATCTTACAGCACAAATAAGCGCTCTCAAAAGGAAAGTATTTTTTCATCAGGATCAAACTGGGAATGATTAAGTTAACTGTGAGGACGGGTGGAGTGTAGCGACTGTTATATAAAGTAAACTACCATAACAACTTCAAGTAGTTCTTATTAGCTTTCAATGGAATGTTGCTGGTACGAACAACCTCCGTTTTGACAAGGATAAATCATAAAACAAGAATGTTACATATAAAGAGTTTAGAAGCATGTTACTTAAAAAAATAACTTAAAGGGAAAATTAAAATACTCTGTTTGTTTTGGAATTTCGCACAAAGCTACTCGAGAGCTATCTGTGCTAGCCGTCCCTAATTTAGCAGTGTAGGACTAGAGGGAAGGCAACTAGTCATCACCACCCACCGCCAACTATTGGGTTACTCTTTTACCAACGAATAGTGGGATTGACCGTCACATTATACACCCCCACGGCTAGGAGGGCGAGCATGTTTAGCGCGACGCGGGCGCGAACCCGCAACCCTCGGATTACGAATGCACGCCTTAACGCGCTCGGCCATGCCAGGCCAATTAAAATACGTAATTGGGTATTGATTGAGTAAAAAGAATACATTGAATGAAAATCGATTAATGAAAAGTGTTCAGTAGGAAAACTAAAAACGATGAAACGTAACATGGAAATTATCGTAAATAAATGACAATTATTAAAAAGATTTGGGGTAAAAGTAAAGTACGACAAAAAAGAGAAAGAAAAGTGCATTTATCAAACAGAGAACTAGTTAAATGTCGAGGATCTCCGTTTATTCCTCAAGGAAAAACAGTATATAATGTAGCAACTCAATAGGTTTCTTTCATTTCTTTATCAGCTTTAGTTCTGAAACCAATAGAGCTACTTAAAAGAATCACATCAATAACTGAATGACCAAGTCGAAGATTCATGGTTATTAAAGTGCTCTAGAAGAAGGATTGAGTTTTATATTCTATATGGAATGTTCTTAAGCAGTTATTTTTAAATATCATTGGTCATATTTGTGAAGAAAATAATTTATAGTTTTTTTTTTACCTTGCAAGTAAGACAATGAGCTTTATTCGATCGATGACATTCGGTAGTAATTCGTAAACAAAAATACCTTTAAGTCTGCTTTTTCTAATTGAAACAATGATAAATTCAGAAGAAGAAAGTATTTAACGATTATTTCAGTGTTGTAAATCAAATTTCTTTGAGTTAAAAGTAATTGTTAAATAAGAAGAATTATGTTTTATTCTTTAATATTGTACTGTTTAAAGCTGATTTTCATTCTACAGTTGTTTTTAATCTCTTTGTAACATGGTTTGTTTTGTATTTTCAATATGTTTTCTGTAATTTTCTCATCATTATAGATTTTCTTCAATAAAAGCACTTGATCATAAGTAATATTCCGTTCAATATGAGCAGGGCGTCAATTTTCGTAGTTAAGGTATCATATTTAAGTAAGTTTTGTTGTACAAATAAGTGTGTAACAGATCGTCATTTAAAGAGACCAGTGGCATCAATAAAGTTAATTTAGGTAGAGGGTTGTGTTTTCTTATAATAAAGCCACATCGGGCTATCTGCAGAGTCTACCAAGTCTACCCCTGATTTTAGCGTTGTAAATCAGTTGACTCACCGCTGTACCAACGGGGAACTTGGGTAGGGAAGTAATTGAAGATATGCTAATAACTTGGGCCTTGAAACGTAATTAATAAGTCGATTTTTAGTATTATTTAAACTTTAAATTCGTATTTTCAAATTGAAATATTTAAATAATATTTTGTTCCGTCTCATCAGTTTAGGATGTTTGAAAGGTTATGAAAATTAAATTTAAAAACTGTAAAAATAAAAAGTAATTTAGTCTCAACATAATAATCACCTTGCCCTTAGACTATTAAACATTCTGACACTCTCTATGCATATTTATATGTATATATATATTCATGGACAAATTGTTAAGAAAAAATACTTCATTAAAAACTCTTTTTTGGTGTAAAATAAAATTGTGTTGTTTACTAAAAACTTGTCAAACTTTTTGAAGTTACACATACCACATTAAAAGTTATGGTATGGATACGTTCCTGACTACATAGTGGCTACAAGGTCGGTGAAAACGACTGAACCCACGTCGAGAGTTAAGTAATTCAGAAACGTCTTAGAGTGTGAAGTCTTACAGGGCTTTAATGTGCTTTCAATGACCCACAAAATTATTAGCATAGTTAGAAAACAACTTACTACCCTCTGTGGCATCGTTAACTTGAGTAACGTTTTCTGATTGAATTAATATTTATTTAAAAATAGACAAGATTATTTGTTTTTTTTTTGTTTTGTTTTTTGGAATTTTGCACAAAGCTACTCGAGGGCTATCTGTGCTAGCCGTCCCTAATTTAGCAGTGTAAGACTAGAGGGAAGGCAGCTAGTCATCACCACATACCGCCGACTCTTGGGCTACTCTTTTAGCAACGAATAGTGGGATTGACCGTCACATTATACACCCCCACCGCTGGGAGGGCGAGCATGTTTAGCGCGTCGCGGGCGCGAACCCGCGACCCTCGGATTACGAGTGCACGCCTTAACGCGCTCGGCCATGCCAGGCCTAGACAAGACTAAGAAGATCGGTTACTTTTTCAAGGTTTGGATGGATTGAAAAGTTTTACACAAGTTGTTTCACTTTCAAATCCATTATCGTGCGAAACGTTAGAATTAAGAGTGCTGTTGCTTGTTTGTTTATCCCCCGCTGGTAGAGCGGTATGTCTCCGGATTTACAACGCTAAAATCAGGGGTTCGATTCCCCTCGGTGAGCTGAGCAGATAGCCCTTTGTGGCTTTGCTATACGAAAAAACACACACACGCTTGTTTGTTTTGTTTATAATGCAGACATTACGTTATTTACTCCAAGTTGGTATCGATTATAATACTTAATTTAGTTTAAACATTATCAAATTTAATATACACAGTGGAAGTCTACCCCGATTTTAGCATTGTAAATGAGTAGACTTACAGCTGTATCAACTGGAAACTTAGATATGGGAGTATTTGAAGGAGCATGAAATGTATTTAAAAACCAAGAAATAATTTTCGTTTGTTTAAATTATCTTCTTTTATTTTCTTTTATATATAAGTACAATTCAACATATGGTTTGAGATAATGTTTTGTCGTGTCAAAGCCTTTAACCCATAGAATTATCGGGTCTCCTTAAAATATTATACTTCTATAACTAATAAAAGAATACTCGAAACCACAAATTGTGAAGCGATAATAATTAACCTGATCAAAAATGCATTGAACCATGGAAGTAATTATCCAGAAAAGGATTAAAATAAGGACATTTCATAACTCAGTCGCTACTGTGTACCGAAAGAAATCTATTCAGAAATACGATCTTTATTTATAATGAATAGGAAGTTTTAGATTTTTCATTTTATTAGCCACAATTCGCTTCACAGTCCACTCGATAACTTTTTGTATAATTCCTTTGAAGAATTTCAAGACAAGTGAAGTTAAGATAGTCATGAGCCAGCTAAGTGGCCCTAAGCCACTAAAGGAAACAGTCAGACCTTTCATTTCATCCATATCAAACCTGTCTATGGTTGGAATGCCTCCAGTTGAGGGATCGCTCGAGATATCCATATTTATTGTCAGGTATCCAATTTTACCCTCGACAGTAACTGAAGGACCAAATTCCATGAAGGTTACGGTGGCATGGTAAAGCAGTTCCAGGATTCCCATACCTAAATGGACCTTAACATATAATTTATTTCCATCTTTGACGTCAATTGTGCAGTCACCGTTACGATGAATCGTGGATAAACCGCTGAGAAGTCCATCATATAGCTTGGCTTCACCACGCCAGGTTACTAACAAAATCTTTTTCTCAAAACCAATGGATTTGTCTGGCAAACTGTAGGGCTCAAGATCGTGTGAAATATTCATTTTAGTCGCCTCAATCAACTGATCAATAAATTGGTTGGCATTCCCAACATCCATAAAAGCTGTTTTGTCACCTTTTTTGGATTTGTCAGAAAAAAAAGTTGAAATTACAATATTTTTCTAGATTTTGCTATTTTATAAGATTTTGTTTATTCCTAACAATCACAATTTGGTTTGAGAAATAATGAAATTATCACAAAATGAATACAGAGGTAAGAGCCTGACATGATCTGGTGGTTAAGGCGCTCGATTTGCAATATCATTTCAACCATGGGAAGGTTATAAGGTTACAATCAATTCCATTATGCGATTAAAATAACTCAAGAGTTGGCGGTGAATAGTGTTCGCTAGTTGCTTCTAAATCAAGGACGACTTAACACAGACAGCTCACGTGTAATTTTAGGCAAAAATCAACAAAATAGTTTGTTTGTTTTTGGAATTTCGCACAAAGCTACTCGAGGGCTATCTGTGCTAGCCGTCCCTAATTTAGCAGTGTAAGACTAGAGGGAAGGCAGCTAGTCATCACCACCCGTTGCCAACTCTTGGGCTATACTTTTACCAACGAATAGTGGGATTTACCTTCATTATACAACGCCCCCACGGCTGGGAGGGCGAGCATGTTTGGCGCGACCCTCAGATTACGAGTCGCACGCCTTAACACACTTGGCCATACCGGGCCCAACAAAATAGAGAAGAAAATAATATGAAATATAACGTCATTTTGCTCTTACTCTTATTATTTCTACTCGAGTTGTTAACATTATTTTAATCCCATTGGAACAGAATGTTCCTTTATACAAGCAAACCTTTTTTATTTTCAATTTTTTGCTTTTTGTAAAAAGAACAGAACTAATCAGAACTATAAGAAAATTCATGCTTTAACAAGTTTTAATATAAAATTGATAAAAATATTAATATTGCAGATGTAATTAAAGCATTTTGTGAAATGTTGCAATGTTATTCATAAAGTAATCAATTTTATTATATTTGCAGTTTAAAATTAAAATAAAACTTAATAACCACCAAGAAAACAATACACCTGCATTGAAACGTTACTTACTCCCATCTCTAATTTTGAATTTTAGCAGCTTACCATCTATCATTCATGCAAAGGGATTAACTGTGACTTTTATAACGCACCCTCTGAATGTCATTGAATTGTTATTGTATCTTATGAAATTCGGTGCTCTACCACAGAAACAACACATGGCTTATCTTACAGAAAACTTTAATTTTGTGTGTATGTTTTTGTAGGATTTTTTCCGTACTTGGTTTAGGGTCACTATTAACGCCCCCTCTCAGTGAAACAGCGGTATGTCTATGAACTTACAATGCTAGAAACCAAGTTTCGATACCCTTGGTAGAGAGAGCACAGACAGACCTTTCTATGGATTTCTGTTTAACAACACAACAAACAATTGTTTTAATGCATTTCTTAAATTACTTTTTGTTTATTTTAGTTACGCTTTAATTAATAATCAATAAATTATTATAAGTCGTTTCTTTGTTATTAAGCACAAAGTTACCTAATGAAATATCTGTAGTGTGTCCACCACGAGTATTAAAACCAGATTTTCAGCATTATAAGCTTTCATACTTGCTACTAAAAAACGTCCTACTGATTTAAACAAAAATATTGAAAGTTATTACATATTTTTTTTTCTCCGTTTTTATTTTTAACCAGCAATATTTGAGGTCAAACGTAAAGGGTATATGTGTGTGTTTTGTTATAGCAAAGCCACAGCGGTCTATCTGCTGAACCCACCGAGAGAATCGAACCCCTGTTTTTAGCGTTGTAAATCTGTAGACTTACCGCTGTACTAGCGGGGGGCAACCTTAAAGGAGCTCAAATATTTGTGTTTTTAAGAGAATATTTAATCTTTTATTCTCAATTGTCAGTTGCTCTAGAATGAATAGCTTATTTTATAAAATTGTGGGAAAATTTAATCATCTTTTCCATGCAATTATAAAACTTTTATGACCTGACTTTCAAACACAATTATTTTTATAATTATTCATAGGTTTATGAAACTATTAATTCAATAAAAATACTGCTTTGTTAAATACTGCATTTTAAAATTTGTTATCACACTTTTTCTCAAAAGCTTTATATTTATTTAATATATTTTTTGTATCTCCATGTTTCGTGAATTTATCAGTGTTCTTGTACTTACCATAATGAAAGCTCCATGTAATTTCAACAAACACAACAGCAGTGAAGAGAAAAAGATAATGTTTCATTTTGCCCGGGTTGGATGCAGCTCTCTAGTTGTCTGAAAAACAAACATAAACGAAGTTATGTGGTAAAAACAAAAACAAATTTCCAACTAAATTTGTACTTTTTAATATTTTATTTTAAAGAGGTGTTATAAATTATACCAGACAAGTTTTTAAGAAAATGGTCTTTTGATATCAAAGTGATGTTTTTTCAGATTTTTGATGTCAAGTAAAAAATGACTGTACAATCTCAAAGGAACCATTATTAAAAATATTAAATAAAACAGGTATGTCTTTCACTAAACTCATTATCACTGTTTAAGTATGTCTTAAAAATATTTAATTTTCGTGCAAAATTAGGATTCAAGATAAAATTTACTCTAATTTTGAAAGCCAACAACTAATATTTTTGTTCTATATTACTTCTCTTGCATCTAAGTTATAGTTACAATGAGCAAAGAGAATAACTTTATCGAAATTGGTAATAAAATTTATCTTTAATAGAATACAATTAGATGAAAGAGAACTAAAAAAAATCCTGTTTTTTTATTCAGTGTATGATTTCGAATACCAATCACTTCGTCAAAAATGTAAAATCATGAAATTCATTTGAAACTATTAATTGAAAATTCTTAAGTAGTTTCGGTTCTTAATTAGTGTATAATAGTCTGAACTGGTTCTTAGTAAATTTTACGTGATAATTACCTTCTTTTTTGAGACACCTTCTCGTTCTCCGGTAAGAATGGAAATAAAAAGCTTTAAATATATTTATATTAAAACTTTCATACCCTAAAACGAATTATAAATATTGAACAATGCATGTTGAACAGAATAATCTATATATATTATTGACGAAACAACAACATCAAAAACTTTAATTTAAGATATCAATCAGAAAAATCTATTAAAAATGTTCCGTCAAATTGATCTAGACCTGTGAATATCAACTATAATTATCAACACTTCATACTGAAAAGAAAGATCTAAAATACAATTCTATGCTAATTGAATATCTTTAAAACTTAGGTCTATAAACAATTAAACAGCATTGAAGGACAAATTTCTAATATTTGTATTTTGCCCTCTAATTTAAATTTAATAAGAAGAATCTTGATATATTATGCTCGACGTGGTTTTATTAAACTTGGGTATATTTTGGATATGCATAGACAAATATAGGACAAAACTAAGTTCAAAATAACACTCTTATTACTGTTTGTCCTTTTGGCAATTTATTGTTTCTAGTCACAAAATCACTTATTTGCTTTCCATGCAGCAGGGAAAGAAGAAAGTGTTCGAAACTATACGATTGAGCAGTTGTGTAAACTTACAATTTAAGTTTTGTAACAAAATACACTACAACTCACAAGCTAACTTTTAATATAATTTCAATATACGTAGATTCACTAGATTATTAGTGAAAGTTATTTTCGAATTTAGTAATCAATCCAGAAGCTTTCCATACGAATTATATTGCAATTATAGTATAATGTTAGAGATCAGTATATATATAATTATTTTTGCTAAAAAGCTATTGAACTGCTCTATTCAATTGACAAAAATAACATTTATCATTTCTACGAATTTCTTTCGAACAATGAAAAATCCAAAATGCACCAATAGAAAAGACTTACCCGCCAAGCAGATATAAATGACTCTACTAAAACTTAATCCTGATCAACAAACCAGGGCTGGGATTCTTATCCCACGTCCTTGAAAATAAAATAAAAATAACCAACCTTAAAAGTCAAGATATTCATCCAAGTAATCTCAAAACGACTAAGCACTGTTCATAGTTCACGTAACAGGTGCAATGGATTCTCACAGGAAATGTGTTTAACGAGAGCATAATGTTTTGAGTTAATAAAATAACATTATTAATGATAAAATATAAGCTTTGGATTCACTAATAACTCTGATTAAATATACTACAGCAAGGAAAAAACATTTACAGAATGCATCGTAAGAAAAATGTTGGAAAGGATATTCAGATAATCAAGGAATAACTCAAAATACTTTTCGTCCTTTTGCTTATCCTTACCTTCCTTCATATTAAATTATGCGGTACATAAAATAAAAGTTGTTGTGTTTTTCTTTTTACCTCAGCTACATTAAGAGCGTTTTTTTATTTAACTTTAAATTATAATTAAATAAATAAGTTCCAAAGTAAGATTTCCAAATAGTGTTAAGAGAAGTTTGTGGATATGTCAATTATAGAACTTTCTTCATTTTTGTTTTAACATTAAATGTTCACTACTTAAAATCTGGATCAATGTCAAAAACATTATCAAAATAATCTTTTCTTCAATGACATATTTGTTAATTTTAGGATAACATTTCATAACGCTGTTTAATAATTTAATGGGAGTCCATTACTTAGTTGGAAAATGTTCATGTTTGTTAATTATTTTAAGCTTTTGTCTGTTTGTTGGTTTAATTCTAAAGTTACTAGAGGGTTAGCTGCGCTAGCTGTTGACTGGAGGGAGTGGCTAGTCAACATCACTCACGCTAACTCCTAGGCTACTATTTACCAACAAATAATATGACCTACCGTTATACTGTAACTCCTCCACGACTCGTAGGGCGTGAATATTTGGTGATTGGGTTGATCTTGTGATCAGCATATTGTTAGTAGACTTTAGTACTTTTGTCAAAATTTGGCGTTTTACAATATAACTGATGAGTCTTTTTTACTAAAGTTTTGATAAATAATGCTGTAATAAAACTATTATACTTAGAGTACAGTTCTAAGAAATTGATTCACAATAACAATTTATTTTATAATATTACCAAACCTAATACATGATTATTTTGTTCTTGATCAACAGATTTAATTTTGTTTAATTATTTAAATAATTACGAGTTGGTTTTGTTAAGTAAAAAGCGACACATTAAGCTATTTTCAGAGATGATATGTAATTTTTTGTATAGAGATTTCAAGTTAGAAGATAAATTGGAGTGGTAGGTAAAGAGAAGAGTAAAGAGTCGGAAATATGATCAAAATTTCAAGTGGAACTTTATCTTTTATAAACAAAGGATACAGTAGCTAATAATGGCTTTCAGTAAGTCAGAAACAGTACCAAGAGAATTAAAATAATGGAGTTAATTATAATGAAGAATTTCTTTTGATATTTCATTCTTTCACTTTTGCAGATCGGGAGCTATAAGAGAGACAGAAAGCAAAAGGGATCGTTTATTTATTTGAAGTTAAGCACAAAGCGACACAATGAACTATCTGTGTTATAACCACGGATATTAAACCCACTTTATAGCAGTATAAGTTCACAAGCATGCCGCAATGTCACTGGGGGACAGAGGGTACTTACTGGTGGAGATAGCGATTAGAAGCGTATGGGATTATAATTATACTTGATTTTTAGTACAGTACGTGGATAATATACTATACGGGGTAAATATGAAGAAAATAAGTAGACTATACGATCCAGAAAGGAAATAAAGGATCTACTTGACATAGCAAATTATGTATTAATAGGTGCAAGCAGTTATGTTAACTCCGTAGTTTTCATAGGGGCTAATTATGTAAGGAAAGTTAGGCCAAAGAAGCTAACTCATAGGCACAAATGATTTATAACAACTTTATTCTATAAGGATATTACCAAGACTTAAATGTGAATATGAAATTATAAATAGATCACTACAACAAAGTGATTGACTTCGGTTAGTATTTAGGGACGAGCAATATGCTAGGTTGAATTCGTAGAATCGGTTTAAAAGGAGAAGAATATTTTGGAATGGGTGACTTGTGTATAAATAGAGTTTGAGATGGCTTACTTCAAGAACTATCAAACCAGTTGGTAAGGGAGGGCAGTTTGACTAAGCAGGTGCGAGAGCCAGAATAAACTAAATTGAGAAAATATAAGATGTTGAGAAATATGAGCTTTCAGAATAAAATACAGAAGTAATTTCAAAAGTACACTAACCCTTAATTTGAGTTTGTTAACAAACATTTGGAAATTTAGAGAATGACAAAACTTTTGGGCCGGATAACATTCTCTTGGATCATGGCTAATGGTCTTACAAGAAGATATAAAGTTGACTAATGTTACTTCTCTTTTAAAAGAAAGTTATGAAAATTGTCCAAGTAGTTATAAGTCTATCAGTCTTACACCTGTGGTGGGAATAGATTTATAAAAGTCTGATAAAAACTCTTTGTAAAATCGAATGATAAAGTTTAAATTTTCGTGGATAATCGGCTTGACATGTTCTAGTGTTCAAGGCGCTTGAGTTTTGATCTTCAAGTCGCATATTCCAGCCCGATCATAAAACAAGCTCGTCCTTTCAGAGCTAGGGGCATTATGATGTAACAGTCAATTTTAGTTTTCATTAGTAAATAAGAGTTAACGGTGGGTGATATCGACCAGTGCCTTTTCTGTCTATTACTTTTAAGTTAGAGATGGCTATCATATTTAGCGCCCATGTAGCTTTGCGTAAAATTCAAAATCAAGTTTTGTTAGATAATCAACACGATATCACTGCAGAAAAATTTTGCTTTAACATTATAATATAATGTATAATATTAGAATATATAACATTCTTTGAAGATTCTTGTGTTTACGTAATTAAAGGTACAGGTGTGGATTTAGTGTATCTGGGTTTTTAGATGTCAATAAAAAGCATGTTAAAATGATCTGTTTAGTTGTGGAGGATACACTAACACACTGGATAGAAAAGTGACTGGATGGATAAAAACAGATGGTTATTATAAACAGAGTTGAGAAAAATTGTCCCAAGTTATATATTTCTAGACTCACTGTTGGAACCTTTACCCTCTTTGATTTAGATCAGTGATACACATGAAGGAACAATGAAAAAATATTTAAATATGCTGATGATATTATGTTTGGGATGTTACTCGTTGTTAGTAAAAAAGCTGCTACTTTACAAATGCATTTAGATTACCTTATGATTATGGTAAATAAATGGAAAATGGCTTTTAATTATAATAAATAAAAGGTAATGCAAGAAGGATACAATTTTAAGCATAACTTTGACAAGAATTGTCTTAACAATGTTATGAAAGAAAAGGATCTTGGTGCTGTGTCTCAAAGTGACTGGTATGGGTATTAATACTTTTATTAATTTGCAGAGAACAACGTTTTGACCTTCCTAAGTCATCTTCATATTGTTCTCTGCTTATCAATAAAAGTGTTAATACCCATACCAGCCGATTTGAGATACATTTTTATTTCAAGTGGATTTCTCGTCATCGAGGAGTTTGGTGTTCTTATGTTGTTGTTTGTAGCAAGTAAATGAAATGTTGTTGTATATTTAGAGAAATACTGAATACAAACATGAAGAGGTCGTGATTTAATTGTATAAATCTTTGGTTAAACCATATTGTTGCTTATTATTGTTGCTTGAACTCATTATCTCAAGTCCCGGCATGGTCCAGTGTTTAGGGCATTCGCCTCGGCATCCGAGTGTCGCGGGTTAGAATCCCCGTCAGACCAAACATGCTCGCCTTTACAACCGTGAGGCATTGTAATGTGCGGTCGATCCCACAATTCGTTGGTAAAAGAGTAGCCCAAGAATTGGTGGTGGGTGATGATGTCTAGCTTTCTTTCCTTCTAGTATTACACTGCTAAATTGGGGTTGACTAGTGCATATAGCTCTTGAGTAGCTTTTTGATTCTTTGTTCACTAATACTCATTTTGATGAGGTTATAAACTTGAATGTCAATATTTTCTTGAAAACTGAAATATTGTTAGCAAAATAAGCAAACATATTTTTATCATTGCTTTTTGTTTACAATGAAAAAATTCATGATCAAACTGATGCCATTTCCACTAGCTACTAATTTTTAACATAAGAAGCCAGAGTATGATCCAAATAAGCTCGGCCCGGCATGGCCAAGCGTGTTAAAGCGTTCCACTCGTAATCCGAGGGTCGCAGGTTTGAATCCCAGTCGCACTAAACATGCTTGCTCTTCCATTTGTGGGGGCGTTATAATGTGACGGTCACTCCCAATATTCGTTGGTAAGAGAGTAAACCAAGAGTTGGCGGTGGGTGGTGATGACTAGCTGCTTTCCCTCTAGTCTTGCACTGCTAAATTAAGGACGACTAGCGCAGATAGCCATCGAGTAGCTTTACGCAAAATTATAAAAACAAAAACCAAATAAGCTGCTAGTTTATGAGTGCGTATGCAAATACTAGATACAATTGCTTTAATTTTTCTCATAATTACAATATTATTGAAACTTTTAAAATGGATTTTTGTTTGTTTTGAATTAAGCACAAAGCTACACAATGGGCTATCTGTACTCTGCCCACCACGGGTATCGGAACCCGGATTTTAGCGTGTAAGTCCGCAGACATACCGCTGAGCCACTGGGGGTCTTGTAAAATGGAAGGCAACTTCCTGTTGTGGAGACACTAGTGTAGTGGACTTGAAGACGAAAGGCGAAAGACTTTCGAAACATCGTACTCGACACTTGTGTCTTCACAACAGTCAGTTGCCGTCCATTCTACAAAGTTTCATCATTAATACTCTGCATAAACAATCTATCAAAGACTACAATATTGTTTTTAATTCGAAAGTAGATATCCTAGCTGAATGATAAGCAAGTAATATTTAGTTCTTGATGACGAGAAACCTGTTTGAAATAAAAATGCATCTCAGAACGGCTAGTGTGGATGTTAACACTTTCACTCTTAATACCCATAATAGCCTGTGATACATTGTTATTTAGCAAATTTGAAATGGTCCCCTATAACTATTTGACATTCAGAGGGTATACAGAAAATGAGACTGAAAGAAAGTGTGACCAAACGGATAATTATTATTTATCATAAAAAAAGGCACACTCTGTGCTATAAGACATTAATAAAATCAAATTTAATTAACATTTTACTTACTTTCAAATCGTATAATATTTGATTGAAAAAAACTACTATAGTGTATTTAAAAGCAGTGACCTTTTTTTTTTTTCTAAAAAAAATAGCCTTTCGTTTCGGGAATTTTCGTAATTACCAATAGCACATATCACTAGTTATAGAGCTGTTTTGCCTTTGTGACATTTAAAATGTTTCATCGTTAGTCTGATTTTCATTGAAATAATTAAATAGATTATAGTTTGAGAAGTATCCAGTTCTGGAAAGGTAAAAGTCTGAATTTTAGTCAGTTAGGACTGATAAACTGTGTACTTTGTTGTTTACCGATACCCGTAAAGTAATACACAACTTTGTTAAGCCTAAAGACAAATATTTTTCTCTTCATGTTTACTACGTTTAGGCCTAACATTTGCCAGACGTGCTTTTAACTCGAACGATGGAATATCGTCTTTAAATTTTAGTGATTTGTAATGTGAGAATGCAAAACAATATATTAATATATGTGTATTATAATAATCAATGTTGATGAGCTACATTTTTTCACGACAGCAACAAAACTTGATTTTATAATATATTTAGGTGCTAATGTATAATTTAATTATACTGTTATTTTGTTAATTGAGATTTTAAAGCCAGTTTATATACTTAATTTTAAAATGGTTACTGGTTTAACAAGGTACTTATATTTATAATAAATCATTTCTGAAGCCATAATGTGTTACTTGTGTAACTTACGATTAGCATAATTTCTCATAACAGTTCAAACAATAGCCTCACACTAAGAGTTAGGTCCTAAAGTTTCATTTGATACACAAAAGAATTAGTTATTTTGATATTCGGTAGTTTCACTGATTCTGAGTAGGTACGTAGTATGTGGTAGCATTTTTGTATAGTAGTCTTACTAAAGTTAATATTTATTGGTGTTTAGATGGAATACACAGTAAACTTGTAATTATAGTAGATGAAAGACACAACTTTTAAAGCTTTATCTTGTACACTTATATTTTGTACAAAAGGCAATTGCCATCCATTTTAGTACACTTCTTAAGTTTATTTTGCATAGACTATCAAAGAATGTTTTAAAATTGTCTTCTCCAAAGGGGAAAATGTTCGGAACAAACTGAAGTGTTTAAGATTGTTAAGATAAGAGATAATCTTTTTGCATTACTGTATTTCAGAATGGCTTGTATTGGTATTAACACTTATACTGATAAGGAAAAAACAATGTTTCAACCTCTCTAGGTCATTTTCAAGTTAAGAAACAGAGAAATTTTAGTGTTACTGTTGACGGACTCATTTCTTATGGATGAGAGTATAAACGGGTTTTGGATTGTAGGGGGCATTGCAGGTGAATGTTAGGTTATTAATTAGTGTAGGTATAAAGATGTTCTTTTATATTGGCTTAATTTTGGTTTTAGTTGCTGTGTAAGTAAGGCTTCTTTGATTTTGTATTTGTTTTTCTACTTAATATCTGGGAGTTTTCTATGGTTATGTTGTGTTTATTTGATTTGCAGTGTTCAAAAACATGAAGGTGTTTTTTTTGTGTTCTTTTAATCTAGTTTTCATTTTTCTGCATGTTTCTCCATTATAGATGTCATGGCAGTTGTTGCATTGTATTTTATAAATTATGTTGGTGTTGTGTTTGTCAGTGTAGTTTTTACATAGTATGGACTTTAGTTTTTGAATAAATTTGGTGTTCACTAGACTGTTGTGTTTTGTTAAGTTTTTTTACAAATGTTGGTTACTTCTTTTTTGCTGACATTGGGAATGGGGTATACAGCAGTAAAAAGTTTTTCTCTCTTAACCTGAAGATGACCTGAGAAAGTCAAAATGTTGTTGTCTCCTTATCAGTAAAAGTATTAATACCCATACCAGCTGTTCTGAGATACATTTTTATTTCAAGTAGGTTTCTTATTGTCTAGAATTTTTGTATTATCGTTTTTGTACTCAGTAGTGAGAGTGATAGGATTTTGAAGGCACAAGTATCAACTTGGGCAGGACAGGGGTAATCTTCAAGTGGTTAACATTTAAAATGGGTTTCTTTTGGATATGGGAGGTATGCAAGTAAGTTTAAGTGGCTTAAGACAAAGCTTTATAAATATTTAAATGGTTAGGCTAGGTTTGGGATTTTTTTTTTTAATAGAAATTTAGTTAATGGGTGGGACAGCATAGGCAAACCAAGATGTCCCTTTTCTGTCTTTAAACATTTATTTACATTAAGTAAATGTTTAAGTTATGAAATTAATTACCCACAAGAAAAATAAGTATTTTACTTCAAAAATAAAATACTAGAAGTCTAACAATGAACTTTAAAACTTCTCAGTATCTGAATCACTACCATCACTGTGAAAGTGTTGATGGTGCAACTAAGGTTTAGATTGTATCATAACACATATACAACAAAGGACTATTTGATTCTAACAGCAAGGATTTTTTTAAGTATGTTAGTATTAAGCAAAATGTTAGGATGGGGACTAAGCATTTACAGGATTCTGATAGCAAGATGTTTATAGAAGATTATGAGATGGCTGAACTTTCAAGTTGTATCTACTGGTTCCACATAGGAAAATATGAAAAATACTTCTGATTATGAGTATTCTGTTTGAAATATTAGAATTAAACTGAATTTTGTAGGTATTAATTGCTTGGTGGTAAATCAAAATAAGAATAAAGGGCAAGAAAGGTATGGTAGTTAAAGATGATGGTGATGTGTGAGCCTCTTTCAATTGAAATAGGTCAGTAGGCAGTGTTGAGGTACATGAGGTTCAGAAAGTTGCTTGCATCACTCCTATTCTTATGGGAGTTGATAAATGATGCTTGGAAATTATTTATCATATAAACTCACTTTTGTATGGAACAAATTCCAGAGAGTGAGATAAGAAACTATAAAATAACTTGGTGAAATAAAAACAAAAGCCAACATGGATTCATCGAAGAGAAATCTTGTCTTACTTATCTTTTACAATTTTTTTAGGATTTGAACATGATGTACCTAGATTTTCAAAAATACTTTTAAGTTTTCACATGAAAGATCAGGTAAAAAAGTCATTGATGGACTGGAAGAAGGTTAGTTAATTGAAGTGTAATGTGACTGGATGAGACAAGGCAAAAGGTTATTACTAATGGGTTCCACTTAGAATAAAATCTTTGTTACCTATAGAGTGCCTTGGGGGCCAGTGCTCTAACTTTTGCTTTTTTTTATTTATATTATTAATAATGCATAAATGCATAGTTAGTAGATTATGTAAAGTTTGCTGAAGACCTTCACTTGTTGAGTATTTGTAATTGTATTCATAATGAGATTTTGTCTGATTATTCTTGAAGTTGGATAGTTATAAATGGATAAAGGTGAATAAAAGCCATAACTCTTAGTTCAAAGGTCATTGGTAATCAGGAGGGGGCTATGGCTTGAAATTTTATAAATTGTGTTTTTTTATGTAAGACTGATTTTTTTTTTTTTTTATCAAAGTTGGATAAATTAGTAAATGGATAGATATATCTAAATATTGTTCATGTTTTGTAAGGCTATCAAAGGTCAAATCCTAGTAACATTTGAAATATTTTGTTTGATCCTTTCCAAAGTTGGAGAAATTAAGAAGTGGAGAGAGGTTCTTTTAAGCTATATACAATATTCATATCAAACATTATTTGGAGTCAGGAGGTGGTAAATATGAGAAATTTTACTAAGGCCATAGGACATCTTATATCAGCATAGCACCTCTTTTTTTATTCTTAAAGCTGATATACTGTTATTTAAGTCTTATTGGGTAAAGTTAATATCTATCTGATAAACATAATCTTAAAGAATAGGATAACTTCCCAAACTCCAATAGAAAATATAAATGCCATATATACTAAACTGATTGGGAAATTCATTTCTGTTTCATAAATATTAATGTGTACTGTGGCTGTAGTGCTCTTCAGTGAATTATTTGGACCTTGGTGCCATTGAAAATGAGTGAAAATCCATGAAGTCTTGTCCTGAAAAATGATGAATATTTTAGTCGGTACTTTCAGCATGTGTTTAAAAAAAAAACATAGATTAATACGTCTTAATAAGCTCTGACATTTCAAAAGTGGATATTAATTTTTTCAGTAGCACTTCAAATGATTCAAAGTGTGCTTCAGATGCTGATTGGTAATTGTTGTGCACAAAAATAGAATAATGTGAGTGCAAAGAATTGAATCCAATGAGAAAACACCATCAGTAATTAGATATGAGCTATGGCTGAATTTAATTGGCTAGCACTACATAGCATTCATGACCTCTGTGATGTACGTTGTAAACTGGCAACTAGGTTCACATGTTGTTATTACCATTGTGTTTTTGTAAGTTAGTTTTAATGTGTATACATGTAATTGGGGACAGAAACAGTGAAATAAATTACATTCACTTGAGGAAAAGCTATCAGGAAGATTACATTTCCCTCATGTAAAGTAACATTTCCTCATGAATTTTTATTATTTAATTCATGCAGTTATAGCATAACTAAAAGGAATATTGATGGGTTTTGTCTTTCTATCATGGTTGGCTGGACTCTTTCAAAATAGACAAATTACAGTTCCTTCCTTTGGTTTTCATATCTAGGGACAACTGGCTGAATTAGGTCTTGTATTGGATGACATTGCTGTCCTCAGTAATCAGCCTATTCCACCATCGCTTATTAACATCCCCAAATATAACCTTATGAGTCATCTGAGGAAGGCAGTTACTCCCAGTTAGAAGTATTATTTTCTTTTTGACAAATCTTTTGAATCACTCTTCTATTCCCATTTATAAAGATTGTTTTGAAATCAAGTGACTCTGTGGGCTCTTCCATGGTTTGTTGCAGCTTAGTGGTTGCTCACAGGATCCTCTCTGCAGTTTGTGTGTTCATGGCCAGTGTTTATGCCACTTCTCTTGCATTGGTTCATGTAGAAGCTGCACAATGCACTGATTGTTCCATTTGTACTGACTATCTTAACTTTCTGTTAACCCTGAAATTATTTCGTATAAGTTCTCACCCTGTTCTTGTTGATATTTAATAATAACTGGTGCATTTTTCTCAATTTTCCATTACTGTATAGTTTTCTGAATGCCTGACCAGCTCATTATTTGCAGGAATGAGCTCACTGACACTGCAGTTAAGTCTGTCTGCTCTCGTGCAGTTAAATAAACAACAAAAATTATGGTATATATTTAGTTTTAATGAAAGATATTTCACTTTCCCAACTGGGCTGCTTGGGGATAAGAGTATCCATCTTCGTCTTACTCATGAATATATTAAGAAGTCAAGCAATTAGTTATTTCATTGGTGTTGGTGAAAAGGTCAGTGAATGCCAACTATAAGATTTGGTTTTGTGCAGTTACAGTCATGACTATCCTATGTATGAACTATGGTTCTATATTCAAGGCTGAGCTTCACACCATTAGGCAGTCAACTTGGAGTGAACAACATCATAAAAAAACTTTTTCAGATAAAACCTTCTGTTGTTTTTTAGATGTCTTGTTTCTATAACAATCAGAAGAAAGTTGTTCTGGTTAGGCTATACATTGGTCAGTTTTTCTAACACTGAAATTATTACTAAAAAAACAACTGAGTTGAATAGATGCATGGTCACTCCCTCCATACATTTATTTACAAAGCAACCCATTAAATTCTCAACAGATAAAGCCCATTTTGTATCCACAACTTAGTAGACTTGCAGTTATCCTGTAATTCTAGAAACCATTACTCTTGCAGAAAAGTTGTTTTAGTGTTGCAGGTTATATTTTGAATGATGAGCCTCATTGAATCAAGAGAAAGTTAACATTTTAAACTTCATTAGCTACAATATTTAGAACTGGTAACTGTTGCTGTTTGTTACAAGTTTGAATGACTTATTCTTACTGACGGATGTTAAATTATTTATTTACTCACTGGTAATTTAAGCATTAGAATATTTGTTTCTACTTTTTACTGAATAATTTCTGTTATTTCTTTATTTCTCTAATTTTAAATAAACTGACTGTTCTTCTCTACACTAGTATTCTTTGTATGTGTTGTGTTTATAACACCAGATACAATACCTAAGACAGGTATTGTCATAAACATGCTTATACACTTGTGGAAACAATATTGAATTATCTGGAATAACAAGTCTGAAAAAAGTGTAAACATTACACAGGATTGTTGCAAATGGTTATGGAGAAATGAATAAATAGCTTAGTTTCTAAACTTTAAACTATATAGTTGCCTTTCGTATATGACACATTTTTGAGTATAGAGTTTAAGAGTAATCGATAACTTAATTTCAAATTATTATGCCTGAAGACTGACAACAAGGTTTTCTCTGTCTTTTGATATTTTTTGCTAATTTATTAAGCTTTTGAGACACAAATTATGAATTTTTATATGTTAATTCTAAATATATTTCAATGATTGTAACTTACAAGTATTTGAGATTCAATATTTTGTCATTTCCTATAATTATACAGTATAAATGAAAAAATTAATATATTCACTTCACAGCTACAGCAAATTTTGTCATGTATACAAAATAACCTTTATGTTAATTATTTGTTTTAGAAATTTCCTACCCCTGACAAATAAATCTTATTTTTCCTATCATCATCCTTTAAGAATATATTATAAATTTCTTGATTTTCAAGTGTTTCCATTAGTTTCTGTACAGGTCTTGAAACTTAGTTGGAATCTTGTTATATTATGGCTTCCAGTGGTTTGATCATTAGTTAATAAAAAAACTGCTCTAAAGAAAGTTTTAACTATAATTGAATGCTGTGAATAGAGGAAGAATTAGACTGTTAAGTAGTATCAGAGTAAATGTGCAAGTTTAATTTTTATGGTTACTCTCCTTTCATTACCTTTTCTTCTTGGACTGTTGAAAGTATTTCTGTTTGATCACTAAAGAAATTTTGTTTAATGAGAAAATCCAAAATAACTTTGGGCAAGATAAAGCTTGTATATTTTACAGACAGGTTGAGTAGGTGACAAGGTAAACTTGTTTACAAGTTTAATACAATAACAAATGTTTTAGAAGTTTTGCAATCATCAGGTAGAAGTAGTTTACCAAGATATAGGAAAATATTTACTCATCGTAAGACAAAAGTCACATGATAAGAGATTTATTAAAGTTTAATAAAGGTATCTTGCTGATGTCTAGAGTTTGTTTAAAACTTTGGTGTTTTAACTTTTTAACAAATGCACTAATTTTTAATCTTTATCAACATGTTTTTTGCATATATAATTTCATCAAGTCAGATCAGTATGGATTTGATGCATACTTTAAAAAGAAACACAATAGTGACTGTTTAGTGGTTATGTTATGTTGAAATTCACCAAGTATTTTGTTTATAGTAAAAAATTCTACAGAAGTAAAATAATATCCAAATAGATAATGAAGATAACACACATGCTCTTTTTCATTATTATTATTATTATTATTTATAGAAATGGCAGTAGTGGTTGTGCTTTCACTAACTGATACACACAGATACATTTTTTGTTTTGTTTGATGAGATTATTGATTAATCAAGTGGCAAATTCCACTAATCACCAAGCTGTAATGTTATCTGACAGTGTAATAGAGGAGACTTCATTGTATTATGAACCAAGCCATTTCTGGTACTTGAATCTAGCCAAATAAGACCTATATTTACTTCAGGAAACAGGATTAGGATGCTCTTCCTGCACCTGGTTTATGTGATACCTTGCATATTTCTCCTGCAATCAACAGCCTGACTTATAGCCCTAACTACTCTATGCATTTGTACTTGGGTGTTGTTATTGCTTAAATGATCCTGTGTTCACATGCTAGTACCCAAGGTAATTACTGCACATGAGAATGTGTTGCCTTCCTACTGGTGGAATGATATAATCTAATGATTATTATATTGCAGGCTACAATGGTTTTTAATATTAAAAGACATACAAAATTCAAAAGCACTCAAATAATTCACTATTTTTCTTCAGGAAGAAGAAGGAACTCGAAACTGTTGGAAAGTGCTGAAGTTTTGGGTTGTTTAAAAGCCATTCCAAGTTTTGTGTGTGATTATGTGTTATGATTTCTTAATCAGAATATACCACAAGTTGGTGCAATACATTTTGACACATATAGAGGCTGGAAAATAACTACCTTATTGTTTTCAGGGAAACTTTTATTGCCCTCATAATTTTTGTATTTTTTTAACATTAACAACTCTTTAGACCTCAGTCACATGTCCACTGTTTAGTGCATTAGTAAAAGTTAGAGCGGAACTTAAATATTTTAATTCTAATTTTCTTTAAAACTATATATAAAACTTTGTTTGGTCCAAATGCTTTATCTATTTTCAATATCAATATTGTTCTTACTACCAAGGGATTAATATTTGTTTGTGGTCAATTTCAGTATTCCTCATAGGATTACTAAAATCTAAAGAAGTAATTTTAAAGCTCAACCATCCCATTACGTTAGGTAACAACAAAATTTTTTTCTCTTATGAGAGAAAATGCAACTGACAGTGAGTACTCTGATGATGTTGATGATTTTAAAAATCATGTTGAAAATTTATGATTACTTCTAGATTTTGAATTATGACAGATTTATCCAAACTATTCTTATATATATTGTAAAAGAAATATAATTTATTCATCAAAAATTGCATTAAAAAAAAGCAATACATAATAGCAATACCAGTTTTAAAAAGTAATGAATATAAGATTATATACTGCAAATACATTTAGCTTATGTTTAAAGGTTTAGTCGCAGTATTTGTTTTTACGAAATATCTGCTTAATTTGTTGCACCTTTTGTAAGTTTTCAGTTTTATGCTCTAAGAACCAACAGTAATTTCCCATCATTGCAGGATTCCATCATCCTTGATATAACTGTTCCATTGTAGAAACGTGTTGGTGAAAGCTGTCGCCACACTTGTTGCTCCCTGCATCTGGATCGTTTGAAAAGAAGTCCAAATGGGAGTGTAAGAAGTGCATCTTTAGTGACATCCTAGACCACATTTTACTGTAATTTTTAAGCATATGATGAATCATCACAATTTAGTTTTTATCTCCCTGATTTCTGAAGAAAGTTTTGACAGTCAGTTTGAAAGATTTCCAGGCAACAAGTTCTTTATGATTTGAGTACTGTTACAAAATCATCATACATCATTACTTCTTGAACCTTTGGCCCAAGAAAGATACTTCTTTTAATTTTGGAAACTTGGCAAACAATTTTAAATCCTTCATGAGTCCTAGTTTAATATGAAGTGGATATTGAAATATATTTTGAAGACTTTTTAAATGTTGGTATTCAGTATTCTGCTTTCCTTGTAGGTAATTCTTTTTCACTAGCCATATCTTCTTTTTGAAATGATTTTTCTGGTCTTGACTATCCCAGAAACACAAAAAGCAATAATATTTGGTATACCCTCTCTGCAGGGCTAGAAGGAGTGCAATAACTTTTAGATTACTACATACATTCTACCTATAGGCATTGTGTGTTATGACCTATGTATAATCATGGTATGAAAATGAAAGAAAAATCACTTACTAAAGCATGAGTATTATACTTAAGGTCATTACATACATTCTATATATAGTGTGATTTTTCTTTCATTTTCACACCATGAACAACAGTGCAAAAAATACATCTTTCAGATCAACTTGAGATGAGACAGTAAAAATTTTCCATTTTAGAGGATGACATATTCAGCACCTAATTCTTCCATTAGTACATAAACATTTGTAGAAAAACACAAAGTATTCTGCGTACTATAATGAGAAGCAAGATTTTAATGGTGACTTAAAACTTAACTCTTGTTCCTGTAGCTAATAAATGCCATTCCTGTAAATGAGAGCTTTGACAGGGAAGTCACAAGTGAGATCGTTTAACTCTTCTTAAGTGATTAGGTATCAGATAAGGTAGTTTATGTTGAGGTGTGGCAGGAATATAATTACCAGATGAAGAGGATAAAGGTTATTCGTTGTTTCCTTTGCAGGATAACTCTTCTGTTTTCCAATTTGCTGGTGGATGTGACAGTGGAAGACTATAAGTCACGAAGTACTGGTTTCAATATGCATGGAATATGTGAATATTGAATGTATTGTTTAATTTTGCCTAATTATCCACAAACATTAATCATACCGAAATAAGTTAGATGATCTTTTTGTTCATACCATATTAAGGGAACTGCAAATGGCATACTTACTCTCTTCTTATTCAGCCACTATGCCAAGTCAGATATTAAAACCACAACACGCATATGGAGCATAAACAGTTTCTGCTACAAGTGTAGAAGATATAGTATAGTTTCCCAAAGGAAAAACATCACACACAAGATAGTTTACTATTGGTGTGTCTCAGGTATACAATTAGTGACCAAGAAAAACATTCAGTTCAAGTATAGTCTGAAAGCAGCCAGCATTTCAAATGATTTTTTAAACATTATAAACAAATTTATATTTACATAACTAGAGTTCAAAAGACAAAATTTTGCAGAATTTTATATCATTGGTTTTATGCAAGGAAGATCAGACTTTGTTAGTGTGTGGAGTGGGGTAAGAAGACCAGCTGAATGAGAAAGAGAAAAGCATTTGACCCTGACTCTTTTATTTTCAATGAAAATACTTCTCAAATATTTCAAGCAAACTGAGCCCATGAGTTTTTATTTAGATAATGATAATTTATTGGAAAAAATTATTTAATGTGCTTTCAAACCGCTTTATAAAATCAGTCTTATTTTCAGAAATCTATAATTGACTACAAACTTTTGTTTTGTGTTTCAAGCTGGTAAAAGGGTGCTATTAAACCATCATTTTTTGTAGTTCACTTTTTGTAGCACAATCAAAAAACACTTGTAATAGAATTTAAAATTCTAGTGTCCCTTTGCGAGTTTTTCGTGTGAGAACCATCGTTATTAAAATTTTTCAAAATAGAACAGTATCACTATCATTGAAGATGTTAAACAGGGATAAAAATATGAAATGTTTTCTTATTTTATAAATTTATTTAGGTTGAAAGCTATACATTTGGTTTCCTCAATGGAAAAGAAGATCAAACTGAAGACACTGAACCCTCATATCACGTGCAAGCTATGTAAGGGTTACCTGGTTGATGCTACCACTGTCACAGAGTGTTTACATACATGTAAGTATGATACCAAACTAAAGTTATATCTTGACCTGTACTAAATGAATTCATGTTAAGAGATCTTTGAAATTTGCTAAGAAACTAATTAGATTTGTGAATTCTCCAGATGTACTTACCTCAAATTTATAAATATATGTTTGTAAGAATCAGAATAAGTTGCCTCAAGTCATTGAGACTGTGCTTTCTTGTTAATAGGAAAAATAATGGAATTTTAGGGTGCATGTGTAGACAAATAAATGTAGACATAGGGTGCATATAAAAAAGTAATGATACTCTTGAAGAGAAAACAGTCTCATTTGGAATATTGTGTTCAGAGTTTGTCTCCTGATCTAAGAAAAGATATTGATTATGTTAGGAAGAATAAATGGAAGAGTTATCCTAGAGGTATAAATTTATATCTAATAACTTGTTCTCTTTTGAGAGAAGAAGCGTAAGATAATAAAAGTTTGAGATCATCTGGGGTATTAATGAAGGCTGTATTAATTTGTGCTATATTTTAAAACTATAGCTCAAGAAGACAAAATTTTAAGGTGTGGGAAAAAACAAGTTAGCCCCTATTTAAGATATGAATAGCTTTTCACATGATGTGAGGAATCTTAGAGCCACTGGCTGGAAACCTATTTTGTAATGACTTGTATTAACCTTTTTTTTTTTATTTGAAATATGTAGGGAAAATCTATATATATTTTTAGCTCTGAAGGCAGAATACAGAAAATGGTGTCAATGGAAACGCATTTTGACCAACAAGTGACTCCAAAACTTTTTTTTTATTTGATTGAATGCATGGATGCTTTCTCGAGAAACATCGTACAACATTCCCTATTTTCACTTCTTCATTGCATGCAGTTCAAAACTCAATAGGTGCTTACATAATGATTACAACCATTACTTTAATCCATCATGAACTGATAAAAAGAAAATTCACTTCCAATAAAATAAGAAATATAAGATGGATTAAGTTTGATAAATATCAGTATAGTGTAACAGATGTGTTTATAGTAGTTTATAATAGACTGCAAGAAATTGCACAAAATCCTAATAGAACATTTGAGCAAAAACAACTTAAACAGTGAAGATTCACTTCAAACAATACATTAAAACCTTTACTGTTGACTGCTAAAGCTGTACACGTAAAGATTGACAATAAAGTACATAAGGAAAAGAAAATTTACTCAAAACAGCCCTTGAACAATTTTTCTTATAATTATTGCTATCTTTCCGAACCTACAATAGAAAGAGTTCAGTATATTTTCCCTAATTTTTTGTAGAATACTAAATTAAGTGCTGCACAGATTACAGAGGTATTGAAAAGTTGATTTATTTCTTCTGTATTTTACATAGGATACAAAACATCATAATTATAAACAATGTTATCATTACCCGTTGAAATTAGCTTTCTTATAAATAGCTGGTGTTTCTTTAAAAGGCTTAAGTACAGGATGAAACAGGAATTACCAGCCAGTAGTAGATGAATGAGAATACTGTAACATGTAGTTATTCAGTGCCTTGTACACTGTACAGTTAGTCTTTAGGGGGCCTACCTCTGTATTATGTACGAAGTGAATGAAGAAAAAATCAATACAGGTAATATTAAATTTTATTACATACATTCATAGAATAATTACTTTAAAAGACAAAGATTTATTTAAAGTAATGTACTGAATGTGTGCATTTTATTTTAAAAGGATGTTATTGTTACTGGTAATTTTTCTTTACGCTTAGTGGGCATTGTGTTTTAGTGTAAGCATATACTTGCCCATTGCTAAGCATTATATATATAGAGAGAATTTAATTACGCAGAAACTACAAATACTCCCTGTATTCTCAAACAATCTTCAGCTACTGCTTAACATTTTATATTTCAAACTAATATGATCATATAGTCGATAGCTATAGTAAATCATCATGAGCTGTACCAGCTAGTAACTAGCTATGTTTAGTATGGTTAAAATGTATAAAGTTAGCTACCATGTTAAGTAAGCTTATACCTTTAGTTAAGAGTAAAAAGAAATCCAATAAACAAGATATATTAAAAAAAAATTACAATTTCAAAATCTTTTTTTTAACTCCAAGATGGCATGTAACAGAAAATAAGAACATAACTGTAAAGAGAGATCTGGGAGAGCAAAAATTGATAACATAGTGTGTGGAATCTCTACCCTCTCCAAAAACAAAAATTATTTTCAGTTTTATACTTATACTGATTAATAACCTAACATCCAACTGCAATACCTTTACAATCCCTTACCAGTTCATACTCTCATCACTAAGATGCACCTGGCGAATATCAGTTGCAAACTCTCTCTCTGTTAATCTGAAGATGACCTAGAAAGATCAAAACATTGTTCTCTGCTTATCAATAAAAGTGTTAATATCCATACCAGCCATTTTGAGATGCATTTTTATTCTTGCCTTGGTTCCATTTGAAACATTTTTATTTTTCTAACAGGGTGATTGGCTTATAGAATGAGTTATGTGGTATTTGGAGCTAAGCACTTCACAAGAGTTTAAAGAATGGAAGGATCAGTAACTATGAATAAAAAAGGATGGGTTAAATTTTTTTACTTTTTCTCAAGTATAACTCTCTAGGAACAACCTTGAAGGACTAGACTGTTCCTCATTATGCTAAGTATTTAAGTCATTCTTGCCATGTACACAAGATTTTACTAAAATAATGCATTGTTTTATTTGGATGCATACTTGTGTTTAAATAGTGTCAGATTTTTTTCTGTTGTTAACAGGTACAATCTGGCAATGTTTTAATGTCATCAGGCATTAAGTGTCATTCCCATGAAAAATTTATTGTGTTAAGCAATTACACCACCAAAATGTTATATATAACCACTTGTGTTCATTGAAGCAGACTTTTGTGGTTAGGCATAGGTGGGGGTGAGTTTAGTGACAGTTTTGCTTCAATAGAAAGAATTAAATGCCTAGTGTTCAAGACGTAAGAAAAGTATTATGAAAGTATAAATATAAAATAACCTTTAATGCTAATAATTTTAATGTTTAAAAAAAACTCTTCCAAATGCATATCTTCAATTATTTGACAGTGTCTTTCTAAAAAAGTGACTGATAGCAAAATGTTGTAACAGTAATAATCGAAGGTCTAACTTTATCTTCTAATCAAACTGTTACTATTACTTTTCTGTTTTGCTGTTTATTTATAATTGTGTATTGTGTATGTTTATTTGATCTACAGTGTTTTAAAATGGCTGACTCTTAATGTGCATTGAGTAATAACTATTGACTAAGATGTAATTTGCTTAAATCCAGCAGTTGCTTTGATTACAGACAAGGTGCTCTTCTTGTGCAAGCCTAATTCACCTAACAATGCATGTGTTGTTTTATTTACCATTACTGTACTTGCTGTTCTCTGTAACATATTTTCAAACTACATATCAGGGTTTTATTTTATATTTATACAGATTACCTGTAACATAAGGATACTCAGTACTAGTTATGGCTGTTATTACATTGTGCTCGTTAAGATTATCAAAAGTTAAAACCTTCTTTCATCAATATGTTGACCAAAACTTCCATTTGTTTCATGAAGAACTGAATTTGAAACATGTTTTTATGTGGTTTAATGGGTTTATTTGCTCATTATTTCTATTTTTCAGTCTGTAAAAGTTGCCTTGTGAAACATCTTGAAGATAACAATACTTGTCCAACTTGTGAAATAGTCATTCATCAGAGCCATCCACTTCAGTATATAAGGTAAGGATGGATGTGCATTAAGTTCAAAGTGTAGAAAAAAACCTTATTTGTAAACATAAATTTGATGGAGGCTAATGAAAGATGATAATAGAAGTGTACCAAAAGTGTGGTTATTTGCATATTTATTCCTGTTTTATTGCATTATCAGATATAATACAAAATACAAATACATAAGTTCCTTTATTAAGACACAGTGATACCATAGGTAGTTTCACATAGGAGTGATGTACAGAATGTTTGTGTTATGACCGATAAAGAAAAGACACTGATTGAACTATGATTTATTTTCAACATAATCTCTTTCAGAATCTATATACGTATGTCAGGGATATTTTAAGGTCTGTATGTCTAACTAAACAATTCTTTCTTGGTCCTCAGTCTATGAGTGGATGGTATATGCAAATTCATTGTCATTCTGCAGTCTTTGATCTTTCAGAAAGGTTGAAAGTTAGAGAAGAAAAAGTCACTTGAAGCTATATTCAGTGAGTAAGGGAGAAACTGAGAAATTCAAAGCCAACATTGTAAATAATGTGATTTGTGAGCTTTGGCCTTGCTGTAATAGAAGAGTGCACCTTTTATTTTTATTTTTTTTGAGAAATTCTCTTCTCTTTGCTTTGATTTCTTGATTAAGGTTGTTGATTAAGGATGTATAGTAATTTTCTGTGATTACTTGGCACTTTTCCAAATAATTAACTGGTAAAACACCCTTGGTTTCCCAAAATATTAATGCCATGATCTTCCCAGCAGAGGGTTGTGACTTGAACTTTATTAGGGTGGGTGCATTTGAATCTTTCCATGCTTCATCATAGTTACAAATATATTTGAAACTTTTGGAGTAGGCACTGACTTTAAACAACTTGGATCTGTTTCTGCCCAGCTGACAACATTCTGTGTAACCCATCTGGCACTAACTTTACTCTTACCTAAACTGTCACTCACAGTACTTGTTACAGTACTTCTACTGTTTACCATTTTGTCTGCTAACTTATAAATGGTAATTCATATATCATATACAACCAAATAATGAACTTTATCTACAATTACTGTTATGGTCAGTGTTGAAAGCAGACTTGACCTCCAGTCATTCTCATATGGTTGTCTACCATGCCCAGAGTCGTAACACAACTTCTTCATTGTTGAGTATGCCAGGGTACTTTCTCCTACTGTTGCTTCCATGCCTTGGTGTATTTCATGTAGTCTTTTTTTTTTTTAACAAAACGTTTATCATGCACAAAGTTTGGTCTTCTCTATGATGTGTAACAATTTTCACTTTCCTTCATCAATCTGCAACATACAAAATAAACTTGTAAAGTTATATGGTGTGTGTTTTTTAGTCATAAAAAAGATCAAGCTGAAGATTTACCAGAAAATATAAAATATTCCATTTTTTTTAGTTTAAGCTATTAAATCTTTAGACAACCTTTTAATTTTGGGCAGACTTAGTACAGTTTATTGTAGTACTGCTTCTCACTGATTTAAATAATAGGGCTTTTGTATTGTATACAAGTTCACTTATTTATTTGTAGCTTATACATGTCTTGGCAGTATCTATGTTGTACAAAAACTTATGTTACTAGTGTTAGACTTCACAGTTTTTTTTGTTTACAACTATATATAAAAGTTTTATACTTAAAATCTAGGGACCTATTGCACACATTATTTCAATGCTCACTTGTGTACCATGGCATGTGATGTACACACATAGAAACACATGAATACTAAATGATCCTTTTAGTTCAAAATGGGAGATTATTTTATTTGGATATTTTAAGCTCTTCAAAAACAACTGATCTCACTTATGCCATCTTTAGATGAAATTTAAATGCTCATGAATATTTTTTATTTTATTGTTTTCAAATAACACAAATGTGATGGAATTTATAAGGATTAAAGATAATAAAGCAATTGAAATATGTTAGAAAGAAAGCACAGAAGAAGTAGGAATTTTATTTATCTCTTACATTTTAATACAAAGCTGCTTTAGAGAGAATGATACAAAAAAAATACAGACAGCACTTTAAGTATCCTCTTGTGGATTACTTCATTAGTTATAGCTTCACTGGTCTGTCTTAATCTTTCATCATAACCCTTATTGTGATAAATGATCCCTAATTCTTTAATGGAATGCATAAGCTGTTTTCTTCCTACTTTTAGTAGAAATCTGTCTGTATTTCCAGCTAGTTTTAAATTTAGCGCCATGACAAATGTCTTTGTCTTTTTTTCGTTGTCTAACTATCTCCAAGACCTTTATCCTCTATCTCTTTATTAACCGTACTAGGTTTATTAATTTCTTAAATACCTCCATTTAACAAGTAATATACTTACAGCTTTAAAAGTAAGAAGTGAATTTGAGAAATAAAAGTTTGCTTTTGAGTGTAATTATTTTGTGGTAAAATTGTATAATAGTCTAATTGTTGATGTGATTTGTGCAGAATGTTTAGATTTTTTTATGTTTTGTTTGGCATGTGCAGATTAAAAGGCAATGTTAAAATAGGTTTTTGTTTGATTTTTGGTTTAAACAGCTGGCCTTAACATATATAATTGAGTTTTAAGTCAACCTTAAGTATGTAAAAGCTGGTTAGAAGAAAGAAAACTTATGGATGAGATTTGAGTAAGGCTTCATACTCTGTAAATAATATTTATATTTTAAGATATTTAGTCTGTGTTTGGGAACAATAAGGTGCAATTTGATGAGAACTTGTATTAATAGGTTAAGGTTTTTCTACATTTACCCACTAACCTTCTTTTTAAACAAATATAAATTTTATTTTTGTCTCTGACTTGCTTTATCTTTACAGCACAGATATTAATCTAAGGTGTATGCTTAATATCTCAAGTTACATGGAAATGTGACTTCAGGGAAAATATTAAGTGAAAGGTCATATTTCTCTGTGTAGTGAAATATTTAGGATACTGTTCATGTTTATCTTTTAACCAAAATGTTCACATTCTCAAATAATAAGTAACTTGTCTTTCTTTATTAAGGACTTATTCCTGGATAAACTGTCACTTTAGGCACAAGTTTCAGCCTAATCTGTGTGTTAAATTTTGAACTTTAGAAATATTATGTGAAATTTTGACAATAAATTTTTTTTATTCTGTGGCATTCAAACCTGTAAATGTTCAGCATCTTTAATTTCAAATATAAATTGCAACAACTAAAAACAATTACTCATAAAAATATTAGTTTTTCTACTTGTGTAGACAAGTATATAAAATTCTATATTGTTTAATTGAATTTGAGAGAAAATGATCTGTATTAAAATGTGCTAGTTTATTAATATATTGTTTAAACTGTTTCTTCCTTAGCTACGACAGAACAATGCAGGACATTGTATTTAAGCTTGTGCCTAATCTACAATCTAGTAAGTATTTATTGTTCAAAGTTGATAGTTTGTTCATAATTTCATAGTTTAACTGTTTTTGTTTACCTTTTGGATTATTATGTAAATGATTTGTAGTTAATCATCTCAAATACACGTGTTTGTGTGTGTCTAAAATCAGTAAATTGGGTGTGAAAAAATGTTCTAAATAAGAAAAGTCAATACACATGAAAATGAACTGGTATGTTGTATGGTGTAATATTAACAATAATATTCTTATTTATGTTTTTTCAACAACTTTCTTCAACTTTGTCCATTTTTTAAATTACATACTGTATATGCTTAAACACCAAAAAATGTCCAAATGGATGAATACATTTCAAATGTTAAGTGCATGCCTACACATAAAGTTTTAAAATTAAATAGTTTTAAGTCAGAAGTATTTTAGAGTTGATATTTTGTAATCTTGTAATATTTATATAGTGTTACTTGCCAAAAATATTTTTTAATTGTAATTTCTGCACAGTTTCAAGAAGTTTCATCTGGAAACAATATCTTTGTACATTTTATTTTTATTTTTTTATTTTTTTTGGTGGAAATATCCACTTCTCAACACCGTGAACTCCTCTTGCATTTGAAGGCGATGCCTTATGCTATTTTGAATTTATCATGAGGAATTATCGCTAAAAAGGATGTGAAGAACATTTCTGAGTCAGAGATTCTCGCCAGTTTCTCCATCCAAGGAGTTTCTGGAGTGAGATGTATCTCCACTTGCAAAATGGAATTATGATGCTGACCAATGTTCTCATTCTGGCAGTTACATCACCGTGTCCACCTGCCATCATTAAGACAGGTTACCTTCATTGCAGGATATGGCCATACATTCCAAGTCCTCTCCGATGTTTTCAGTATCAGAAGTTCAGTCACTCGAAGACATCATGTCATGTTTCCTTGACATATGCTCAATGCTGTGGCAAGGACCATGATGCCTATGAGTGTGAAATGAACCCTAATTGCATCATTTGCAATGGCTCTTACCAGTTTTTCTTTTGTTGTTGCCCTAAATGGTTAGAAGAAAAAGAGGTGCAGCACATGAAAACCATTCAAAACATTACTTATTCTGAGGCTCCAAAATTGTTGTCCACCACTTTATCTCAGACGTGTGCTGCTGCACTTCATTCAAACACTACAGTGGGAGTGCAGATGGATCTCTCTGTGCTTTCAAAAGAATCATTCTCAAACCAAATAAAAAGTCTTTTGACCTCAATGGGTAAAGTTTATTAATCAACTTCAACAACCATCTCTGTCCCTAACATACATTTCACCAACCTCAAGATCCATTTCCTTTGGTTCTGGGTACAGGCATTTCCTGACGTACATCTTCTCCCACCTCAAGATGCAAATGATCATTTGTTCACATCCTCAGTCACTGGAATCCTCTTTCAACAACTGACTTGCCCAATCGACCCAGGGCAGGATCCATGGAGGTCAACAAACCTCCCTCTCGAATAAAGAAAATAGTTGTGGCCGTAAACAAAAGAACTTTCCACCCAATTCACCTACACGTAAATAAAAATGGCCACCTTGATACAATGAAACTGTTCAGGTTTATATTCTAATCTGGATGACATCAAAGCAATGATTGCTTCCTACGATTTTGTATGTCTTTACTTACAGGGTTATGTGGCCATTTACCCATTTTTGTTTAAAAAAATTTTTAAAGGACAGGCAATTCCAAGTCAACACTTCAACACTTGCCCATTCTTTTCTTCAGGTACTTGGAATCCCTTAGTGTTGTGTTTTGAGTGTCACACTTTTTAATATAAAGATTAATGCCATCACAGAAAAACTTCCTCTTACTCTTGCAAACAGGCTTTATGTTGATGACTGACCTCAGTTATTTATTATTCACTGAAGTGGAGCACAGCAAATGGCTTTAACTTCTCTCTCTTTCTCTAAAACCATTTGCATGCACTTTTGCTGCCAACAGGGTATTTTCCCTGATCCTGAACTCTGTATTTGTGAAGTTGTACTGTCTTGGGGCTTACCTTTGACAGTAAGCTGACCTTTATACCACACATCAAGCAGCTATGGGTCAAATGTACAAGAGCACTGAACATTCTCAGTGTCGTTTCTTCCTCCACTTGGGGAATGGACTGATATTTTGTGCTAAAGATACATCATGCTCTTATTCAATCGAAATTCGACTATAGATCACTGGTCCATGACTCTGCCAGGACCTTGGCAGATGTTAGACTTCATTCATCATCGAGGACGTTTACTCGGTACTGGGGCATTTCTTACTTTCCCAGTTCAGAGTTTGTTCACAGAGTCTTATGAACCTTTTTGCACCTTTTTCCATTTGCAGCTGTCCTTACTATATGCTTCAAAACTTTGTTCCTGACCAAAGCATCCTACCTGGGTTTGTGTTTTCCTTCTTTGGTTGGCCATACTTTTTCAGAACAGACAGTCTACTATTGCTCCTTTTGGTCTTTGTATCCAGGTGCAGTTGGATGAAATGGTTCTGTCTGTGGATAACATTGCTGTATTCACTGGTCATGTCCATCCCACTATGGCTTATTATAGTTCCCAATTGTGACCTATCTTTAACTCATCTGAGAAAAAGACACTCCCAATGGGAAATTCTGTCTATTATTTGTTAAACATTTTTCAAACCATGCTTCCATTGCTATTTATAGAGATGGTTTGAAATCAGATAACTCTGTCGGCTCTGCTATGGTTTGTAGTGGTTCAGTGGTTGCATGCAGAATCCCCTCTTCAGCTTTTGTGTTCACTGCTGAACTTTATGCCATTTCTCTTGCTCTGGGTCACATAGAAGCTAAGCAGTACTTAAATTGCACTATTTATTCTGACTTGCTTAGTTTTCTGCTGGCTGTGGAATCGCTTCACATTAGTTCATCCCCTGTTCTAGCCAATATATTCAAAAATGACTGGCCTATTTCTCTTTAACACCTACTTTTATCTAGTTTTTCTGCGTACCAACCCACGTTGGTATTCATGGGAACAAGCTCACTGACACAGGAGCTAAATCTGTCTGCACTGGCATTACCACTGCTGTGCCTTTTCCATACATGGACTATGGTCCTGTATTCAAGACTCATCTCCATGCCAGTTGGCAGTTGACTTGGAGTGAGCAACATGAAAACAAGCTTTTCCAAATAAAACCCTCTATTGAACTTTGGCAGTCATGCTTCCATAAGGACTGGAAAGAGGAAGTTGTTCTAACTAGACTAGGCATTGGTCATGTTTTTTTTAACTCATCATTTTCTTTTTTTCTGGGACTGATGCACAAATGTGTTGTCTGTGTAACACTCTGGTTATTTTACTGTATTGCTGTCTTTATGACTTGCAACTATGGCACCATTTTAAACATATTCTGTCCCCAGGTTTATCTTTAACATTAGACAGTGCTATTGGTAATAGTGACACTGTCCACCTTGGAAATGTTTTTAGTTTTTTAAAGGTCATTAATCTTTTTAATTTTATTTAAGATTTTTTAATTTATACATTACACTTTCTTAATGTGATTCTCTCTTAAAAATCAAAGTTCATCTAGTTCGATTTGAAATTAGAAAATGGACATAATGTCAAATAACGTGAAACCAGGACTGGAAAGGCCAATTTGAAGTGACTTACGGTGCTTTTAAAACTGTTAGACTTCCTGGCAAGTTATGATAATTACAGTAATGCTACAGAAAGTCCTTTACAATTTGTATTACTGTTATTTTTATCTTACTGCTGTAGACTAGATGTAAAAATTGATTTTTATGCTATTTGTTTGTAATTCAGAAATTAAACTTTGTTTTGTTTTACCTTAATTTCCTTTTAAGATTCTTACTAATTTTACTTTAATTTTAACTTTTACCAGATGTTTGGTGCAGATAGCCTCGCTACTTTGTACCATAAAACACCAAACCAACCAACCATATTTAGTTGCATCTATTTAATAGTAAAGAAAATTTTTCTTTTATGGGACATTGCATAAGCTTAGATTTAATAAGTATAGTAAGCAGTCGTAAAATGTTGTTCCGATCAAACTCCTAAATTATTGAATGTTATTGTAAAATCAAGTACTTAAAAACTAAAAACCTTTTCTTGTTGAATTAGAGCACATGCTGTCAATAAAACATGACTCAAAAATTTTTAAATGCTGTTTTCACATTGCAGAACGTGTGTCAATTACCCATAAATCTCTACACTTTCACTTTTCTTGTGATTTATTGCTCAAGCATATGGTGATTGTATGCAAGTTCTGCTTTACTACCATAAGTTAGTTTTTTAATTGACAGTCACGCTCTTCACTTTACTATGCTTTTTTCTAATGTAATTATTTCTGCCATTATTAGAGTTTCACACTTTGTGTAAGTCTCAGGAATTTGCCTATAGTGAGTACATCAACTAGTAACAACAGTATGAACTTAGATACCTCAGTGTATTTGTGTCATTGTACACTTGTTTGTGGCCCAATGGTCGTATGGATACTTTATTTGCATTAAAATCTGTTTTCTTTAATTTTTGATTAATGTTGATTTTTAACTTACACTTAATTTCTTTCATAATCTACAGAACTGGATTTCTCTTTTTCAGTGCTTCATTTAATCTAGATGAGATTTTGTTGGTATCAGTTACGTTTCATACTGGTTTGTTGTATATTTTTATGTGAAACATGTTTCATTACACTTGAAAGTGCCTGTGTGATATGAGATGTTTTTGGTATTTTATTCTTTTTTCTTCCACTTGCTGATGTTGCAATCTTGGATATATTTCAAAACTATTTATTTTCCCCTTTTACTTATTTTTCTCAAATTTCTAATGTTGATTTTGGTTCTTCAGAAGTTTTTTTGCTTTGAAATATGATTTGTCTGCATTATTGTTTGTTATTCTACTTAGTTATTGAACACCACATATCTACTTTGATGTCTTGCTACTGTTGTTTCTTGTACCAAATAGCTCTTACTTTCCTTTAACACTTGTTTCTTGGGCTGTTGCAAAGTACAGTGGAACCTCTCAGATTCGGTCACCCCTTGAAAGCTGTCATTCAATCACAGTCCCTTTTTTGTTTACATAATCCCTAATTATGTACAGTGGAACCCCTCTAATCAGGCCAGTTTGTCTCAGTCCCGAAGGTGGCTGCTTTAGAGAGGTTCCACTGTACTCATCTTTTAATCCTCCTTAGACGGGTCACAGATCAAGTGGTTTGTAATCTCATTGTTGACTTGCATTCAAAATATTACTGAACTACTATTTCATGAATTTCTGTCAATACATTTAGTGTCAAATTGTAGATTATGATTCAGATTTTAGTATTATACGAGTGAATTTCATATTTTAAAAGTAAATGTTAAAAGGGTACAACTAAGTGTTAATTTATTTGTGATTTAAGTGGTATGTTGAATGTAGCTGTGGTTTAAATTAAGTGTTTGTGATGTCAAAATACTAATTTTGTAGTTTCATACAAATTAGGAACTCAGATTACTAATATTGGCAGGCTAGAATGTAAAATAAGAACCTCTTTTTTTTTTTTTGTGCTGGGATATAGCTTATGTACTGAACCAAGCATGGTGGTCCCTTTCACCTTTCTCTGTTTTTTGAAACAGTCCATTATATACACTTACATAATTTCTTTGGCTATCGTATATATAAATTCTAAAAAAATATTTCATATCCTCCACATACATAATACAAAAAGACTGAGCAACCTACATTCGGCAGCAACTGAGTTCAAAGGTCATAGCTAGAAGGGATAATTGTTTACTTTACTTCTTTATATATTGTTCTGTATATTAAGAGAATAAATTTAATAATTAATTTCTGAATAGTAGTAGTTTATACACATATATAGTCTATTATAATTGAAATGTACCTGTATATTACAAAATAAGAATCCACTAAAACACAGTCAAAGCAACGTCACTTTGTAAAAATTAAAGTCAATTTTATATTTTTGCATGTAGTAAAATGAGTGCATGTACACCTTGTCGATTCAAGCTACATAATGTCAGCCATTATGTCAGAAAAAAAGCATAATTTATATTTATTTCCTTTTTTTTATAGTAATAATGAGTTCAGTCAAATTGACAGATCCCATGTAGTAAGGGTAGAGAGAACAACAGACAAAATGTAAAGTTGTACTGAAAACAAATATTTGAAATGCATTTAGGAGGTTTTATAGATTACACAAATAATATTGAAGATTTTTGGGTAAAAACGTTTTTTTTAATTCTAGTAATGAAACACTGTTTTACACAAAGAAATTTTTAATAAAAATACTTCATCAAAACTATTTTCCTGTGAACTAAAAAAACCTAATTTTTACTGAGTGTCTACCAAATTTTATGAAGATATATATATGCTGCATGAAAAATTATAATATAAATACTGAGCATGTACAAATATGTATACAGACTTGTGTATATTATACCAAGCCTGTCATGATAGGGTTAATTAGCTGACATCTGTATCTATATTAACAAACACTTTGTTTCTATTTACACAGCTATTTCACATCAACTTGTTTCCTACTCAGGGAACTTGCTAGCAAGTATGAATTTAAGGTTTAGCATCTTGTTTTGACTTTGATTGTCCTGTGTATTTAATCTTTTGTTAATGCTTACAACACCTCATACATTTAGTGTAGCATTGCATCAGTGTAATAAAAGTGGGTCTTTATGATTTGCTCATGGACTCTCTAAACTTGTTAACTCCTTTGTTTGGACTTTTGAAAGGTTGTATCAAATACTTTTTCATCTATGAACCCTTTGTTTTATGTCCCTTATTCTTTAGCTTCTTCACTTCAATTTTATATTCATGATCCAAATTCAACTCTTCCAGTTGCTATTCAATTTTGTAAATGGTAGTTTCAGATCTTTTCCACAACAAGGCAATGTTGATATTGGACTTGTGCACATTTCTCATCTATGTATCATGTACATTTTCTTCCTGTTCAGCACCTGTAACATCTTGAGTGCCATCAACCATTAATGCAAATATTTTGCTTTGCTGCTCTTTGTGTACTTTGCTCCTCAATATTTGATGGCTGAATATCTCCATTATTTCATTCTGAGCCTGGGGTGATGTGAATGTGTTTTTTTATGACAAGTAGGCCGTCAACTCAGGATCTTCCTCTTCTAGGAGCTTCATCAACTGCAAGAAGTTCCCCTCCATATCAGTATGTCCATGTAATGCTAAACATTGATGCAGTAAGAAACGTAAATTTTTGAATATTTTGGCTAGACTTCTTTTGCATTCTTCCTGCTGCTGTTTTTTTCCATCATGAAGCTGGACAGTCACTGGAGTTACATAAAGTGAACCTTCTGGAGATATAGCAAGTCTGTGCTGAGAGGAGGATTGGTGTTTGGTGAATTTCTGTTTTGCCTTTTTCCAGTTGCAAAAACTGGTGGATAAGTAGGTATACTCCACTGGCCTCTCCAATTTTCCTGTTAAAAGGCCTCTATTTTTCACCTTGGCACAATGAAAGTATATGACTTTTTGTTATATTGTGTCTGATTGTCAAAGTGCAGCCATGGAAACTCATCAAACCATTTGCCCTGGAAGTTGATATTTTGATATTTTGCTTTCTGTTGTGGTATTAGTTGTGCATCTGGATGATATGGCTTTTCACACTGTATCTGTGGAGTGTCAGACTTTTCATTACTGCACAAACTTGTTTCACAGCTATCTGGTGGTTCATGATGTGCAATAGTTGCACAAGCATTTTCAGACCCATCCTCTAATGAACATGGTATCTCCTCTGTATGACAAGTTTCTATTCCTTTGCCTGAGATTGTTGGATTATCTGCATCTGTATTGTCACTTGTATTACTAGTAACTGGGTTGCAGAACTGTCTAATATTGGAAAGTTTCAGATGCTAGTTTTCCATAATTGGAATCTGTTTCCCTGATGACTCAACAGGCTAAAATACAGTCTTTATTGAAAAACTCTAACGTTTAACAAAAGAAAATAGAACAGAATGGAAGCAGGACTGAACTGTACAATGTATTTAAGTCGAATGAGCAAACCTCACAGTGACTACCGACCCGACTGACCACCTGGGGATCACTGGGACAATAGTGTGTACTAGTTACAACACAAGTAATTGCAAGTTTCTCAAAAATACTTAAACAATTGCAAATATATTATATTCCTGTTAAAGCTCATCAAAAGGCAAACACGTTGTGATATAATGTCTATAAGCACATTTATTAAATAAAAACTCCTAAACAAAAACTATCAATACAATTCGAGTAGATGCTTCAGGCTGTTGAAATTGCTCCTTTTGTGTTCTAATTATTAGAGGGCAGTGATAATCTGAAATTTCATGGATCAATGAGGACCACAAACACAGGTCTAATGAGCCTTGTTGTAAAATTGAGACTCAAACTAAAGGGAGCAGAGGGGTGATGTAAAGTGCGTCTGGATCTGAGCGACCTGAATCTGTCGTTAACTGTACACTAAACATGCACTATGTTTAGCGGCTTTGGCAGCTGAGGAGAGTAAGGCATTTGACAATAAAATTGGCTAGACATGCATAGGAAAACCACACAATATACACATAAGATTGATGCAGCTACAAACTACAAATTGCCTACCAGATCTAGATCACAAAAGTTTACGCTTGGGAGTAATATTTTCGAATTTCATTCTCTGTTTAATCTGTTGTGATGAAAATTTTTCTTAATCTTACACTACATACAAGACGTAGGTAGATTCTGTGATAGTGCTTACAAGCCTTTGGATGTGTATTTAGACCTTCTGACTGATACTTATGAACTATTGCTTAGATTGAAAAGCTTAGAAGCATGCCTATATTAAAGATGTACATTTTGGCTACTAAAAAAGCCTACATCTAGGCCTAATTGTGTAATGTAAGAACACAAGAATTACAAGAACAAACACACAATTTGTAGGCCTGTGATGCAATAAAACAATTCAGCAGACCAAATTGTAGGGGGATGATTGTATGCACCATATCCCCTCACCTGAAATGAAGGGGGGAGATGTATCCCACCTAACCCCTTCAGGATCTATGCCCCTGGTGGCAGAAGCAGAGCCTGTCTTGATAAGTGAAGAAGCTTAAAAAATGTCAGTGACTCTTCCTTTGACTTATGACTTGCACACTTTCATCTAACAAATCCCACTCCTTGAGCCTAGATGTCAAAGGCTTGACATTCGACTTTGTTAGACAGGTCACAAAAGCAAAGTTTGAAGAGAAAAATAGGTCTTTTGCATTTACTTTAGGCATAAACACTTGGGAAATAACACTCTTTTTTTTTTTTTCCTCAGGAACAAGAAAAAGTAAAACTTTTGTTACATAGTGTAATAAGTCAAAAGTAAAGACACAGAGCAAAATACATAAAATGCATCCCAATTGACTAACTAAGGAATTTACCAATGTATGATTTCTAATTTTCTGCTTCTGTTGATCAATCTAATTGAAATAAGATATTCTCTGTTGATTTCTTAGTTTAGAGTCACTTTTGATTAAAAATACTTTTTTTTCTATATATTTCATTTTATACTTTAAGTACATAGACTAATAACAAATGGCATAAAAACAATTGTTGGAATGTTGTTAATCTGATTTTTACCAATAATTATTCTATGAATATGCCACAAAGTCATTTTATGAATGATTTTAATTTGATTGGCTTGCAAAGGAACTTGCTGATCTTTGACTGCCTTAATTACACTTTTCTGCCTTTTTGGTCATACTTGATTTTGCACTTATTTATTTCTGTTAGCTATGATGTGTGAAGTTTGGGTATGCTACAGAGTAGGGGGTGTTAGTACTTGCCCAGTCATTTTTGATGGGCTTTATGCTAGTTTGTTTCATAAAGTGTATTGAATTAGAATTTAAAATAATAAAGCCTTTTAAAGAAAAAGTTTCAAGTCTCTCATATGATATTTTGTAGATTATTTATTTCTGTATGTAGTAGATACATGTATAGATTTTAAAGTTGCAGATAAGAGAAATTAATGCACTCTGATGGCATAAATGGCTTTAATTAAATAAAATAATATAAAGGTTACTCTTTAGTTGCTGTTTAAGCACTAGAATACCAGTTGAAGTGTACACCCTTGTGCAAATTAATTGAAACAAATGGTCATTTTACAATATTTTTAGCATGGCGGGTGGTGTAGGCTCACTGGACTTGCTGATTTCCTTTAATAGTCATTTTCTCACACAAAGAGCATCATTAGCTGTGTTTTACAGAACAGTCGATGTATATTGGGACATAATACAAAATTTTAAAGAATATTACGCCATTCGAAATTGCATTAGAAGGGCAAGGAGACCAGTCAAAAAACAACTTCTTACCAACTCAATGAAGAAAAATGGTATCAGTGGGGTTAGAAATACAAGAACTGGATGCAAAAACAATGGAGGAAGGTGTTATTTAGTGATGAGGCTAATTTCTTTGTATAGGGTCAAAGAAGTCTGCATATTCATAGATATCCAGGTGAGAAACTTTGAGAATCTTGCATCAGTAAGTTTGTAAGACATCCCTTGAAGAAAATGTTTCGGGACTTTTTCAAGTACTATGGTGTTGGAGGCTTACATATCATATAAGGTATAATGCGAGGTCCACAATACATTGAAGTTTTTTAGAAAAGAGTCATTCCAGAATTGAAAAAGAGATTTCCAGATGGATCTGGCATTTTTCAGCAAGATCTGGCTCCATGCCATGTGTCGAAACTTGTGAAGAATTTTTTGATTACAATGTAAATAAAGGTAGACTGACCTGGAAACTTAAATCCTATTGAAAAGCTTTTGGCAATTTGTAAAGAAAGACTTTGGGGAAAAGATTGTGCTACAAAAGATAAGCTAATTGAGGCCATAATTGAGGTGTGATACCACTATCCAAAAATTAGTAACGATTGCTGTCAACTCATAAACTCGATGCCAAAGCGGATTAATGATCTTCTGAAAATTAAAGGCTGTCATATCATGTATTAATTTGTGAGTAATTTTTTGGATTTTCAGAAATAAAAGGCAAAAAATTGAAATTTTCCATCTTGTTTCAATTAATTTGCACAAGGGTGTATATGCACTAAATTTAAATACTCTTTTTCTTCCCTAACATATTTGGAGTTAAGTGGTGTGTATTTTTAAATTGTGTAATTTTAGTGAAGGAAAAAATAGTTGTTTACTTTAATTATGGTATGAACTATATGATTTTTTACTTCTTTATTGAAATATGGTATTTTATCATTGCATAATTTGTTTAGAGGTTAAATTATTGTTTAAATTTCCAGATGAAATAAAGAGAGAAAAGGACTTTTACAGAAGAAGAGGCCTCCCATATCCTAAAGGCAATCTTCGTAAGGAGGAATTTCTATTATGTTTTTTTTGTATTATATTTAAGACTGTAAAAAGCTTTTATTTTCTTCAGTAACTTTTTTTCATGTGTTATATACAAGTATGTAGCATTTATTTTTGTGCTAGATGTTAATGTGAGTCCTTAAGTTTATGGAATTTTTACAATATCAAAAATAAATATATATATATCGTTATAATGTTTTTTTTCTTTCAATTTAAAACTTAAATACATTGTTTACACAGATTTGGAAAAAATTGGGATTGTATAAATATTTCATTTGGCTAAGATAAGTCCTTAAATATCACTTCAGTGCTTTGTACCTGAAAAATAGAGTAAAAATTGCAACGGTTGTGAATAATGGATAAAATGAAGCAGCAGCAAAAACAAGGAGTGACTTTTCTGTTCTTCAAATTACTTAACATTTCTTTGTTCTTGGAGTTTACTATGCTAGCCTAATTCTTTGTTTATACAGTTAGACTAATATTTAGTTAAAAATTCAATTTAGATTTTTTCATCTCCTAATATTTCATAACAAAAGGCTATTAACAAAAAATAGACAATAACTGTCTTGATTGTGATAATATATTCATGAGGAAAATCAAAGTAATGGCAAAATTTTATAAAATTGAAGGAATTTGTTTTAATTTATGGAATTAAAAGTGGCATTACACTATAATTAAACTTCCAGACAGGATGGTTTTTATTTTAAGCTTGTCTGTTATTTTTACTCAGTTGCTTGTGACAAATTCTTCTAGATATCTAATTTTAAATTAATTTTAGGATTAAAACAGACCTGTAAAATTATGTTAAACTTTTTTATACGAGTCAGTTTTTATTTTCTTTTTTATTTAGTTGCACTTGGGGATAAGGATTCTCCTTTACAGGCATCTTCCTCCAGAGAAGAAGACACAGACAGTCACCGTTTAGATGAGCAAGTGAACATTCTTCTTGAATCTCAAAACAATGGACTTAAACAGATGAGAAGAAAGTTTATCCGCTGCTCAGCTCAAGCAACAGTGACACATCTGAAAAAGTTTATAGCAAAGAAGTTGTTTAATAACTTAGAGAAATATAGAGAAGTATGATATATTAATTGTTGGTTCATATTATGCTTTATTTACAAGTGTATTATAGCATCGAAGACCAGTTTGAAAGCAAGCAATATATTTTTTTTCATCATTTGAATATTAAGTAAAACCTGTCTGAGGCACAATCACACTGGACTGAGTGAAATTTTTGGCTCATACAGTGAGCATGCATTTTCTTAATTATGTACAATTTTTGACAGAATGTTACACTTGTTTGACTCAAGGAAAGTAAGACATTGGGGAATAGTTATTATACTATTTAAGTTATATTTATTGGAATAAAAACAAAATAGGCATTCAAAATATACACAAGTACACAAAATCTTAAATTTATTTGAAGAAAGTGTCCAATTTCAACCATTTCATTTTTTAATGGCTTTTCTCATGCAGTTAAAAGAGAGCACCAATTCTATGGCCTTTTCATGAAGTTCATTTTCCCCCTTCATTTTTGCATACAATTTGATAGTGTTTATATAACTTAACACTTGCTATGAAGTAGGAATTCCTATTTTCTCACTGTTATTTCTGTTTCATTCAACTTCTGAATTTCTTGCACTGTTACTATCTTGTGATTCTATCAGAGACATTAAATCAATTTCATCAGTTTCTGTTAAAACATTCTTGTCAACATTCACAAAACTTTGTTCACAGAATCATCTGCACCAATCTTCTCAGTCAGAGTTTGGATTTCACTAGAATCGTCATAACAAACAACTTTTCCACAATCTCTGCCATTATTAAGAATAAATCCAGTTTCAAAAGCACTTTATTATGCATTCATCTTTTACTAATTTGACTGAATGACTTACAAATGTAATTGCATTTAATATGTCAATTTTCATGGTCATTTCAGATGCTCTCTTACAGCAGTAATATGCCAAAGCATCATTTTTCTGTATTTCAATTTTATACACTGCATAATTCCATTATCTAGTGGCTGTAGAACTGATGTTGTACATGGAGATAGAAAGACTAAACGAAAATTTGAAAGTTAAACTTTTATGTGACAAGTTGCATTATCTAGGAAAAGTAGAATATTCTTATTTTCTTGTTCCATTCTTTTGTTTAATTATGCCTCATGCTACTTTGAATTCATCACAAAGAGTTACTGTTGAGAGGGATTTTAGAATATCTCAGAGTTGAAGATCTGGCTGGTTTCTCCACCCAAGGAGTTTCTGCAGTGAGGTGTGTATTCACTCAGAAAGATGGAATTATGATGCTGACGTCTTTATTCTCACGTTTACGTCACCACGTTCACCTGCCACTATAAAGGCAGGTTATTTTAATTGCAGAGTTTGGCCATACATTTCAAACCCTCTTCGATGTTTCCAGTTTCAGTGATTCGGTCACTCAAAGACGTCATACTGAGGTTCGTCGACATATACTCAATGCTGTGGCAAAGACCATGATGCCTGTTAATGTGAAATAGACTCTCACTGTACCAAATGCAATGGTTCTCACCATCCTACTTTTGTTGTTGCCCTAAATGGTTGGAATAAAAAGAAGTGCAGTATTTGACAACGATTCAAAACATTACTTTGAGGGTCAAAAGTTGCTGTTCACCACTTCATCTGGGATGTATGCTGTTGCACATCATTCCACTACTACAGTTGGAGTGCAGAGGGATTGATCTGTGCCTCCAAAAGAATCATTCTTGAAACAAATGAAAAGTCCTTTCACCTCCATGGTTAAAAAGGTTGAATCAACTTTAACCACCCATCTCTGTCCCTTCCATACATACCAACAAATCCCCAAATTCTCCTTTCTTTGGTTTTGAGTACAGGCATTTCCTTGGATACATCTTCTCTCACCCCACTATACAAAACAATCATTCATTTACGTCCTCAGTCACTGGAATTTTCTTCCAACAGCAAAGGACCTGCCCAGTTGACCTAGGGCAGGATCCATGGAGGTTGATAAACCTCTTTTGAATGAAAACAGTAAAGAAAAAAGATGTGGTCGAAAACAGTAGGGCTCTCCATCCAATTGACCTACACGTAAATAAAAATGGCCACCTTGATACAATGGAATTGTTGAGGTTTACATTCTAATCTAGATAACATCTAAGTACTGATTGCTTCCTACCATTCTGGATGTCTTTCCTTACATGAAACATTTCTGAAACCTGCTAATACAGTCACATTTCAGCAGTTTTCTTTGTACAGAAATGGTTTGCTGTGTGATGGATGAGTGCATGGAGGGGTGGCACTGTTGGTTGATCAATGTACCCATCCTGTCTTTGCCACTTGAAAAATTCCCTTGGAGGCTGTAGCCATTCGTGTTTCCTTTGGTTGTACCATTACTGTTTGTTCTCTACCTGTCACCTAGAGAGACCTTGATGTTCTCATTGCCATCTCCATTTTTAATCCCGTAGTACTTTAATGGACATCATCCCCTCTGGAGAAGCGCTGATGTTGATAGGAGGTTTGTGCTCCATAGAGCATATGATGTCTGATCACAACCTTTCTCTCTTCAATACTGGTTCTTCTACTTATTTTCATGCACCTAGTTAATCCATTACTGCTCTTGACCTCTTATGTGGCTCCCCCTCACTATTCTCCCATTTTTCTTGGAGGGTTGACAATAATCCACATGACAGTGATCATTTTCCCAAAATTTTGAGAGAGATTGGTCGTGGTCAGTGCCACCTGACCCATGTGACCCCAGTGGAAGCTGAATCAACCAAACTGACCCTTTTTCACTGCTCTCACAGAACTTGATCCTGCCATTGTCTGTAAGGCTTCAATAGATGACTGTGTGGCAGCAGTATCTGACTGTATTATACAAGCAGCTGCAAAATGTATTTTTAAAACCTTGACACATTTTCCACAATATCCTTATCCGTGGTGGAATCCTGCCTGCTACATAGCACATAAGGCTCAAAAACAGGGCTAGGATAATTTTCGTAGGTATCCCACACTCTCGCACCACACTGCCTTTCAGCAGGTCTGTGCACATGCTCAATGAGTAAGACGTCAAAGCCAGAAGGAATTTTGGATTAAGTTCACAACCAGCATATCTTCTACCACTAGTTCCAAAGTCATATGGGACAAGATTCGAAAGGCAGGAGGGCAGAATAATTCTGTCCCCTTCTTTATCTTGCTCTCTGATGGTCAGGAAGTCGCTGATACTCTAGGTGAAAGCTTTTGCTAGCATTTCTGCTTCTTCTTCTATTTCTTTAGTCATCAAGACTCAGGCAGAGCAAACATCTCAGTTCTTTCGAGCTGATTGTCTTTGTGACTATAATCGTCCCTTTGCACTGGTAAACTCAAACTGGCCCTTCACTGGTCTGGCAGTACATCTGTTGGATCTGATGATGTTCATTATGACATGCTGCATTATCTATCTTTTGCTTCTCTTGATGTCCTTCTGATTGTCTTTAATCAGATCTGGCAGGAGAATGTTTTTCCTGATGCCTAGCACCAGGCTATTATTTTACCTTTCCCTAAGCCAGTGAAAGATCCCAAGATTCCTTTAAACTACTGTCCAATTGCTTTGACGAGCTGTCTCTGTAAGACCTTAGAAAGCATGGTTGATTCTTCTCCTGTTTGGTTCCTCGAATCAAACAACCTCCTCTCCCCTACCCAGTGTGGGTTCCGACGACAGCACTCCACTACAGACCACCTAATTTGTTTTGAAACATCAATCAGAGAAGCCTTTCTCAAATGCCAACATCTTGCATCAACATTTTTTGATATTGAGAAGGCTTATGACACAACATGGAGGTATGGCGTTTTGCGAGATTTCCATACATGTGGGTTACGTGGCCATTTACACATGTTTATTAAAAAATTTTTAATGGACAGGAGATTCCAAGTGTGTGTGGGTTCGACACTTTCCCGTTCTTTTGTAAAGGAACTTGGTGTCTCTCAAGGCTGTGTTTTGAGTGTCACACTTTTCAGTATAAAGATAAATGCCATCACTAACAACTCCCTCTCAATATTGCAAATGGGCTGTATGTCGATGACTTTCGCATCATATGCCAGTCGTCGAACACAAGATATATTGAGCGGCAACTACAAACTGCCCTCAGTCATGTACTGAAGTGGACTATGGTGAACAGCTTAAATTTCTCTCTCTAAAACTGTATGCATGCACTTTTGCAACAAACGGAATATTCACTCTGATCATGAACTTCATATTGGTGAAGTTTTGGTGTCAGTGGTCCCTGAGACCAAGTTCTTGGGGCTTATCTTTGACCATAAGCTGACCTTTATACCACACTTAAAGCAGTTTTGGGTCAAATGCACAAGAGCACTGAACATCCTCCTTTGTCCTCTCTTCTACCATTTGCATGCAGAATCCTCTCTACAGCTTCTGTGTTCACTGCTAAACTGTGTGACATCAATTGCTCTGGATCATATTGCAGCTGAGCAGTACTCCAACTGCACTATTTATACTGACTCGCTTAGTTCTATACTGGCCCTGGAAACGCTACACTTTGGCTCATACTTTGTTCTCGCTGATATTCAAAACTGACTGGCCCATTTCTCATTATCTGCTACTTCTATTCAGTTTTTCTGGATGCCTGGCCATGTTAGTATTCACGGGAATGAGCTTGCAGACACGGCAGCTAAATATATTTACTCCGGCACTATCACCACTGTGCCTATTCCGTACATGAACTATGGTCTTTTATTCATGGCTCGGCTCCATGCCAACTGGCAGTGAGCAATGTGACAATAAGCTTTTTCAAATAAAACCCGAAATTGGGCTTTGGCTATCTAGCTTCTGTAAAGTTTGGAGGGAGGAAGTTGTTCTAACTAGACTACGAATTGGTCACAGTTTTTTAACTCATTGTTTTCTTTTATCTGGAACTCATGCACTAATGTGTAGTTTGTGTAACACTCAAATCACTATCAGCCACATTTTACTTTCTTGCCATTGTTACAATTCTCAATGATGGCAATATTTTAAACATGTTTTTTTACAAGGTTTTATCTGTAACATTGGACAGTGTTATTGGTGATGGTGATACTGTCCACCTTGATGGTTTTTTTCGTTTTTTAATGGTCATTAATCTTTTTAATCTCATTTAAGTTTTGCATATTTATTCATTACACCTTTTTTACAGTTTCATTCTCTCTAGTTCAATTTGAAATCAAAAAATGGCCAGAACATTAAATAAATCGACACCAGGACTGGAAAGGCCAACTTTAGGTAACTAATGCTACTGTTTGAACTACTCGTTAGTCGTCCTGGAGAGTTGTTATTATACTTTTGCTGCACATCATTTCACACTTTTACTACTTTACTTTTTAGTACTAGCCATATTGACTCATAACCCAGAACCAGGACTGGAAAGACCAACTTCAGGTGACTGACAGTGGTTTTTATTCTTACCTGTTAGTCTTCCTGGCGGGTTATGATCATTACCATTCTGCTACAGGTAGTTCTTTACAACTTTGTTGACTGGATGTCAACATTGGTTTTTGCGCCATTTTCTGTTTTAATTGCCGTTTTGCTTTTATCTTCAATTACTTTTACAAATTTTACTCCATTTACTTGACTTTTATCTTTTTACTGGACATTTGGCTACTCATTATTATAATTTTGCTGAGTGTCTTTCAAAACTTTTATTCTTTTACATTTTGATAATAGCTGCTATGACACATAACCCGGAACCAGGACTGGAAAGGCCAACTTCAGGTGATTGACGGAGGTTCTTGAACTTACCTGTTAGTCTTTCTGGCGGGTTATGATGATTACCTTTTTGCTAGAGTAAATACCTTACAACTTCTTATACTCTGCCTTCTATCTTAACATTGTAGACTAGGTGTCAACATTGGTTTTATACTTTTTGTTTTACCTTCATTTCCATTTATGTCTTTTACTACATTTATTTTTTTTACATTTTTACTGGATGTTTGGCACAGATAGCCTAGTTGCTTTGTGCCATAAAATGTCAAATCAACCAACCAACCACATGAAACTGGCACAACTTCTGGAAAGCACATTATTATTGTTATTGATAAGAACACATTTACGGTTATAAATGGTTTTCTGTTATAAAAAAGACAATCTTAAAATAAGAGGAATGTAGAAATGCTGATGTCATTATGTACATGAGTATGTTAATTGTTGAGGGTACTGTTTATGTATGATTTTTTTATTTTTAAGCTTAACAAACCTGGCAGTATTGAACTTAAGTTTTATTTAGTGCTATGCCACTTGTATAATGCAAATGTTTTGAGAATAAACGTAAACTGTTGTTCAACATAAGTATTTATAGTTTTAAGAACTTAACAGCAATATTGTCTCAATACTACATTTATTGGGCACTGACAAATTTTTGGCCAAAGTATTAGGGGACTTTTTTTTTATCCAAATCACACTTTTTTGTTTTTATTTTATTACAGTACCTTTTGTGAGCCAGTGATATAACTTTAATTCATGTTTTCCTTTTATGAAATTCTGAATCAACATGATATCAACAGTATTAGGTTTATGTTCTCAGTAGGAGCTAATATTTTTGTTTTTATTTAATCATTTGTTACAAATGTTGATAATTCTTAAAAACATTACAGTAAATTCACAGTAATATTTATTTCAGGTTGATATACTTTGTAATGAGGAAATCCTGGGTAAAGATCACACATTAAAGTTTGTTTGTGTCACTCGTTGGAGGTTTCAGGTTAGTGTTGTTATTTGTTTTTAAACTTGTTACTTGTATGTATTTAACCCTATAATGATGAGCATGCTTTACTGTGCATGAGGTTTTAGTGACTTGCATTCAAAATTTTATTATTCTACTTTGTTATAATAATTAGTATAGCATTAAATCTTCACCATGATCCATATTTTAATAATATATGCACTTTAGTTTTAATTTTATGATGCAATATTTGAAATCATCATGAATTTCTTTCAGTGTGGCACATTTTTTCTAGACATCTCTTTATTTTATCTACCATCCCTTCAACATAAATTACTGTAAAATTTCTATGCCAAACATTAATTTTTATGACTTTCAGTTTTCTTTGGTTACAAGAATCATTGCATAGAAATTCAGATCTCTTTCTCACGATTTGTTAATAGTTCTCTGTTAAATTTAATTCTATATTATCTGTAATTAATAAATCACTGCCTATACAATTGTTAATTCTCTGACAAGCCATAATTTTATAGCCATCAATTTTTTGTTACAGAGCCATCAAATAGAAAATCAGACCTCTCTTATAATGTCATCTCTTTAATTTAAAAAAAAAATGTTTATAGTTGTCTGTTCTGTTTATTTCTGTATTATGTATGACAAGTAGAAACCCAAGGTTTTCATCTATCAAATGACATTGCATCATGAATGGATAATTGAAAAATTTAACTGTTAGCACAAACTTAATTTCCGTTAGAAAGGTAATGACTAACATGGATGATTTTGTAGTGAGTCTTGTTGCACAGTTAGAAAGAGAAAAAATTGTAATAGTAAATGGAAATTGGTTATACCTCTTATATGTTATTATTCTATGTTGCTTGGTGTATTATTTAATTGAATAAAAATTACTTAGTGCATTACTGCTATTACAGGGTGGTCGCTAGAAAAGCGGAAAATTTGTCAAACAGCTATTTATTTTTACAAAGTTTTTTAAAGGCATATGTTATATTACACTCATAGATGCTCAAAATTATTAAAATCATGCATTTTATTCATGATGTAAAGAAATCAAAATAGAAATGAGTAAGCACGCATTTTATTCACGATCTCATCTGACCCTCAAATTTTCTGCTTTTCTAGTGACTATCCTGTAGTATGAAAAGTAGGGTTTAGTATTATCAACCACAAGATAGACTCGAATAACTTATTTATTTTTTGTATTATTATAAAAGTAAATAAAGTGTAAAAATTATGACCTCTTTAAGTTAGATTATGTAAAATAAATGATAATACAATAAAAATGATACATAAGACATCCGTGCAAGTAGCTTGTGGGTAATGCAATTTGATAGCATGATGTGAGCTTCACAAAGATATTTTAGAAGTTTAAAAAGGAGTAATTTAGATTTAATTTTCTTGTTTTTTTGGTGGTTAAAAGTGACCAACCTTGTGTAGAGTTAGGGTAGAGAAAACAATATAAAATGTAGTATTATTGGAAAAAAGAATTGAAAATTATACAGTAGCTTTTAGAAACTACACAAATCTGAAAATTTGTGATGAAGAAAATTATTTTTGATCTTAACATGAAACTCACTTTCCACATGAACCATTCAAAACAAATGCTCAGTATGTTCCTGGACAAATCTTTTTTAGTTTATTTAAAGTACTTCATAAAAACATTTTATTCTATATAACAAACTTATAGTGTTCACTAATAACTGCAAAATTTGTTGTAATATACACTCTATTAAAAGTTGTTTGTAGTATCAAATATACAAAGACTTTAAACAAGTTCAAAGAGGACATGTGGTCAGTCAAGTAGACTGAGCCTGTATTGAGATAGATAAACTGATTTCTCATAGTTACACCTAAGCTATATAATAATGAAATAAAATAAAGAGTTTAAGAATTATTTAAAGTAATATAACTTGTCACATCGTGAAGTAAAATACATATCTAAAAGGTCCAAGATCTTAAAGAACAGGTTTTTTTGTTGATTTTTGTCATATAATTTTTTTTTTTCAGTCAAATAGCCAATATCATACATAAGTGCTTTTGGTAATTTGTAACATGCAACTGACTCTGGCAAAGGATGAGCCTAACCTCACATCACAGTCTTTTAGCAATTTATTTTTAAAAGTTTAATAAGTAGCTTTATCATTATTATATAGATGTAGATATATATATATCAGTAACATTGGTTTCAAATTTTAATATTTATATATGTTTTAATTTCTTAATAAAAAAGTAAATATGTATATAAAAAACTACATGTTAATTTGTGTGCCGCATAGGATATTTTCATATCTTGTTCTGTTTATAGTTTTTATGCCTACTGTATATGATTACAGTTGATTAACAAATTAGATACATAAATTTTAGATACTGGGAAGCTGTGATACAAACTTAGAACCCCTGATCACTTTGATTTCCTGAGGAATCAGTGTATCCAACAAATAAATTTGAGTTGGCCCTTCTCCTACTCCATTTTTTCTAAACCTCTTGTTTAGTTCTACCTAATTTTCTTAAGGGTGTATTTATGACCAACAGAAAAGACAAGTTGTACTTCACATGGTTCTGACAATTGTTTATAAAGAGGTTGGAAGAGAAAATAATTTTGACAACATTATTTGAATGGTAATGACCAAATTGTTGCTTCAAATGAATATTAATTTTATTTGACACGTACATATTTTATTTTAAACCCAACCAAATTAAAGATGTTTTGGATGTGTTATTAGAGTAATCAAATATATGTTTACTTTCTAGAATTTACATTTGAAGTCTACAAAAATTATATTACTACACTCGTAAAAATAATGAGGCACACAAAAGCAAAATATTTTCCTATTACTATAATTTTTCATAAGTACTAGAAATCATTTTCTATGTAATTCTTTCTTTTTTTAAGGAAAAGTAAATTTAAGCATTTACAAGTAAATATGCACATGGGTAAGGTTACTGTAGCTGAAATATCAGTGTAGTTGGCAAAAATACTCCTGCATTAGATTTGTACTTTGTAGTTAGGCCTGCTGAACATGTGTGTTTGTAATTATCTAAAATAAGCTAAAGTAAAAACAAATGGTGCAACATTAGAAACTTTACAACTTATATTCACTCCTGAAATTTAAAAATGCACAATAAAAGAAAGCAATGAAGTTGTACTACTACATCTGTAAAATTGTATGCAAATATTTACTCACAATATGCATTCAAAAAATGCATCAAATGGACAGTTATACAGAATTGTAAACATTCTTAAACAGATTATATAAAACTGTTGAAGAATGTGAATAACTTTCAGAAAGCCCATACAGTCAAAACAATAAAGACCAATCAATGTAAGAATGTTCTTCATGGGGATAAGTATTTTGGACACCTGAGTTTTTATTTGTTTTCAAGTAATTGCTGCAAGGGAAATAGGATTGTTTTTAAGTATGTGTTCAAAGTGTACATAACCCACTAATTTCTGATCACCCCAGTACAATTATGAATATTTAAAAAATTGCAATGTTTATTGTATTGGCACCAAACTACACTAAATCTTTTGACAAGTTCAAAATACAACATTGTTACTCTAGAAAGTCTTGTTGTGAACACTTAGGATGCATACACAAGTAGCTTAGCATTGTTTTTATTGATTTTAAGTGCAGTGTGAGTACTCAGTATTCCAGGAATACTGTAAGGAATTGTAAGATGTATAATCTTGTTTATTAGACATTCTGTTTTCAGAGCAGAGGTCAAGTCAAATATTTTTTCATACATGCTTTGTTGCTTTCAGGAGTATTGTATTATGGTAATGTCATGTGAACAATCTACTGAAACAAGCAGAGGTTTATAGGTTTATTTCAGTGGAGTTCTACTGTTTTTATTGACAGTAAAATAAACAAAAAGTAAATGCGAAATGTTTAACAGCTTGAGCTCATAAGAGAAGTACTTTGAAACTTTGTGACCAGTTATGATGAAAAAATGACACAACTGTTCCTTTTATTCGGAATTTTACAGATTGTCTTTGCATTGTACTGTCAGGATTTGTCTACAGGCTTGAGAACTTGTGTCATTAAATAACTGAAAAGATAGTTTAACTGAAAACAAGTGTTTTGAAATGTATATTGGAAGTTTTAAAGATTAGACAAAAGAAATTTGAGACTTCTGGGATGAATAATAGTATTTTTATCATGAAAACTCACTCATTCTAATAATGAAACAGGCTTGATATATTCACAAACAAATTTTTAGCAAAAATACCTCATAAAAATTTGATTTTTTTCTGTACAAAAGACTTGTATACTAAAGGTATACCAAATTTTGTGAAGATGCATTTACTGAATTGAAAATTTTAGTATAAATACTAAGCATATGCAAATGTCTATACAATCTTGTGTATATTTTATTAAATACATTGTGAAACGTTAAAATAGAAATTTAAAAGATTTTTTAGGAGAACCTTCATTAGGCTGTTAAAAAAACATTGTTCTACAGGTTCAAGGATTCAGCTGCTAACCAATAATAAATATTCTAAAATTCAAGTAATTGTTAAGGAAACCATACATTTTTATTTTTCTCATGTATTTTATGATGAGCCAATTGCAAAAGGGTTAATCAGTTTTGTTTTTATTGTACTTGATGTCTAATTTTAGAAATTTCAAAATAAATGTTAAATTCTCTTGGTTTCCATCAGTAACCATTTTCCAATAAATAATATTGTTTTTAAGTGAGTAATTTATATTTTAATTAAGTAACATGCAAGATGTACTGTATGTAATGTAGCATCATGTTACTTGTTCAGGAAAGTCAGTCAATGTTGTGTTGAGCTGTATTAGACTTAAATCCCATTCTCACTAGAGTGAGATTCTTGAAATAATCTCTCACATACAACATTTATCAACTGTTGCACTGAGCCCATGTACAAACACACAGTTCACAACTTGCTAAATATACTACTTGTTATGTACACAAAAATCTACCTTTCCATACAAGATGTACACTTGTTGCAACCTTCATTTAGGTTTAGTAGTATGTACATATATAAGTGTTAAATAAGTAATCAGGTTGTGTGGAAATAGATCATGAATGCTTTAGAAGAAAAAACAACAAAACAATTGAACACAATTGTTGAAATAATTACTATTATCTGTAAATAGATCCAATGTAATTAATGTGCACCATTTAACTGTAAATATAGCATTAAACAAACTAAATTTTATAATCAAAATGTATATACAGTTTTAATTTATGACATAACATTAGTTAAAGAATCAACTGTTTTTTTCTTATTTTTTTAAAAATTGTATATGTTCATTATACTTCAGCATATTCTGATTAAAGCATAATTTCAGTTTGAAAGATGAAAAATATAAAATAAAATTGTGGAATTTAAAAATTTACCTTCTCTTAAAAATAACATTAGTTAACTAAATTTAGCTATGCTGTTTAGAAACATTTCACTTCGTGCTACGATGATCATTGGTGAAACAAACACTATGATTGCCTTTTTCTTTATTACTTTTGCTCTTTGATGGCTTTCAGCATTATAATCTTGTGGAAATCCTTTAACCTTACTGCTTACAAGTAAGTTCATTAACTTTTCAGCTTCCACTTTGAAGTAAATTTTTCTTTTGCTTCCCCCCCAAAAGAGAGTTCAATATCCATATTTCTTAAATAACTAACTGACACAATTGTACAATTAAATTTCTTTCAGATCAGTCTTTGTTCAGAAAACTATATGGAGAATGACTTGTGTCCTCTCACTGGTGGTGAAAAAAAAAAAAAAGAAAGAAAAGAAAAAGATGAATTTATGTACAATTATTTACATTTGTTTTACAACCACAGTTCTGGTCACAAGTCTACCCGTGGTCTATAGTACAGTCTTAAGGGAGGTTCCTGGAAGGAAAAAAAA